>VZSZ01001957.1:149826-176715 GCA_013398815.1 Ibidorhyncha struthersii | reverse complement strand
GATCCCTCTGTAGAGCCATCCTACCCTCAAGCAGATCAACACACTCACCTAGCTTAGTGTCACCTGCGAACTTACTGAGGGTACACTCGATCCCTTCGTCCAGGTCATTGATAAAGATGTATTCATTCAGTTCACAGATCCTGCTGATGAAATCTGCTCTTGTTTGTATAGGTTTTGTGAATCGCCAACAAGCGACCTGGAAATGCGCGGAGGACGGGGCAGAGGAAAGCGAGCAAGGTCCGCTGCAGCTGCAGCTGTACCTGGGAATGATGCGAGTTTTGCAGAGTCCAGAGGACTTCAGAATAAGAATCGAGGTGGTGCCAATGGGAAGGGGAGGAGGGGCAGCCTTAACTCAAGTGGGCGCAGGACACCCCCAAACTGCGCCATGGATGAAGTCAAAGCCAGCCCCTCATCCACAAACAAGAGGAAGACTAAGCCTCCAATGGAGCTAGATTTGAACTCCAGTTCAGAGGACAATAAATCTGGAAAACGTGTTCGTACTAACTCTAGAAGCACTCCCACCACCCCACAGGGGAAACCTGAGACTACTTTTTTGGACCAAGGCTGCTCTTCTCCAGTGCTGATTGACTGTCCTCACCCCAACTGCAACAAAAAGTACAAGCACATTAATGGGCTACGATACCATCAGGCTCACGCACATTTAGACCCAGAAAATAAACTGGAGTTTGAGCCTGACAGTGAAGACAAAATTTCAGACTGTGAGGAAGCATTGAGTAATGTGGCACTTGAATGCAGTGAGCCAAGCACAAATTTGCCAGGCTTTGATCCACTAAAAGCACCGACATCTCCTTCGTCCATCGCTACCCCAGGGACTCCCAAGGGAAAAAGGGAACTGACCAATAATGGCCCCAGTTCAGTTATCAGTTCCAAAACTGGCAAGAATTCTGGCAAAAAGAAGGGTCTGAACAGTGAATTGAACAGCCTTCCGGTAATTTCTAATATGGCAGCCACACTGGATAATTGCTCTTTAGCAGATGGCAATTTGCAAACCGAGATGCCCAAATTGGAGGCTGAAGGGGTAATTGACAAGAAGAGTTTGGGCGATAAAGGCAAGAAAGCCAACAATTGCAAAGTGGATAAAAACCTTTCCAAACTGAAAACAGCCAGGCCCATTGCCCCAGCGCCAGCACCGACTCCTCCCCAATTAATAGCTATACCTACTACAGCCTTTACAACCACCACTACAGGGACAATACCAGGACTGCCCTCTCTAACAACTACTATTGTTCAGGCTACACCAAAGAGCCCTCCGCTAAAACCTATTCAACCAAAGCCCACAATTATGGGAGAGCCAAGCACTGTAAACCCAGCTCTCACATCACTCAAAGACAAAAAGAAAAAGGAGAAGCGAAAGCTGAAGGACAAAGAAAGCAAAGAGACAGGAAGCCCCAAGATGGATTCTAAGCTGGGAAAGCTGGAGGATTCAAAAGGGTCTGGGAAAGACTTATCTGGACATTTTTTAAAGGACCATCTCAACAAGAATGAAGTGCTAGCTAATGGACTGTCCGAGTCTCAAGAGAGCAGGATGGCAAGTATTAAGGCTGAAGCTGATAAGGTTTACACATTCACAGACAATGCGCCCAGCCCTTCCATAGGGAGTGCCTCCAGGATGGAATGCAGCACTTTGGTGAATGGACAATCTGCCATGGCGCCACTGCACGTGTTGACACAAAACGGTGCAGATAGCGCTGCTGCTAAAACCAACAGCCCTGCTTACTCAGATATTTCTGATGCGGCTGATGATGGTGGCTCTGACAGCAGGTCAGAGGGCATGAGGTCAAAGGCCAGCTCTCCGTCGGATATTATTTCTAATAAGGATGGTGTTGTAAAAGGACATTCTTCAACCACAGCACAATCGGCTCAAGCAAAAGAGTCCCATTCTCCCTATTACCATGGCTACGATCCTTATTATTCCCCAAGTTACATGCACTCTGGACAGGTCAGTGCCCCAGCAGCTGGGAACAGCAGTACCCCACAGGGCCTGAAGATCAAAAAAGAGGCTGAGGAAGAGGCTGAAAAGAAAGAGAAGGCAGAACTGTCAGATGCAAAGAAAAGCGAAAGCACTTCCTCTAATTTGCAGCCACAACATCAGTCAGTAATAACACAAAGACACCCTGCACTTGCTCAGTCACTTTATTATGGACAGTATGCCTATGGGCTCTATATGGACCAAAAGTCCTTAATGGCCTCTAACCCTGCTTACAGGCAGCAGTATGAAAAATACTATGAGGACCAGAGACTAGCAGAACAGAAAATGGCACAAACTGGGAGGGACTGTGAAAGGAAGAATGACCCCCCCTTGAAGGAGACTGGGAAGGATGACAACAAGCAGAAGAATATTCCATCTGCCACTATATCAAAGGCCCCTTCAACTCCAGAATCCAGCAAAAATAACACTAAAATAGGGTCATCAGTCCCTAACAAAGGTGAGGAGGCAAGCAAATCACAGATCCTTTCCAATCACCAGCAGCAGCTTCAGTCTGACAGTTTCAAAGCCAAACAAATGGAAAACCACCAGCTCATAAAGGAGGCTGTGGAGATGAAATCTGTTATGGACTCCATGAAGCAAACAGGAGTAGATCCAACCACAAGATTTAAACAGGTGAGATCACAGGAATTTGAAGAAGAGTGTCTTGATTTATCCTTGTCATGTAAGATTTTGTCCCTGATTGTGCTATGTTCTTCTACTTTTGCACCCAAACAAGCTCCACCATCCTTTTTTCATGCTGGATAGTACTGTAGTCTGTGACCAATAGAACTTTCAGTTGAGCTGTTTGAAAAGAAAAAAAAAAAAAACAACATCTAGCAAGGTGGTGACAAAACCCAGGCTTAAGACCTGAATAGACTATTTTAAACTACATGCATGAATGAAATAGAATTAGATTTCTCTTTTAGATGTAAATTCTAAGCAATTCATGTAGTTGAGAAATGAGAAATTTCAAGCAAAATAAGCAGCTTTCATTGTGAGAGGACTTAAAGTAGATTTGAAACATGGTTTGAAGTGTTTCTTTTTTTTGTTAAATGACAGTTGGCGTTTACTAAAGATGGGTGAGCTGGTTCTTTGAAGAGTTGGCTTGAAGCTCAGCTCTTTATCTTAACCCAAGGTGACCTTTTTGAAGCAGTTAAGTTCCCCTTCTCTCCTCAACCAACCTAAAGCCCCTACAGACCTACACAATGGATGAAATCCTCTCTCCATTGAAGTCAGTGATAGTTTTGCCATCGACTTCAGTGGAACCAGAATTTCATCCAGTGGCTTCGTGCTGACCTTCCTAGATGTCACTGCCTTCATTTGAGGCAATGCAACTGTCTCTCTGCTCTGAACTGGGGTCTAAATGCTTGATGCTTTCATGTTCTGGTGTACAGTACAGCCCAGACTTCACCCTTACGGGCTGTCTTTCAAGATACAGTGGGGTCAGGTGAGTGGGAGTTAGGGAGCTCTATGGGAAGTGGGATGGTACAGCCCTGAGTAGGAGAAGATTTCTGCTGATTCAAATGAGTTTTTGAACCAGCTGTCCAAGTGTCTAGTCGCGTGCTTATGTTTCTGTTGCATGTGCCATAAATGTGTATCAATTGGAGACAATATTTACAATTAGCTCTTGCATATCCTGTATTAGAAAAAAAGTCCTCCTGTTACTGCTTAGTGCTAGTTTGGTGTAGTCTTGTAAAGAACGCACCTACCTAATTCTATAATGTGTTTGTAAACTGGTCTATGTAATACATTAAGCAAAAATGTACTTATGATATCCTGTACGTGTTCTTTAAATGATGTGGTCCTGATCCTGTAAATACTTATCCATGTGTAATTTAACAAACTTGAAATAAGACTGTCAGCTGAAGAAGTCTGCCTTAATGTCTGACTTCCACTGATTCCTGGATGTTTGTAATATCAGAGGCAGCATTAACATCTTTCCAGCTAGATCAGTTTTTCACGTTCATTGTTCCAGGTAATGTAAGTGTTCTTGCATATCATTAGCCAGCTTTAATTTTGTGGTTCAGAGATATTTTTTGCTCTCTAGTGGGAAAATATCTCTGTGGGCTTTAATTAAAATGTTTTATGAATAGTGTGGTCTCAGAACTTTGAAACAATGCATATGTGTTTCATGATTAAACTAGTTAAAGGCATGAAGAAGGATATAAGATGAAGCAATTGAATTAAATTTTGATAATAGTCTCTTGCTCCTTCATGGGAATATTGGTTTGACTTTGAGCTCAAGGCACCCTGTAGCAAGCAAACATCTCCTTCATGTAATAGGGATAAGTTATTAAAATGGCTATTAAAAATACATTAACCGAAGTATGGGAAATATCAATAGCCATCTTATTTCAACATCGAAGTTCAGAACAATTGTTTTTTTTTTTCTTCTCCATGTTAGGATCCAGATTCACGAACATGGCATCATTATGTCTATCAGCCCAAATACCTTGATCAGCAAAAACCGGAAGAACTTGATCGTGAGAAAAAGTTAAAAGAAGACAGCCCTAGAAAAACACCTAACAAGGAAAGTTCCCTGCCTAACCTTCCTGTCTCGTTAGCAAGCATTAAAGAGGAGCCTAAAGAGGTCAAGCGTTCTGATTCTCAATCAGTGGATGAGAGCAAGATAAAAAATGATGATCGAAAGACTCCTGTAAATTGGAAAGACTCTCGGGGTGCTAGAGTAGCAGTTTCTTCACCAATGAGTCAGCATCAGTCATATATCCAGTACTTGCATGCTTATCCTTATCCGCAGATGTACGATCCCAACCATCCAGCCTATCGCGCAGTCTCTCCTGTCCTAATGCACAGCTATCCTGGTATGTATTCTGAAATTTGCCTTGCACGCTAGTTACGATTTACATCCTCAAAATGCAGTAAAGCCTGCATTTTAATATTTCTGTTAGTAGCTAGGGTAAATTAGAAGCTTCATGGGTGACATTTGTTTTGCTTGTGCTTCCACTTGGGAAAGTTCTGTAGATGAAACTGATTTAATACAAGATGTTCCTTTTATGAACTGTCACAGTTCCCAGCTACAGTTTTCTCAACCCTTGACAGTCTGCTATTGCTGTTAGACTGACAGATAGTTTATTGCCTATAAAAATATTCTAAGCACTTACTGTCAGAACCATTATAGTTACTATTCCTTTCACTTAAAGAGGACCCATAAATGTCTGAAATGGCTATCAGCTCAACCCTCTTTATAACCTTCATTCATCAGGGTAAATTAGGTGAAGAAATTGAAGAGCAAAGATGCCATTTGATAGTCACATGTTCCGTTTTTGATGTTATCCTCTGTCCTGGCATCCCCTTCTCCCAGCTTGATATAACCAAAATGTAAAACCAGTAACTTGATGTGGTATTTATTGTTTACCTGCAGGGGCCTATCTCTCTCCAGGATTTCATTATCCAGTTTATGGGAAGATGTCAGGCAGAGAAGAGGCAGACAAAGTCAATACCAGCCCGAGCATCAATGTGAAATCAACCACTGAGTCCAAAGCACTGGATTTGCTCCAGCAGCATGCCAACCAGTATCGCAGCAAGTCCCCTGTTGTAAGGCTTCATCTGTTGTTACTGAAGAGTGGTACATATTGGGAGGGGTACAGAACATAGTTTTAAGAAGCACACAATCTGGCATCAAGCTCTGAATGCATGGTTCTTCTTTATAGTACTGCTTAAAATAAAAACGATTTATAGTCAGGATGCTTTTGTGGCATAAACTAGAAGTGACACATATAACAGTTCTGCGCTCAGAGTCTTCCTACCTTAAATGCGTGGACTCACAGAAACATAGAATCAGAGATACCTCCTGGTGCACAGTTTATTGCAGTTAAACAGGAAGAAACAGGAAGCTCCTGTTTGAAAACTGATAATGAAATGAGAAGTTGGGCTGTGGGATTTGGTAATGTCCCCTCCCTGTATTTGCCAAGAAGCCACATCTTCCAAATGGCAGATTACCAGCCCCGGTTTCTGAAGACTTCCACATTGGAGCAGATACCGTTACTTTACTTTCAGCTAAGTTGGTGCTAGTTTTAATTGTGCTTAAGTCAGTGACTGATTCTATTTTTAAAAGGGATTTCTTGCTTTTCAGGCAGGCTTGATCCCCAGAGTGCATTAAAGAGGGCTGAGGATTCATTTACATCATCTTTCAGCAGCTCAACTAGGTTGTTCAGGCACTGGCAAGTCAGCCAAGCTTAAGGAAGCCGAAAACTAGAAATCATGGTGGTGGCTTCAAGCTGCAGTGCATTGCCTCAAAATCTTTGTGCCTTGGAAAATCTTCCACTAGCCCGATACACCAGCTTTAGATTAGAATCAGGTGCAAATAAGCCAGTAGAGATAATTCTTCAGAAGAAATCAGTTTCATCATTTGAATTCAAAAGGTTGTTGCCAGGTAATGGCAAGTGTGGTTTTGTTGTGATTTCATCCCTTTAAAATTTCTCACATCAGTTTTCTTTCACTTTCTACTACTAGCCTGTGGAAAAATCAGCAGCTGAGCGTGAACGGGAAGCAGAAAGGGAACGAGACCGTCATTCTCCTTTTAGCCAGCGGCATCTCCATACGCACCATCACACACATGTTGGAATGGGTTACCCCCTTATACCTGGACAATATGACCCATTTCAAGGTGAGCAGAGGATTTCCAATGGTGGGATTAGCTTGCCTCATAGAGTTGTTACCTTGACATTGGAAATCATGCCTACGTGAAGCATTTTGAATAGAGATCCCCTTGTTAAATCAGAAGTGCTTTCAATGTAGGAAGAAGGCTTAAAAATTCACAGTGTGGACTAACAACAAATGAATAGCTTTGTGCCTGAGAAATACCAAGTTTTGTTTCCAAAACTGTGTGTTAGAGCATTATTAAAGATGTACCAGTTAGGCTGCCATTCACGTGAATGTTTTGATTCTTACTGCAAACTGACATTAGCTGGCTGAAAGGCAGTAAAAAAACCAAACCAAACAACCTCCTTTTTGTATAATTAGGGTTGTGTAAGCAATGGAAGAAGTGTAGCAAAGACAAAAGCTTTTTATACTGAACATATTTTATGTACAAGGCATTGCAGTCACAAGGGTTTGAGCTTGTTATAATTTGACCGTCTGAAAGAGGACTCTTTGTATTTTGGCAAATGCAGTGCACAAAGTTGCAGTCAGGGAAAAAGCAGCACAGTAAGATACGATTCATTCTGCCTGGGTTTTATACCAGTCTTTGACTGTTTTTCTCTAACCCTGGACTCTAGCTGAATTAAAAGGAGATTTCCTCCCATGCAGCAAAGTACATGCTATCACAATTGGTGGCTAAATGACATTAATTCATTATGTTCACTTGGTGCCTCAGCAGTTATTTTTCCTGTGTAAAAGTCTTGACATTTCTCAGCTTGATTCAGTGATTCCATATGCCTTTTGGGATGCATTATGGTTGTTCAGTAGGAAAACTGTAAAAATGATAAGTTATTATGGAAGTGTTGTATTCTGAGCAGCTGGCATGCCGTTTGTGTAATTCACTGTGACTTTTGATTCTTGTTGTTTCCTGGTACCTATTATTTCTGCTGAGCTTCCTATTCAGGAACTCACACAAACCACTTGGCATCATGCAGTGCAGTACTTGGAAAGAAATACAATAAGTAGTAATGCTGTATTTTCTTGCAAAATATCTATGAAGGACAATTCAGTTTACTGCATGAAGGCATATTGATCATACTGGGCAGACTGTCTTAACACTGTAGCCTGAAATATTTGCCATTTATATAGAGTTAAAACCCCACCATTTTCTGATGATGGTGCTTTTTGTCTGTTTGCCTTGGAGATGCTTCCTAACATTTCTCTGGGCACAAAAATCCATTGAAACCAGAAGTACATCAACATTCTCTCCTTTCATCTTTCCCTCAGGATTGACCTCTGCTGCCCTTGTTGCCACTCAGCAGGTGGCTGCGCAGGCATCTGCATCTGGTATGTTTCCTGCACAAAGAAGGTAAATAGCCAGTAAATCTTAAATCGTGTATCTTAACATAGAGAGGAGAAAGCAAAGCATAGATTTTATAGCCTGATGGTCTGCAGTTTCTTGTATGACACAGTTTCTAAGGATGAAGAAAAACTTGGGAGTTTGGACTAACGGTAGATTTAGTCTCTTTAAGGTGACATTTTGTCATTAGTTGTGTCCTTTAACTGTACCATGGATAATTAAGAAGGAACAAGTAGTCTGTCTTCTGAGATTTTCCATAGACTATGTTTTAAGGATTGGTATTAAGATAAAACAACCAGTTATGAAATATAATTTAAGATCCTTTTTTTTTTATAAAAGGGGTTTAAAGATCATGTTCAGGTAGATCCACGTACTACCAGGAAAACTTAAGTTTTTATCTCTTCTGCAAGTCTGCCTGGTTTGCTGATTTTGCTTTCACGGGGGTTTGCTTGGGAGTCTATTAGAGGTGACATCATATTTAAGTTACATACCCATTCCATGCATTTGGCTCTTGGTTATTTACTAGGTTTTCGGTAGAATTTACTCTTCAACCATCATCCTTGCTATTCAAGAGGAAAGAGACTCTTCTGTATTATAATGATCCCATCGCGAGTGAAAAACCCAAAGCATCCCTAACGTTAGGGTTTCTTTCATTGCTGCCATGTTAAGCTTCAGAGTTTAATGTATTAAATAGTACTGTAATATTCCATGGTTATGGGTGTCTTTCCGAAAGCTGACTCTGAAAACAAATGACTATGTAAGGCTCTTAGCTGGAATTATTTGAGTGAGAAAGGTTTGTAGCCCTGAAAGAGCTGATGGATGCTAGGGTGTCAAAACCCAGAAGATAAATCCCAACACAGGTTACTTGTTAATATGTTGTTCCTGGCAGGGGAGGGGCAACGACACGGCTTGCTGTCTTTTCTTCTTGCAATTGAGAGTACCGTGCAGATTTCATTTCATGGTGTATCTGAGGTGAAGACAAAACCTAGGAGGAAAGGATACTGCATACTAAAACATTGTTCTTTCTCTTTTCAGAGAATGATGAGTTTGGAGATGTACATTGTCATGTGACTGGATCACATGAGGAAGCGCTTTATTACAGACATCAGTTCCATGGTGTTAATTTGAAATGCCTTAATGGCAGGCAAAAACCAGTCATTTCATTTTTGTAAATTGCAGATTTTATCACAGAGTAACAAAAGTTGCTGTAATTAGACTTCTGTTTTTATATATATATATGCGTATATATATATATACATATATATAATATATAAAAATATATATATATTCTTTACTTTTTTTGTATCAGTACCAAGGCTCGCACACAGGGTCTGCTGCTAAGTTGCGAACCACACAGTAAAGGAGATAATGTACTTGTCATGTTTAGAAAGCGTTAACCGCAAAAGGCTGTTTGTTTCTTTTCTTTTCTCTTCTTTTTTTTTCTTCTTTTTTTCTTTCCAATTGTACATAAATAATGTTATGTATCAGTGTGCCTGAACCTTGCATACCCTTCTGATATTTCCCACAAGCTCTCAGAGAGGCTAACTGTGATGACACTTTGGTACAATGTAGACGTCTATTTGGTGGCTCCTATTAAGATGCATCAGTGTAAAATGTTACTGTATTTACTGTTTCATTGTAATTGTGTATTGTGAAAAATATACCTTTGGAAGGCATGGGGATATTAGTACCACAAAAACTGTGTTGTATATAATGTATAGATTTTAAATGGAGATAATGAGCATCTGTGAATAATGAAATGTCTTTTTTGATAATCTTGAATGGCAGATAACCTAATAGCCTGCATACCAGAAGACATCTGTGATTGTTCTATTACTTGAATAGTCCTGCAGTCTTTTTTTTAATGTTTACAATTACTGAGTTTTAGAAGGGGGACTTTAATGCCATTGCCTGGTTACTTGTTTTATGCTGTAATCTCGTTTATTTTATGTAAAATGTATATCGAATGCTTTCATTTTTATACCTGCCTTAAATAATTTGGCAATCAGAATAAAGAAAAAAAGTTGGTTTTGTACTTTCTTGGTGTCTATGGGCCACTTTTAAAGATGTGTCGTAGGTGTAGATAGCAGAGACTGCAGCTACCACACAGCTACTAGTCTGTGTCCCCAGAGGTTGTCCCTGGGGCTCAGTTATTGGTGTGCACCTGCAGCCATGCCGTGCCTCCTCGCTGGGCCTGTGGTGATGTCCTCTCCCAGTGGGCGATGCGGGGCCCAAGCCAGATGGCAGTGGACCTCTTTCAGTTGACACTGATAGGCTCGAAAAAGGCCCATAGTAACACCATGGATGGTATTAGTGGAACTTAAATCTCTAATACCTGTTGTAGAGCAGCTCTGTGTGTTATAAATTATAGGCAAATTTTTTCTATTATATCTGTATGCACCCCTCCCTCCCAATGAGTAGATGCCTAAAACCAGAGGATGTGTCAATTAAAACAAAAAGTACATTGCTGTGCTTAACCTGCATTACCACAAAATAAATATTTTATGTGGCTATACCACCTGTTTTGTTACAGTGCGGTTAACACAGTACACAGTAATATGAAATCACTAATCATGACATGAAAAAAAAATCAGATTTACTGGTCAGGTTTTTGAGGCTTTAACTTTTGTCCTTTCCTGTATATCCCAGTTATATTGATTGTCAAAACTGTTTTTTTTAAGGTTTTACTGTTTTTTTCGGTTTTGTGTTTGTTTTTTTGACAGGGTGAATTACTACAAGTTAAAGCTTGTTCTTGAAGTCGGTTCCATTTCTCCTACCTTGTGAATACTTAATACAGAAGGATGAATTAAAGATTCCCAACAGACAAGCACACTTGGACTTTTTATATTGCTATGATGAATCTGCCATTAATATTGCTATAATTGTTTTATTTTTATAGGCATAAAATCAGTTCCCTTAGTGACTAGTTATAAGGTTTATTGATTTTTACTACACATCATTCATCTGTGGCTTACTCTTATTGTCTTGTTCTGAACACATTCAGAAGTCTCACAGTGGTGACATACTACAAATTAGCCTCATAAAAAATGGGAAGGAAGGGGTGTTTTCTTTGGAAAAGGGGATATTGTGAATGCAGGGCTCTTGAAATAATAAATGCCTTATTACTTCTCTAGTAAAGGCTCAGGTGGCTTTTGTATTGAAATGTACCATTGATTTTTTTTTTTTCTTCTGGGTAGACCATTAATGCTTCTGCAGCAAACCAGATCTTATAAATTCACACTATTGGTGATTTTGATTTAGTGTGGTTTAAGATTGAGTGTCATAAATAACTGGAATGAATTACTCTGATTGATACAGGGTAAGCAACGGTTAAAATTATAGTTAATGTTATAGCTTTATTATATCCTTGAAGTCTGTAAGAGGGGCTAACATCCATTGCCATTTATTGTCTTACTCCACTTAAGGTTATTGTCTTCCCTTTATAGCTTTCCTTTCGGTTTAACCCTTGCCATCCTGACCTCCTTAAAGGCTGTGCAACAGTGAGCATGACTCCCTAGTTCAACACTCCCCAAAACCCAAGGGTATCCACTTACACGTCTGAGCATTGACGTGCAGCTGCTATGGTCATTGCACCGCTGTGTGAGCATCCAAAGGATGAGCAAACTGAAGCAGTAATACAAGGAAGACAGTTTACAAACCTGGGAACTAAGAGCTGCAGAGGCTGATCACTGGAAAGGGGCAGCTGAAGCAGCATGATACAGATACATTTGCACTCCGTTTTCCACAGGAAGGGCTTGTACTTTTTGTTACCTCCAGCTGACAGCTCTACCACTCTGCTCTTCTAGCAGCAGCAATCAGTGACCCTGCTCCCATCTTTTATCCAGGTGTTGGTGGATGTCTTGGAAAGGTGAAGCAGGGCTTATGCATTGCACCTACATCTTTGAGTTTCTAGCCAGTCCATCAAATGCAGCTAAAGAAATGAAAGGTCTGTCAGTGGGAGCCCATCACACAGATCTGAAAAACCCAGCCAGGGAGCTACTGCCTGTGGTGCTTGCACTGGGAAAAAATTAGATGTGAACAGAGTAGGGGTTGGGTTATTTTTTTTTCAATCATGTAGCTCTAGAGGCTGAAACAGGACAGGGGTCTAACTGACTGAGCTGGTTGACTACCAGGGGTACACTAGAGCTAGTGAAAATGGGGGCTAGGTGTCACATTTCTCCATTTTTGTAATTCTAGATTCTCTGGTGGCTTCAGGGAACACCTGAGAACTCACAGAGCTAATTCTGTGCTATGACATTCCTCCCTTGCTTCTGAAAGGTGCATTGGTTGGGCTTAACCATTGGGTCATTAGTCCCACTTGTCACTCTGACAAGTGCTGGCAGGACAAGTGCCCCCAAAGGAGGTGAAGTTAGAGAGTCCCTGAATCCATCCTAAAACACACCATGGATTGTTGATAGCACAAAAACTGGCATAAGCAAAAAACACCACAATGCCCTTCTGCAGCTCTCCACCCTGGCTCTTCTCAGGGAAGCGGTGAAAGAGTCAAGCAGGGAATCTAGTTCATATTTCCTTCTGGCGTTACAGTCTTGTCGTTATCTTTATCACAGCTGGCATATGTACTGTCCTCATCTTTCTGCCTCAGAATCTCAGCCTAATGTTTGCTTGCCACACTCTCTCACTCCTCCTTTCTTTTCTCCCCTTTCTATCCCACTTGCCCACTTAATAAGCCCTCTTACATCCATTTGATATCACCAAAACTCACTCTGTTTGCACATCTAAAAACTTTCTGCATGCATTTGTGATCTCAACCCTAGATTAGTTCTGTCTTTTTCCTTGTATCACATCCCCTCCTTTGACCTGGGTTTTTTTTCTGTATCTTATGCTGCGTCAATGTATCCTGTCTCTCTTCACCCTAAAGTGTTTGGGACAGACAACATGTCTCACTTTATACAGCATAGTTCATATTTATAGATCCTTCTGATTAAAAGGTATTTTGAAGCCATCTAATGCATCAAAAGTGGGGAGTGATACCAAGCCCGCATAGGAAGTCTGAAGCTGTATCTCCTTGTATCCGAGGGAACTGGAGACATACAGTCATTACTTAATGAACCAGCTTTGTTCTGCTTGAGAAAGGCAACTCTGTTTTCTTCATTTCAGTTTTAGCCCTTTACCTAGCTTTCTGTACTAAACACTCTATACCGTTACTGTGAACTACAGTTCTCCTTGATGCAGTGTTTTGTCGTAACTCAGTATTTCCTAAGTTCTCACAGCTTCAACCTTTTCTGTAAGATTTGTTTTTTAAGGGAATCTTACTTTTACCAAGAAATGCAAGAGGTTTTCATTTAGGAGAAGAGGCATCAGCTGAAGTTACACATGTTGCAGTGGTGGGAACGTAGACACCATTAAAATCCTCACACTGGCTGTTAGTAATTTTTGTGCAGCACATGCTTAAGCACGTTTTCAGCTTAAGTAGCAACTCTGAAACTTTTTGTCTGGACTGATAAATTAGCAAACTTAAGGATTTAGCAAAGGTAATTATTACTTGCAGCCTGACTGTATTTATCATGCAAAAACCTTGTTATTCTCCACCATAATATTGTAGAGAAGTGCTCTGGGGACTGTGAAAGCAGATTTTGTTATAGACAAATGAACTGCAGACCAAGCTCATACCTGTAGTTCAGTTCCAGTAGCCTCATAGTCTTTTCAGCAGCTTTCTGCAGTCATTTTAGATGGTATAATAGTGTATGTTAGTTACATGATTTCCATCATTTGAGTTTGCTGGTGGTAGAATAGTGCTTACTTATTGCTTTGAGCAAAACGCTACAGGATTTCTTCATGAAACTGAGCTAAATCAGAGCTAAATCAGAAAGCAAAGATTCTCTCAAAGCCTGTTCAAACTCCTAATACAGGAGACAATTTTAAAATGTTCATCTTGATGGCTAGATGACTGCAGTTCTCCTAATTGTTTTCAGGGCCCTGAGGGCACTACCAAGCCTTGCTGGCCCTGCCCAGCCTCCCATGGAGCCTTCCCACACCCCTGCTCAGTGGCTCAGCTCCCCTCCCCAGGCTGTCCATCCTTGCCCCAGGGCCACCTGATGTCCTGATCTGGGGCTGTACCCCAGTTGTCTTGCTCCCTGGCTGGGGTGGGTTGGATGGGACCTGCCAGCCCCACGGTTGTCAGTGAGGACATGCAGTTTTTGCCCTTGCAGGACTTGGATTTAGGCTGTTTCTAATAGAACGATATGCAGGGAATGGGCTTCAGTAAGACCCTTACTAATACTTTCTTGATTAGACAAATGAGAGGTGAAACGGGAATTTTGTCTTTATATGTTTCAAATCAAACTCTTACAGAATAGTGGAAATGAGATGTGGAATAAAAAGTTCCAAAGTTTTCTGGTTGAAGAACCTGCTGCATAGTTAACAGGCTGCCATGAAAAAAAGTCCTTTTTTTTTCCTTATTTTCTTCCCCTTTTTCCTCAGTACTATAAACTTGTGTTTGAGAGTCCACCTGACACTAGAAATAACTTGAGGGGAGAGCGTAATTTTTTCCTCTCCCCATCCAATGTGGCTAACTGAAAGGGACAAGATTTGCAATTAGCTTTAAAAGGAGATGGCCCTTAATACCTCTGCTCGAGCTAGGCACCTTGTTCACACAGAAGAGCGTTCCTCTTGATAAGCTGCCTATTCAGCAGTGATCTTCTTTGCTGACTGCTTCAGAAAGGTATCTTTGCCTCCTGCCTGCGGGGCTTCTCAGAGGAGAGTGGGAAGAACCAGATCAAGGGTGAGACAGACGGCAGGAACAGTTGAAGTTTCTGCTTTTCCATTGCTTATGCATGCCAGAGCAAGGCTTTTATAATCTCCTTTTGTCCACACCTTTCCCCCCAGCTCTGTCACTAGGTCTGTTTAGGTGTTTGCGGTGATGAGCCTCGTCAAGCCATGGATTTTTAAGCAGAGCTCCAGACAGAAAAGGTCATTAAAATGTCAATGATGCAATATGTCTCCACATGCCATACATTGGAACATAACAACTCAATACCAAGCTTTGCCACGAGTATCTGCTGTGCTAATTCATGATCTTCCTACTTGGAAGGAAGCTGGCTTCCTTTAATAGACAATTTGCCAAATCCTCAGCCTCTGTAAATGGCTTGTGGCTTTGTTGAAACCAGCTGACCACTTTCCTTTTTATCTGCCAGAAGTCTGTCCCCATTTTTGCAGTTGCTTCCCTAAAGAACCAAGGTGCAGAAGAAACTACTATAGAAAGAATACACTAAAAATAGCAAGGCAGAGTCCACTGTTTTTTATGCTAGAGCACCTCTCATTAGGCTTAGGTGGGTTCTGCTTCTGCAACTCAGATAAGGTTTTGGTCCCTTGAGGCAGAGCAGTAATTGCTATTCCGTATAGCTCTTTACTCCTTCCTTGAGTACATGCACGTGTAAGTCTCTCTCAGGTGCTCATGTACTCTCTCCTTTGTTAGAAGGTCACACATAAATGCTATATGCATGATTTTATATTAATTTGCTTAGGGGTTTCTTTTCTAGCCCATTGGCAATAAAATAGCTCTCTGTGATACTAATGGCTGCTCAGCTTTGGAGTTTTATCTCTGGACCTGAAACTGGGTCACGAGCTTTTAAAACCTGTCCCGCCTGTAAAAGGGTTAATTCTCCTAAGTTGTGGATAGACCAAAATTCTCTTTTGTTAAAGAAGAGCCTTATGTATATGTCAGCGTATGGGCCTGGCAAATCATTCAAGATGCATAGAGAATAGGGAGGGAATGATTATAGTTGGTACTGGTGGGCAGGGAGGACAGGAGGCTTTGACATAAAAGTGACCTGGCTGAAAACTTCTGAGTCTGCTCTGAAGACTCCAGTGCTGAGCTCTGTACTGAAATACAGGGATTTGGAGAGTCATGGGTCACCCAAGCAGCACAAGGAGCAGTGGCATCGCTTGTCTCTGAGCAAGCACGAGTGAGTTGCCAAACACTGATGCTGGGGACTGCAATGGCTCCTCATAAGGAAAGGTCTGGCACTGGACAGGCAGATCTTGTTTATGCAGCTAACATGAAGCAAATGCCCTCGGAGCAGATCTGACTGTCCTGAAGCACTTGAGTGCTCACTACAGGCTGACATGCTGCTGGCTTATGAGCTGCCATCTCAGTATGCTCTGCTTTCTTCAGTGGCACAGGTCTGCAGCATCAGGAGACAGAGTGCTTACATTCCAAAAAGCAGTCAGAATTATCTTACTATGTCTGAGCAACTTGCAGAAGATGAGACAAGATAAAAGCATGAGGAAGCCCTAAAGCTCAAGCATGGCCTTGACAACTTTGTCTTTAGAAGGCACTACACCTGCCCCATTACTCAGATGCAACTCCCCTGCCCCAAGGGAACATGATTTCACATGCTTCCAAATGCTATACACCAAGAACCAGTCTTTTCTGTTCTCCATGTGAAGACAGGAGTAAAGAGGAGTCCTTATAGAGAAAGAACTTTATCACAGAGTAGAAAATTATCAGCCAGGAGACTGCATGTAGAAAACCAGAAGTGTGTGTCTCCATTTACACTTCCTCTCATGGCAGTAAGTTGAAACCTTTGGTCCTGTCCTCTTTCATTGTTTGTTGTAATTAAATAGATTGATTCGTACATTCTTTTGGGGCCCATTAAACAGCGGTATTATATTACTAGCCACCAATACAAAGGACCCATATCTCCTCATTAATTGGCTGATACATGTTTAAGAAGCCATCCTGAGTATTTTTGTGTGTAAGAAGGATATTTCCATTGTGGGACATGATAGTTTTGTCCTTACTAGATGCTTCTGTTTTGGCTGGTATAGTTTTAGATGTTAGCACTTCAGCATGCAGCTTAGATGAGGTCTCAGCTGAATCTTCAGGATTCATATGCAGCATGCAGTATGTTCATGCAGTACTTCATATGTTCCTGTGTTCAGAATTGGTGCTAGACTTATATATTAAGTGCCACATATATTTAGCAATGTTTTGTTTGTTTGTTTTAAATCTTGTTCATCTGAAAGGGAAAAATAAGCTTCCAGGAATTCAACTTTGACAGGTTGTCGTCCCCCCCATTTCTTTAAAAGGAAGATCACAGATCATTGAGATTCTTGGCAGCATCTGGTGGCAGATCCAAAGGAAAACGAATTTCAAAATAAGTCACTGATTTCATGGTGGCAACATTTATCAATAACACGGTTACCCCTCTAACTCACACTGAAGCTTGTTTGACTAGTATACAGTGGTCAATAGGATGAGAATTGAAGATCTCTCCATGTGAATTCTGTAAAGCTAACACATGACACTAGTTTCAGGAGAAGGTTTTATCACAGGGTAGCTGAGGCAGTGAGGGATGCAGACAACTTCCCCATCTCCCTTTCACACCCCCACACCCCTTTTTAGATTATGCTTTTCCGGCTTCTTATATTTACTATCCATTAGTCCCTAGGAATAGCATCAAAGTCGGATGCTCTACTTGAATCAACAGTTGAATTACCCCTATCTTCTGACACCATCAAAAGCAAATTGCTAGCTAATCACTGAGGAAAAGAGACTTGAACAACAATAAATAGTTCTGTGACAAGTGCAGCTAATAAAGACCAGTTTTCAATGACTTTCTTGCCTGTTTGGACTCTCAGATGTTCCATAAAGTGTGAACTTGTAAATTTTTTCCTAAATGAGACCACTAACAGGCTGTCTCTCCTTTGCCTGCTAACCAATACTTGCGAAATTATACAGTGTCTTTTGAGTATCTAGTTTAATTGCAACTGGTCAACGGGCTCAAATGTTACGTGCAAGGGAATGATTATCCACATGGTGTGATCACAGGAACTGTAAAAGAGAGCTATGCAAGCGTCTCTTCTGCATGGACGTGTTGTGTGTGTATCCTGAGCAGTCAAAAACCTTAAAAGTGGCAGCCTCTTTTCCCCTCACAAATATGGGCTGTGTTCAGTGCCAGGCATGGACCCTGTCTGTGAAATTACTCCAGTCTCTTGCGCCACAAGTGAGATGCGGAACATGTCCGGCATCATAGCTGCTGTAAAGAAAATTAGCTGATTTATAATTTGTTCATCTTTAGGGTAAAGCTATGAACAAGGGAAACTGAAATAAGCCTAGGTCATGGCTCTTGACTCCTAAATCCATCAAGCATCACAAGAATGTATAACTTGGAAGTAGTCCATTATATTTATGTATTTAGCTGTAGGCTTTATGTGTCATTATTACATATACATAGGCAAAAAAGAAGCCTGGATTTAAGAAAAGCTATGGCCATAGTCTTTTTTAGTGCTTTTGGGGGCCAACAAACAATAACGAATTTTTCTGCAGTTTAATAATAAGCTAGTTAAGATACAGAAAAGAACAAAGAGTTATTTTTGAAAGCTCTGGGTAGTAACAACATAATGGTTTCATTATCTAAAGTTCAGTCACAACAAGGACAAAAAAAATCCCTCTTGTGTATGCCGAAGAGCTTTTCAGTTTTGAAAAAAAAATCAATACCATATTCACACTATGTTTGCTTGCATAAAATATTGACTGTAGTCACACTGGCGGTTTTACATAAAGACTTAAAAGCAATCTTGATCGTCTGAAAGGTTCTAATTGTTTTTCCCCTTTCCTGAAAGAGTAATGAAAGGACAACTAAAAAGCAGAACTATATAGTTATTTTATAACTGGCACTAACAAATTTCACCAATTACAGAGTCCATTCTGTAAGCAATGAATGTGTGGCTCCCAATTAATCTAGTGTACCTCCAGGCAAGGTCTAAATCAGCTGGATACAGCTAAAGCAATTTGCACACAGCTAAAAGCAAATTGGAAAATAAGTGTTCCACGCTACTGCCTATCTTTCCAAGCCAAATACACAATCAGTATTCTGGCAGCAGCACTCTGTCATGTTATTTGCAGCTATCAATTTTAATTATAACAATTATTGATTAGTTGGGAAAGTGAATAATCTAATGTTCAAATGAGTTTGGCGCGGCTGCCAGGGATCTTTTTTTCCCTCTCATGCACATGTACATTTAGTGTTAGGAAATATCAAGCAAAGAACATACCTGCATTACAGTGGCTGAGCACAGATAACTATCATTGAAGTTGCAGTGCTGATTTTTTTTGTTTATTTACAACAAACATCCAGTTTTAGGATTCACCAGTCTGCTGTACAGAAAGGTCAATATGAATTGAATTGGAGCATGAGGGAACTCAGTTCAGGGACATAGGCCAACACTTTCAAACTTGGACACCTAAAGTCAGATTCCTATTTTCTTAACGACCCAAATGAATGAGCTGTTCTCTATGGGGAGAGTGCTCCTGTTGCCCATTGACACCAGCTATTTTGCTAACCTATTTACTTTTAGACACAAGCTGTTTCTTCTTGTAAAACAATGATTCTCTTGGAACGGAGAAAAAGGAAACTTCCAGTCCTAGCTGCACTAACAAGAGTTTTATGTGTTTCAGCTAAATAAATAGCTGGAGGAAGAGTACATCCTGACTTGAGCAGGGTTACAACCACAAAGGCTGAACACAAACTTTCTGAGTCCAGGTTTTTGGGACAGGCTCATCTCCACTGCTAATGAAATGCCCTTTATACTGTTGCTGAAGACATGCTGTTTCCATTTGAAGTGATCCAGTAAACATTTAGCTAATAACTACTGTACCCCAAAGAAGCCTTTCAAGTGCCCTGCAGTCTGCGTCTGCCAAGGCTGGGAGAGCAACAGGAGAGTTTCCTCTGTATCTCCTGCTCCTCCTGAGCTGTAACCTCAGGAGGCAGGGGGACAAGCTGCAGCAATTTTTAGTTTGGGGCTTTAGGATGCTGTTGCCAATTGCGCCCTGCTTGCCCCATGGCTGAACGTGCCCATCGTGCTGGGGACAGGCACTGTGGCATGGCACAGAGATGCCCCATGTTTGCCCCAGGCTGTGCCGACCCCAGTGGAGGAGACTGGAGGCACAGCCGCACCGCCTGGCTGGCTACTTCTCATGTGGGCCTGACATTTTTTTAAAAAGGTAAGGCAGGCATCTGGGGGTAGCAACATCCTAGAGCTCTGAGCTACCAATGAGCTCAGATGAGCAGCATCAGACCCAGGATCACAACATTACCTGTTTACCCGCTTTTGAGTTTAAAGCACTGACACACACTAAGTACAGAGGACAGAAAAAAAAAAAAAAAAGATTTGTACAGTTTTGCAAATAATGGCCACTGGATAACTGGCATAGTAAGGTGGTGCATTGCACTGTTGCTCAGAAACTGTGGATGGATGTGAAACTGGGAAGGTCACCTGCTGCAATTAATTATCAAGAGAGAATAATTTCAAAGACCTAGGATTTAGCGATGCAACTCCCACTGTCTTGGCAAAGCCTGGGACAGCTAATCATCTGCTTTGAAAATGTGAACAAATGCATCCTTGAGTTGGACAAGAAGATCTCTCTGCCTAATCAGGAGCCAAAAAAATGTGCTTACAGTGCCTCATATTGCAATGGAAAAAAAACAAAAGAAAAAAGTAGAAAAGACATGGGAACGAATCCTGAATGTGCCAAACGTGGGAATGCATGTCTCTGATAATAAAACTGCTCTCTGAGAGAAAAAAAATAGTGGAACGCTTAGATAAATACACATACATGCAAGATCATCTGATGATCAGATATACCTTCAGCACATGCGTGCACACAGTGAGTATACTACTGTTGCCTAACATGCCTCCTGCTCTGTCTTTTGCCTTTCTGAGCTCTTTCGTTTGGAGTTTAAATTATTTTACCCTGGCC
This sequence comes from Ibidorhyncha struthersii, assembly GCA_013398815.1. Classification (NCBI taxonomy): domain Eukaryota; kingdom Metazoa; phylum Chordata; class Aves; order Charadriiformes; family Charadriidae; genus Ibidorhyncha; species Ibidorhyncha struthersii. Next base: position 156,042 of record VZSZ01001957.1, on the reverse strand, counting down.
GCCAAAGCTTCCAGCCTGCTCAGCTCGATACTGCACAAACACACTTACAGAGACCTGTCGCCATCATTCTCCTTCTTCCTTTCTCTTCTCTTGTGTTGAGGAAAAAACACCCACATACAGCAATTTTCTGTTTAATAGTATTTACCACTCTAGTATTGTAATAGAAAACCATGAAAAGTTATAGACTGCAGTCCTTTAATCTGGCATATAACAGAGTGAATCATATTTTGTTAGGCCATAAATTGATAATCTCACAGCTTCTTTATTATTTAAAACACAGTATTAATATTAAAATTGCTGTGCCTGTCTATAACTTTGGGACCAGGAGTGTACCTCAAGGGATCATACTCCATCTGCTATAAGTGCTTTTCACTTCAGATTAATATATTTTCATTTGCCCTGTCAGCCTATGCAGATGGAGCAGGCCTCAAACCACGTGGGGTCAAGTAGAAGTCCAATTAGGCAAAGTTATTTTTAAGTTCTGGAGGGCACAGGGTCAGCACATTGGAGAGATTTAAGCACCTAAAGATGTAGATAGGTGTCTTATGTATTTTCAGAAGTTCTATCGCACTGCAATCAAGCAGAGTTAGGCATCTGGCAACTATCTTGTGAAACACATGTTGAGATCCCTGTAAAGAGCCTGAATGCTCTTGGAAATGCATCTGCTCTTGCTGTAGGAAGGTTCAGGCCACATAGCAGAGGCCACCAGCAGTTTCACTTTCCCACTGCCGCTGTATCACGTCTGCTGAGATTTAGCCTCATGGCCAAGATTTGTGCAGCAGCCTCCAGATGTGCTTAGATTGCTCAGGACACATGTACATTGGCCATCTTGGGAGTTCAAAGTCCTGGGGAATCAATCCGGCAGCAGGAAAGCCAGTGACCATGGGTGAGCCAGTTTCACTCTGGCATGGCATGGAGATCTACTCACTCAACACTCTTCTCTGTACTCTGGGTAAAGGAAGGTCAAAGAACATAAACCGAAGCACTTTCCAGCTAAGTCCATCATCAGTAGCAGCCACAAGCAAATGCCTGGAGAAGAGCAAGAGCAGAGAATGTATCTATGCTAACACTCTCCGATCTTCTGATAATTTTCAGCCAGGGGATTTTTTATTGTGGTTTTCCTGTGCAATAATTTGAAAATTTTTTTTTCCAAGATGCTTGTTTGATCTCTTGAATTCAGTATAAACTTTTTCTATCCACAGTGTCTTCCTTTTCCAAGGAGTTTCCCATGTGCATTGTCCATTGCATGGACACTGCATGACGTATGTGTCCTGGATGCAGTCCCTCTTACCTCTATTTGATGACCCTGGATTCTTGTACTGGATGTAACATCTTCCCTAGTCATCTTCCTGCGGTACGTCTTGTGATTTTATAGACTTTAACGTAATCCATGTTAAATCATCTATTTTCCACACTAAAGACTCCGAGCCTAATCTTACACCTCCCCACCCCCACCCCGCACCCCATATGGAACATATTAATCATCCTTGTCATTCTTCTCTGAACCTTTTCTATTTCTGATATATCATTTATAGTTGTAGAGGCTCATATCTATCTTTCTGCTGATGAACAGCCCATTTATTCCTACTTTTAACTTCCTGGATTTTAGCCAGTTATTTTTCCTACATGTGTTTTTATGCTGGTGAGTTTCTTTAAAAGGCATGGTGGAGGTCCCTGTCAAAAGCCTTTTGGAAAGCTGCGTAGACAGTATCATAGGGGTGATCTGGTTGAATCATCTTTTTCCATATGTCTGGTGATCCTCTGACTGTCAAGAGCTTTGTAAGGCAGGACTTCCCTTGCCAGATAGGGTATACAGAAGCCAAACCTGGAAGTGCATTTTGTATTTGCATCCAGCATAAAAGGGAATTAAAGTCACTTAGAGTTATGGGCACTTTGCAATCTAGTTCTGTGAATTGTCTTGAGATTTTATACAGACTTGGAACAGGGCAGATGAGATATAGTCCTTAGGAGACTTTTCAGGAGACAACTTAGGAAGATGAGAAACATGTACACTCAGCCATATTTTATTAAATCCACCTCCTTGTTTTGCTCTTTTGAATCACAGAATAATTTCTGCTGGAAGAGACCTGCGGAGATCTGTAGTCCAACATCCACCTCAAAGAAGGCTGAATTAGCTGAGGTGCTGTGTCCCCTTGGGTTTTAAATATGTTCACGGGTGGAAAATCCACACCTATCTAGGCCTCTGTTCCAGTATTTCAGCACCTTCGTGGTGAAAATTGCCTTTATTATACCTAGTTGAAATTTCCCATGTTCCAGCTTGTATCTTTTGTCTTTTCTCCTACCCCTGTGTAGCTTTGGAAAGGGTCTGGCTCCACTTTCTCTACATCCTCCCATTAGGTAGCTGTAGGCAGCAGTCAAATCTCCGTTCAGCCTTCCTTTGTTAAGGCTGAACAAGCCCAGTTCTTTTTAGCCAAAAAGAGGTGATGCATTGGTTTGACAGCAGCAGCATGTTTCAGTACTTGGTCTTAATAGTGAACGGGACAGGGCCAGGATACGAGTGTTATCAACGTGGAGCTGGAATAAATCCTTTACAAGTTTTTTAATTAGGTTACTCAAAAATAGGCAGTTAGATCTGAAGAATTGCACTACAAGTCAGTGACTTATAATTCCTCAAGCATTGGTTGAATGATGTAATATGTACAGTACATACCAGGGCAGAGACCATGTGCGCTACAAAGTTCAATACTAATGGAATAATGACCCCAGAGGGGGCCATCAAAAGCTAGTAGAAATTAAAGCAATTCAGGATGCTCTAGCTTAGACTGAAGTGATTTCAATACCATGATCCATCAGAGTGGATCTGCAAAGACCAGCTGAGGTTTCAGTTGCTGGTTTGCATACTTGAGGTCTTACAGCCTCCAGCAGCTGTGTTTGGCTCCTGATATTCCTGTGGTTCGCAGCAGAAGGTGTGGGGCTTCACATCAGGGCCTACATGAAAGCTGGAGAGACACTTTTCACAAGGGCATGTAGTGATAGGACGAGGTGTAATGGCTTCAAACTAGAAAAGGGTAGATTTAGATTAGGTTTGAGGAAGAAATTTTTTGTTATGAGGGTGGTAAGGCACTGGAACAGGTTGCACAGAGAAGTTGTGGATGCCCTGTCCCTGGAAGTGTTCAAGACCAGGCTGGATGGTCCAGTGGGGGGTAAGGTTGGAACTAGATGATCTTTAAGGTCCCTTCCAACCTAAACCATTCTATGACTCTATGATCAGGGAAGCAGAGAGAACCTTCACCATGGTGCTGGGTCCTCTGTCTGACAGTGTGTTAGATACTACACCACACAGTTCTCCTCTGCCATTTCACTATTTCACATACATAAGCCTACCAGCAAGTGAAGTGGGAAGGTGAGATGAGTCTTTTCAGTCTACTGGTGATACTCAGGTTCATCTTTCAGTCACTCCACAGAGCACACTGAAGTATGTTACCCAGAGTTTGAGTACGGTGCAATGTAGATAAAGGCAAATCAGCTCAAATCAGTTTGGAGAACAGCAAAAAATCTCTCTGGAACAGCTGCTTTCATAAAATTCCTGCTATTTTGATAGGAAATACAATTGGCAGCTCACAGGAGACTCTGACCACAGCAAATCCAACACTGACTGTCTGCTTAGATTGTGATCCAGATCTGAAATCTAAAACATTCAGAGCCAAGAATTTTAATCCAGGCTGTGTGTCCTCACATCTACAGTCCGGAAATTTATTGCAATTTTCTACCATTTCCAGAAAGTGTGTTTAGTGAGTGTCAGATGAGGAACAGTGTTGCAGACTGCAAACCAAGCTCCAGACAACACAGTCTGCCAGAACGTATATTGGTGTCTATTGCAGGAAAAATGGGCGACTCCTCAACTGTATGGCATGCAGTTCAGTGGCCTTTACACCTGTAGGTGCTATCATCCCATTTTGGCTTGTTCACCAATTTATTTTAGCTGCTACGGGACTTCTGTAAGGCTCTCCTGCAGGCAAGTACACAGAGCTAAGTACCCACAAATCTCCTTTAAAAGTATATTAGTATTAATTGCATGTGTGTATGGGGAAGAAACAGTCCTGCCTAAAGGGACCAACTACAGTCTAATCCATTAAATAATTCCAATGTTGAATACAGTATTTTTTCCAAAATACTTACACTTTGCATGTGCCTTTGTTCATATATATTTCAGAGATAATAATAAGACTCTGTTATAATGCTTTATCTTGGCTTTCAGAGGTAGCAGTGCTAAAAATGCAAAATGATATCAAGCAAATCTGGACAATGTGAAAAATAAATACTAAAAAAAAGAGCAGCCAAGGCTGTCCTTGGCAATGTTATTGCTGAACATGACCCTGCCTGACTAATGCATCCATTTCATAAGAATTTAAGTCTCTTACAGTGGGTTTGTAATATGATAGGGCATCAGTAAGGTGTCTTTTGAAAAAAGAGGAAAAAATTGGATCTGATGCAAACTTTAAATGAACAAAGGTATATTAGAAAGCTTATAGTTAGACCTAATTTCACAGTAAAGTGTATTTCTTTCCTTTTTTTTTCTTATTTGTAATGTGTGACATATTATATGTAAGTCTACTTTCAAAATTTTATATGTATAGGTACATATGTATATATAAGTATGCATACATGCACATATATATATAAAACTACATTACAGATTTTCAAATTGTTAAATACATGTTATACTTTCAAAGTCATTTCGTTAACTTCTCCATAAGCATGGAAGCCTGATTAAAGGCTATTTTTGAAATAAAACAGGGGGGAATAAGAAGTCTCATCAGTATATGCAGACACTGGATGTAAAAGTGGCGAACCGCTCTTGACTGTTGGTCCAGAGTGCACGCCAGCACCAGCCAACATCTGTGGCAGGTTTCCCTTCTTGCACCAGAAGCAATAAATTGCACCAGTCTCATCAGTGCAATGAGTTGAACCACGCTCCCTGGCACGCGAGGCACTGTGAGCCACTGGGAAGGAGATCAGGCAGCATGTGATGGTGGAGAGCTGTGGAGTGACTCTTTAGTTGGTTGAAGGAAATCTTACAGGTTTTGGGGTGTGTGTTGGGTTCTCCTCTTTCATCACTTTTTCTAATTTGTTTTAGAAGATTTTAATACATGTGAGATAACTGCTGCCTTTCAGCACATATTTAGCAAATACTCCAGAGGGGTCCTGCCACTTTCTTTCCCCCAGCAGCATCATTCAGTCTGGGCAGTGTCAGCCAAGGGCAGGCTTTGGGACAGCAGGAATGGGATTTTCTTTGTATGCAAGGCAGCCTCCTTTTGGGCACTTTATCTCCCACCTCCCAGCCATCTGCTCATCAAGTCCATTGAGCGTACAGATCTGTTAATGCACCGCACATTTTGAGAATGTAGAAGCTGCCACTGCCAGCAAGGTTCAAGGGGATGATAAAAATGTTATGGTGGCCAAGTTGATTTTGTTGTTCTGACTCTTTTTTTGCTGCTTCAGCTCCAGTCCCCTCTCAGCAGGTGAATCGTACAGATTTACATTCACCATGTCAGAGATGCTGACCTCCATAATTAAGTCAAATTCACAGTGATGTCAAGGGTATAGAGGTAATTTGGCCCAACGGATCAAATGCAGAGTGAGAAAACATGCTATTCCCACAGAAATTAATGGAATTTGTTTTCACTTAAAGCAGGGCTGTGGTTCAGTGACACTGAATTTCACAGATTTGCATTGATTTGCTAATGAGAAATTTACACCACCATTTACTTGCCTCTAAATTTGACCCTTTCACTTCAGCTTGAATTGATGATTACTGTGGGAACAGAAGAAACTGGAGGTACTTCTCTGGAGTGAACATAATTCAGTGAGCAAACTATAAAAGAATTTGAGGGCAAAGTAATCCAAGGATTAAAAAAAGCCACTGAAAAAACAGCAGGAGAAAGAGTGTCTGTCTGATAGCTTATCACTGTGACTAGTATGTCATCACTGGCATTCCTAAATGCCAGGGAACTGCTCCCCATTAAAATGTAGTGTGCTATACTTAAGGGTTGGGCATACACAAATCTGATTTTAATAAGCCCCTGGAAGGCAGTCTAAAATCCAGCTCGCTTCCCCTGCCTCCTCTGGGTGTGCAGACTGTGGAGGGCTTTGCTGCGGGGATCACGCCAGGAGCGGGACGGTGGTCTCTGGGGACACTGGACCCTCGCATGCTGGCTGCCGCGCGGGAAAAGCCCACGCGAGTCATGTCCTTCA
>VZSZ01001957.1:128840-143755 GCA_013398815.1 Ibidorhyncha struthersii | reverse complement strand
TCATTTCTTTTTGAGTCACACTTTTTTCTTACAAGTCCACTGTTTACAATCCATCTGAAATCTGAGGGTCGCATGTCCTGCTCTTTTGCACACAGGAAAATCAGCAGCTTACATTTAAGATGTTTTGCTTCTTTTCTGAGTCTCTTGCTAGTGTACTTAGCAGAGAATGATTAAAACCTGTGCTCTGTTAGAACTGTTGCAATGTTTAAACAAGGAAGTCTGTGTTTGTTTAAGAGAATGGGGAAATGGTTATCTTGACAGATTAGACTGAAAAAACAGGACAGCCGCAGTCTAGCACAGATGTCCAAATTTGCCACTTGGCTGGTTTTTTGAGGTCCTCTAAACAAAACTTGCTTGTGTGTTTGTGCCTTTGCTCTGTTTGACACCTGACTGAGGAATGTGATTAAGCACTACTGCCAGGGATTACATGTCTCTTGTGGGCAAGTGTTCACAGAGCTGAAGTTTCCTCATGTCTATCTAACTGTGTCGTAGCTTGCTAAGGCAATACAAAAGAAACGTCTCAAAATGGTTTAAAGCCCTTGCAAAAATGTTGGTTTGTAATGAAAAGGTTGTTTTGGCTGGAAAACCAGTGAACTTCTTTTAGAGCGGAGCGTCTCCATTCACTTAGTGACAGAATACATGGAAGTGAGAAACATATAATTTGTGAAATACTGAAGCCATTTGCAAGAGATATTACAGCCTCCCAGATGTTAAGCACATCTCGATGGAAAGGAATGTTACTTCCTTAATCAGTGTGAGATTATCATTTTCTAATACATTTAAGATGCGTGCTTCACTTGATAAATCCATACAACTGTCTACTTAAACATTTTATCAACTTCCTTTAGCGTTATTATCTTGAATTAGTTCTCTTCACATTACTTCCAAGATAGAAAAGGCACTTTTAAAGCCACTGCCATTTTTGTTTCTTTAAAACCTGCTTAGCTGTAAATAAAGTTTTGCTTTGTTTGATTAACGTTAAACCTAAAAGCAATAGCAAGGATTCGAAAGATAAAGGCCATTAACCTACAAGAAGAGGTCACTGCATTGTCCAGGCCTGTGTGCATGTAAGGGCTCCTTTTTGCACAGTGCCACATGTGAGAAACACTTTGCTTGGTGTGGTTGTTCCATGTATTTCATATATCCTGGCTATGTACGTAAATGTGGTGTATGCGGTAGGGCCCCAGAAATAGGTCAGAAATCTGGGCCAGATCCCAGAAAAACAGTGGTGCAAGGTACCTAATGACGAGGATGTATAAATACTTTTATAGTGATTGTCTTTGATCCCAACCTTCACAAGCACTCTGAGGAATTTCATCTATATATGTCTGTGTGATTACAACTGTTGGTTGTAACTCTTAATGGTGAATATACAGTTAGAGTGAGAAGGCAGCTCTTTATTTTGAAAAATGACTGAGAATCTGTTGATCAATCATTTGGACTCATATTATCACACTGGTGTTGGATGGGTATTTTTTAAAGCACCTGTGACAGAGGGATTATTGCAGAGCTTGTGCATTTTTTCAGGTTACCCTAAATTTAGAGTTCAAGTAGTATTTTACCGAGATCAAAGATATATACCTACCACAAATGTGAAGTACCAGATAATACATAATGAATGGGAAATACATGATAAATATGAAAATGAGACTACTTTGGGACTCAGGTTTCCACACAGCCAAAAGGACCCCATAAGCAATTGAATTTTATAACTTGTTGAGTTCCTCTTTGACTCTGATGAGAGATTTTAATACCTGCTTAGCTAATAGTTTAACGTACATCAGCATCTGCTGAGTATCACAACACTATTTGAAGCAGTAACGAAGCTGAAGTCATAGTCAAGCTCCATCTTGAAACTTAGCAGCTGTTTTAACTTTTTGCTGGGGAGATGTTTGAACTGTTAATCTGACGTTAGAAGAAGCGTGAGGCGGCCAAGGACCTTATGGGAGAATGTGTTTATGTCAGGAGACTTCTATTTGGTTGCTGATAGGCTTTTATCTATTTGTTTTATCATCAGCTGCTGATTTTTGTTTTCTTCCCAAGCCTTGGACTTGAAAGTTATGACGTTTCAGAAATCATATGCAAAACTTGCTGTAAAAGCAGACATGAGTAAACTGCTTATGGTTGAAATTGTTGTCTTGAAACAGCTGACTGCCACAAGGTGCTTAAAAATCTCTGAGTTTTTAGTGTGTGTCTGTGCAAGTGTGCAAAAAGTGAATCTTTGCCTAAGCAGTTGAAGCAGCTGGATTTGTTTTGTGTGTCACAGTGCAGAAATAGTTCCACCAGCTTTGCAAGGGGGAGAAAAAAGGGAATCCAGGGTTAACACAGCTTGTTAGCTGAGGCTAGGAGGCTAACATGTTCAAATTCACAGAATAATACTACAGCAAACAAAATAAACTCTTTGTAATCACTTGGAACAAGGAGTTGAGACTACAATCAAGAGACAACAACTGGCTTTCCTTCTTTGATAGGACATTGAAAGAATAGCACCAGATGTTACCTATCTTGACTTCAGTATGACTTTGACTGTGTATTACACAACACTCCCAAATACAAATGAGGGAGCTGTGGTGTTGATTAAGCTGTTGTGAAGTAGGAACAAATGTGACTGGCATCTTGGTCAAACTTAAACATGTGTACTGAGAGGGGATTCCAATTCACCTGCTCTGAGGTCACTTTTCAGTATATTAATCAGTAACTTACATAATGAAATAGAGTATATCCCCTTTTAAAACATATGGTTCCTACCAAACTGGAATGGGCTGGAAGTGCACTGAAGGATGTGACTGGAGTTCTAAATAATCTTCACAAATTGGAAAAGTGAAGTGCAAAAGGTATGCAGAATGTGATGCACAGGTAAGGAAAATAAACTGTGCAAGTAGGGATTAGGTGGTGACTCTGTAGGTGTTTATCATGGATCGAAATGAACAATGTCAACAATGTCATGCTATTGTGAAAGCATCAACACATCATGCTGAGATATGAAACAGCATAGTCTGTAACACATGAATTAAAGATCCCTCTCTACTGAGCAACGCGGGAATAAGTCAGCTCTGTGCCCTGTCCACCTTTTGACCATTACACTTCAAGATGTGGACTGAGTAGAGTGAGTCTGAAGGACAATGAGAATTCTAAGAAATGTGGGATTTCAGTTTTGAGAAGAATCTGATCTGAATCATAGAATCATAGAATCGTTAAGATTGGAAGGGACCTTTAAGATCATCTAGTCCAACCATTAACCTAACCTGACAAAACCACTTCTAAACCATATCCCCAAGTACCACGTCTACCCTTTTTTTTAAAAACCTCCAGGGATGGAGAATCCACTACCTCCCTGGGCAGCCTATTCCAATGCTGGATAACCCTTTCAGTGAAAAAACTTTTCCTAATATCCAAGTGAAAGTCTTAATATAAAAGGAAAAACAAAATCTTCCTGACTTTTGTGGGCAAGCTGAGAAGTAAAGGAATGAGGTTCCGGCAAGGAAGAGTTACATTACCCATCAGAAAGGCAGACTGATAAAGACTGTTTTGTGAGGTCCTACCAAAAGTTCTTGTAGCCCAAAATACTGGCCATCTAGGCCGTCATTTATAGTACATTTTTGAAGCATTGGTAAGGTATGCGCTTTGGAGGCCAACATTCCATGATGAGAACTAGCCAGCATCTAGTATCTATAAATTTTAATTAAAAAGGTTGTGGTGAAATCTAAATATTCCTAAGATGGCTTTTTAGCTTCGCATGGCTTAAGCACAGACCATGATTACTTTAGTACACTAAATGATGATGAACCTCTGTCACTGAGAGGAGTGTTCATGAGAATTGTACAAATATAATTGCTGCTTTCACAGTATCTTTTTGTAATGTCTGCAGCTTTCTGGAATTGCATGGGAAGGATAGGGCATCTCCCCTTTAGCTTTTTATGCACGTATTGGAAAAACATTTCTTTTTTTTCCAGTTATTTGTCAATCTTTTTTTTTTTTTTATAATTATCTGTCACAAAGATATTCTCATGCTGAGTACCATGGGTTTTTGTTTGCAGTGCATAATCACAGATTGTTAGGTTCTTCAGCTCTTGCAAAGTTGGATGATCTCTTAGGAAAAATATTTTACCACTGACTTGCCCAATGTTATCTTGTGCGACTAATTAATTAAGCCTTGCTAACTTTCTGTAGCCTTTAGTGCTCATTGATTTACCATAGATACAATCCTCTTGTCATTCTGGCTCTGGACACAAACAGCCCTCCACACAATCAGGTCAGCTAGGAACATCTGAGTTGATTTTTTTTTCTCATATTTTTAAACTTGAGAATGAATACAGGTTGCAGGGAAAGGATGAAGCTGTGAAAGGAATATGCTAGTTGAGCTGGGAAAAATATATGAATATGATTTGACTTGCTCAGATGCTTCTGTGGTGACTGTTGACCTTCCTTTAAGAGGTAACTCCTTGTATTTCCTTCAAGTTTTCTAAGTAAAATGAACATGAATGAGTAGATATACTCCCCAGAAAGAGTGAGGGGCACCAGAAGAAGCCCCCTTGCTACTTCTATACTGTTAAATTAAGGAGAGCTGGGGAACAGTGCTGGGCACTAGGCTCACCCGTCCATACTGACACTGTGCCAGGGCTGCCTCAACTGAGGTTTGGCCCGTACCATCTGCTGGGTGTGGGACACAACTGGACTCAAGTTTTAGGTTTGGATTTGGCCACCTTGTTTTGAATAGTAGGATAATTTAAGGGAAAGCATGTGCACTGTTCTATGTAGGTTGGCCCCATTGCTAGAGAATGGCCTTGGGCACGTTGAATTTACTACCATGTCTTAGGTCACCTGTCCTGGACAAACAGGAAGGCATTCATGTTTTACCTCTCGGAAAGAGGTTTATACCTCAATGCTGAGGCCAGTGCAAGGTCACAGTGAAAAATCTTGGCCTCTAATTGTTTACACAATTCCGGTTTGTACAAAATCCACCAGCTCCCAACATAACCAGTCCTTTAGCTGTTGAGACCACAAATACTCACCAGTGATAATTACAGAAAAAAAAAACCAGGGGGCTCCTCATTCAGTCCCCTTTTACAAAAGCCAGCTTTGTCCTATACTATTTGACACATTTGGATGGTGCTAAAAACAAAGGCGGGAAAACCATAGCTGACCTTATTTCTCAGTAACCACTAGTCCACCAAAACACAGAAAGAATAATCTCAACCTTAGCCAGAGTTTTACAGCCCAGATTTCCCAATAAATTGTAAGCATGTTGTAAGTGGTGACCATTATGCAACCACTATCCCCCAGCAAAAATAGTCAGCATTGTGCTGTTGGTAAAATACTTTTTTTTTCCTGATTAGACCATTTTTAGAAACACTGACATCTCACAGAGAGAATAGAACATTCCCCTGGGGACCTGGGATTTAACCTTGAAAGAATCTACTCTGACTGTGCAGAAATCTATCTGCATGACTCTCTCTCTAGGTAAATGCAGAGGAGAAAAAAAAGAATTCTGAAAACAAAAATATGACTTATTTACCTACAAAAAATGTCAATACAATTATCCGCATACTGGCTCCAAGAAGGGTACAATGTGTTTGCTGACAGTACATTTACCTAAAGATTTACTTTATGGCAACAACTGTGCTATTTAAATTGTCAGTAAAGCTGCAAGGAATTAAGTTAGCAAAATTCAAATGGACTTTTGGGGTAACATCAATCAACTATGCTTTGCATAGTGCTCCTGGCCTGATAACAACAAGTACAACATCATGCTATTTATTTTATTTAGCAGCCTTTGACAAATGAGTGATAAAAACCTGTGAAAATTGTGATCGCTAGGCAGCCCTTGGTTTCTTTTGGCACCCCCTTTGCAGCCCTGCTCTTACTGTAGCTTTGTGTCTGCTCTTCTCTTGACCCTAACCCTAATGCCAGCAGCAGGCTGAGCCCCACACAAGGCTGCCAGCCCTTAACAGCCATCAGCATAACTTTTACTTGTTTTTTGAAAGAAAGTAGATTTTGGTTTAGGGGTGCAGGGTGTAGGAGTGGGGGTGCCAGGCTGGTGCTGCTGGGGAGCCCCACTACAAGATGTGGGCCCCAGCAATGCTGCTACAGACCCATCAGGACACCTAGGCTTGGAGCATTGATGGTGGTGAGCAGCTGCAAAGCCTGGTCCTCCAGCCCCAGCCAGTGACTGCCTGTGTCCTCGTGGCCCTGAGCAAGGGCAACTCCAGGGGTGGCTGTGGGGCTGAGCTGCTGGGATATCCTGAGGAACCAGGGTGATCGGAATGAAGAAGCTGTGGGAGGAAGCTGGCAGCCTCTGGGGCAGATAGGCAGGATCTTCACAGGGACCACACGGAGCAAGGTGCCCAAAGTTCTGCTCCAGCAAGCTGTGCTTGCAGCCTCTGAGGTGGGGAAGTCTGGCAATTTGTGGTTGCTGGCAACAGGAGGAAAGCTCCTTCCCCACCAGCAGATGTGCATTTGCAGAATACGAGCAGTGCCCTGGTGTCAAAGAGGACTGCTGGGCAGGAGGCATCAGGGGCGGCAGAGACAAAGCCAGCAGCACCTGGCCGCTGGGTCAGTTCCCTCCTTCTGCACCCCAGAGGGTGCAAAAATGGCAGCGACCATGCAACTGGGGGGCAATGGAAGAAGACAAAAGGCCAGCAAAAAGAGAGGGGAAGAGCTGGCTGGTGCTGTGAGAGCTGCACATGCATCCCACCCAGGAGGCTTCCGCAGTCAGCCCTGCGTAATCGGTGGAAGTGCAAATCTTTTTGCTTGTTTCCAGATCCACTCAAGTCTACCAGGCTCCAAAGCGCAGCTCAAAATCCATGCTATGTGTTTATGTCTGAGTTGGTAGCTCTAACCAAAGAAGCAGGGAGAGAGGGAAGGAGGTATCTATTGAAAGAGAGGAAGGGAAAGCAAACACAAGGGCCTGGGTATCATAGAATGGAAATAAAGAAGGACTTGGGGAAAATAATAGGAAAATATTTTTTTCTCTATATAATTAATGCTCCATTAATTCTTAATTCTTAAATAAATATGATGCACGTTGCTCATGTCTGCTAGAGTTTTGCTTCACATTGTTTCAGCACACAGACTGCTTCATATTCCAGTAAAGAAAACCTAAACCATATGAAAATACTTAAATGACTGTACGTTTAGGTATGCTATTGCCTTTTTTTTGATTGACGATGTGAGAGTGCACACCTCATTGCAAAGTAATGCTTTTAACTTAAATCAAATAAATTCTAAGTGAACATGTTTTATGCATTTATGCTTATAGTTTGAAAAAAGTGTTTCCTAAAAAAAAGTACTGGCTTTTAACTATCCAATGAACAAGTCACTGGAGATGCCTTCGTGTCTCAGCCAGTGAGCATTTACTTGTATTGTCTTGAAACTGCTACAAGTTTAGGGCTCACAGAGCTGCTGTAGTCTTAATGAAGCGGTTAACGATGTGTGAATTATAGATCCTGACAGCCCCTTTAATAAAATCAACAGGACTGCATCCACAGTCTACCATAGCTGCTAAATAATGACAATACTGTCTGCTTAACATAACACAGTATCTTTAAGTAAAGTACTGCTCTTGCAGTCTTGTACTGAAAAATTCTCCGCATCACAAAGAGGAATGTGAGCAATGAAGAACAAGCTGATACACATGACACTTCATTTCTTTCAGTTTGGAAAAGAAATGCGCTAGCCACAGGGAATTCGCAAATGAAGCATCATGTAAAGCAATGTGTTTTTCATTGTTATTGCAACAGCAATTCTATGAGATCCTTCATTGAAGTAAAGAACAACGTAATGCATAATGGACTTTAACAGTCAAAAGTTTGCAGTTTTTTTTTTGTTGTTGTTTTGGGTTTTATTCGTTCTGATTGTTGTTTTGTTTTTTTTTTTTTTTTTTTTTTCTTTAAAGCAAGTGAACTTTATCTTCCCAACAGCTTTCAATGAACAATTGTCTTCACAGCAGAGCTAGTTGGAATGTGATAGTGCTGGATGGCACTTGTATGGAAATCAGTACTATACGTATGTATGTCAAGGGATTTTTCCATATGCTCAGCTAATAGAAAAAGAATGATTGTTGTAAGAGTGAAAGAGCTTTTTTGCGTTGCTTTTGGTGATCACTCTCATAGCCAGCTAACCATTCAGAGAAAATTTTATGCATGCCTTGTGTATACAGTCCCTAAATAATCTTTATTGTCTGGTAGACTGAAACTAAACACTAAGGGCTCTGGAAAAATCCAAGGCTACTTTACTGTATGTATTTGCTCTTGTTTATGTTTTTTTTTTCCCCCAAATAGTTCAGACAGCTATCTTTCTCTAACTTATTTAGCAGATACTGAAGCAAAGAAAAAGAAAAGAACCAAGTCATATTCACTAGCTCCTGTAATCACTTCATTTTATCATGGTTCAGAGCAACAAAATACCAAAAAGCTAGAAAGTAACTGACATGTAAAAGAAAACACCATTAAGACCCAGCTAAAAAAGAAGGAATTACCTAGCCTGCGTATGAACTTGTGAATATATTCAAGATACAATAAACCTGGCCTGCTGGACTGAATTTACCAAGTGAAATTTTCTTTACCTGTAAATGGACTACTAGCTGTAAAGACTGCTGCAATTATCGTGTAGAAACAAAGCAGAATGACTTGCTTAGATAAGCACAACCAAACCATTTAGTTAGTCCCCAGAAGTCTGAAGTCTTTTCCTGCATTACTGCAGCAGTGTTTGTACAAGAAACATTGGCTGTTGCTCTTCTCTTAAGCAAAAAGACTTGGAAGTGCTCCCTCTTTTTGCATCTTTCCGCTCCTCTTTCCTTTCTTTCCTCTGACTCCCGCCTCAATCCTATGTGAACAGACAGATGTGCATACACATTCGTGCAAGCACAGGTGTTTGTTCCTATTTGGATCTTTTTGCTTCCAGCATTTCACGTCCCATGTCTCTTCCACTAATCTTTGTTCCACCCTCTCAGTTACAACCTTGTTTAGCCCAGTCCCAAATCACATTCATGTCTCCTCAGGTCCACTCAGCAACTACAGGGAAAACCATAATTGCACTTCCCTGCCTTTTTCATCCTTTATGAATCGAGGGACACTCCACCCCTGCCAGTGGATCCATTTTTCCTCCCTGGGCCACTCTGAACGCACAGGGCTGGTTTTGCTGCTTGGAGCCGACGTTGGAGGGAAGACAGTGAAAAGAAAGGCAGTTAAGACCGTTAGTCTTCCTACAGGTGTAGACCTTTAGGATGAGGGCAGGCCTTTCAATCATTTCTCTCTTTCAAAGCAAACCCAATTTTTTGTGGCTGTGCCTCCTGGGGGAAAAAATACGTATCTAGTGCTCTGGATAAAGTAGAGATATACTGTGTTCAAGCACTTTTGAAGTCATATACATGGAAGGCTTAGCTTTCTAATGCCACTCACTATTTTTGCTACCACTGCAGTAAGGCAAAACTCAATAGTTAAGACTGTTAGTAGTCAAAATCTGAGCCTACTAGCTACCATACTGCTTCTTTCACTTGGCTCGCCATTAGCATCAGTGGCAGCAAATCCTCGAAAAGCAGTGGTAGTAAAACTGCCATCTCAGAGGCTGTGAATGTCTGCTGCTCAGGAGCGTGCACAACAAGAACTGAAACAGAGTAAATCTCCCTCCGGTGCAACGCACCATCCACTTCAGACACCCTGAGTGGTGCCATATGCTGCCAATATTCCCATTCACGTCAGTCACTTCCGTGGAGAATAAAGCACCACAGCTCCTGGGAAGCATGGGAAGGGCACAGGTCTTGAATCGATAGTCTCCAGCACAGGGAAATGACTAACAAATGTAAAAAACCTGAATCTGTGCACAAGATTGAAGCCAGCTTTATTTTTTTTTTTTGGTGAGAAAGCAGAAAGTACAGCTAACATTTTATTTATTTAAGGTTTTTGCATTTTACTTACTTAAGATTAAGATAAATATTGCAAGCAGTATTGGTTTTCTTTTATTTTAGACCACCTACCTACAAGAGAATAAGAGATCCAATCATACAATGATCCTCTGCTTCATTACCACACGAAAGAGGTTTAGAAAAGCTTAGGATAAGCAAAGGGATTTGTGAGCATGTGTCTGAGTCAAACCTTAGAGATTTCTGAAGTTTGCTTACAATCCCTTGCCTTTTTCAGCAATCAGATGTTAGAGGACCTTAGTGAAAGATAGATCATTAAATGATTCAGTTCTAATCTGTAATGGTTACTATTGATATCAGCAAAACCTGTGCTTTCCATAAATCATATTGCCAAGCAATATTCTCTAACTAGAAAAATACTGGTTTATCCTGATTTTTCAGGGTGATTTTTTCACCCTGATCCTTTTCATTTTGTTTTGTTTTTCAGTAGTGTATGTTTTCTTCTATTGCAACATTCAAGGGAGAATCATTGCAGAAGTCTGTCTTGCACTGCAGATTATATTAACTGCTTCAGAGCTGGTGGTGGCACGTCTCTGATTACAAAGATGTCAATATTTTATGATCACAACAGAAAGAGCTAAATGGTGAAAATCCAATATGCAATATGCTTTGAAAATGGGGTAGATGCTTTCATTGTTATTAGTATTTTTCAGGAGTGTGGGGGAGCCAACCAGGTTTCATATGGTTCAGAGACTTTTAAAGTGCCACCTCAGTGGACTGCACTAATGCTTTTTTTTAAGTACAGACCTCATCGAGGCTGGTCGAGTTGCAAGTGTAAACAGGCATGGCGCCACAAAAATGAATGCAAATCTGCTGTTTTTTGTATTGAGAAGCTCGCCCTCAGAATGCAGTCAAAGCTTTTACACTGCAGCTTGTAGAAGAAGGTAGTGACATACATTTTCACAGCCAATAACACAACTTCAGCTGTGTTTTTGACAGTTCTTGGTTTCTAATTTGTGTAGTATTTTCGCAAAACGCTTGACCAGGTGTAGCCAGCTGCACAGAGCTGTTGTATTTCAGGAGCCTACAAAGAACTGCAGTTACCCCAGAATGCCTCATCCAAAATCAGCTTTCTCAGTGCTTTGTAAGGTATTATCTAATTAATAACAGTTAACATTCATAATTGCTGCATTTTAAGAGAATGTTGCAGAGGAAAATGTGCATCAATGTACTGAAGTCCAGCCAGGTAAGGAAAGGAAAAAAGGGTCCTGATAAGAAATGCTCAACAACCATCAGGGTAGAGCCTGTGTTTGTGTTACTGAATATCTGCACAAAGTGCACTACAATGGACTCAGATTAATATTTTATCGCTGTTTCTAGTCTACAGAAATTGTGACTTCAAGTTCAAAATAATCAATAAATCATATACAACAACACAAGTTGTGAAGTGTTCTCTTGGAAATGTGCCTTATTTTTATTACTACAGTGTCACTTAAAACAGAATTCTTTGTCTTTGGCTTCATGAGTAGGTATAAAAGCAATTCCACAGCCAACTGTCAGATAAAGCAAACTCAATTCATGTCCTATAATGACAAGGTCATGCACCACACAGAACCACTTTTAGATTTGCTTTGAGTAAGCTCAAATGAAGAAAAGCATGTATCAAAATAGAAAAGAAGAGCCATTGAAGGGTTTGGATGAGTCATTCAGTCTCACCTGAGAATACATGTAGATAAAAGAGTGTAGCTTTGATGGAGGCACTAGTGAATTGGTTATGTTTTCATAATGACTTCTTTACATTATTGAATACAATGGGAACTTTAAGGCCAACTGCAATAACAGTTTCTCATGAAAAATTAACAAAGAATTTATGGAAATGTAGCAAAAGTCCCAAAGCAATTAGCTTAGATTTCTCTAGAGTCTGAGAAAAGCCTGGGTAATTGCAGTCAGAAACTGCATAAAGTGGCTATTTTCATTATCACAGGATACAGAAAGTCCATTTTCATCACAATGGGACATAATGATGTTAAAGCTAACACGGAGATATGTTTAAAGAGGTTGAGGCACAGTTTACAGAATGGTTTGATTTACATGGTGTTCAGATCCATATTAAAGATCCTTCTTAAAGCAATGAGGTGTTTTTTACCTGATGTCTTCAAAGCCTCCTGCAAGGTAGGAGAGAAAAATAAATTACAGTCTCAGGAAGCTAATTGTACATTACCAGTAGGATGCACAGGAATGAGTTTAATTTGTCTTGAGTGGAGAAGAGCGAAATTGTGATACAAATTGGCACATGAATATACATTCGAAAGTACCCATTATATGTATGTTCATAAGAGCACTTACAATGCTAGCGCTGTGTAGCTCAGAAACAGAGCAGTTGTGGCAGGCTAAGGTCGTGTGAGAATCACCCTTAAAATCATAAAAGCGTTGCTTAAAGCACCTGTAACCTCCTCAGCCCCATTTTCTGTTTTGTCTATGAGATCTGTTGATGCATTTTATTTTATTTCACTACTCTGCACGTGGTGTGCTCTCACCGATAGAATTACTCCTCACATGAACTGGAAAGTCATATTCTGGTTGGATGCCCATGCTCAAATGATTTATATTACATAACACAAGAAGCCTCTTGTAATCACAGATGTCCTTTGCAATGTCACACTCTTCGATCTGCAGAGTATTTCTACCAAAGACCTCAATAAGTGACTGTAGGTAAAAGTTTTCTATTATAGGACAGGATAATTTCTACACTATTACAGTACAGCTCTGTGTTCATTATGCAGGTAAAACTAGCATTGGTCTCCAAGGGGGTTTTAACTACACAGTCAGGCCTTACATGTTCTCACAGCTGAGTAACACAAATAGCATTCAGTCTAGCTGTTAGGCTTGATTATAATCTTGTTCATATCAGTGTAAATTGAAGCAGCTTTGCCAATATTTCGCATCAGTGCAAGCCTCAAGTACAGATAGGCTAGCTATTTTTTCCACTAGTTTGTCAGTTTTCCTCTCTCTGAACACCAATATATACTGTATATATCACTGTAACAGTGGCTAATTTAGATCCATTTTACAATGGACTAAACATGATTAATGTACAGTAATACATGACCTTTTTTCCCTATGAATTTTCTGATAATCTTTGTTTCATATCTGAGCAGGAAGGATAAACAGTTTCAGTGTTTTAATTAGCAGGGAGTTAACATAGTAAATCAGAACTCATGGATAGCTGCTTATCACCTGCACAAGCACAAATGTGTCTACATATTCATACAACCCATTTTGTCTGTTTGTGTGTTTTTACTGTTTCAAAAGCATGTTGCATTAGTTGTTAAATGATTAGTAATAAACAACATGAAGAGGTAATGCTAAATATTGAAAATGCTTGTGTTTTTTTTTCCATGTTCTCATTTGGTTCTTCTTTTTCCCAAAAGACTGTGTCAAAAAAGAAAAATAAAAGGAAAAGAAAAGAAGAAAAAGAAGAAAAGGAAGAAAAGGAAGAGAAAGAGAAAGAGAAAGAGAAAGAGAAAGAGAAAGAGAAAGAGAAAGAGAAAGAAAGAGAAAGAGAAAGAGAAAGAGAAAGAGAAAGAGAAAGAGAAAGAGAAAGAGAAAGAGAAAGAGAAAGAAAAAGAAAAAGAAAAAGAAAAAGAAAAAGAAAAAGAAAAAGAAAAAGAAAAAGAAAAAGAAAAAGAAAAAGAAAAAGAAAAAGAAAAAGAAAAAGAAAAAGAAAGAAAAAGAAAAAGAAAAAGAAAACCACAAGCAAATAGAAACAATCCACAAAAATAATCCTATAAACCTGCATTGACCAAAAAACAATTTGATTCACTGAACCACAGGCTTGCTTGAAAGTCTGCTGAATATGAAACACTGACATTAAACACCCTTGGATCTGAAACTTCTGGATGGTTTAGATACCGGTAGGTCAAATGAAGTTATTGCTCAAGGGCTAGTTTAAAACTACTTGTAACATGTTTTGATTTACAGATTATCAATTCAGCTGAGCAGCAGAGGAACATATTCGGGGAATCGCATAAACAAATACATTCAACTGTACTGCGGATTAATCTAAAGTGACACATTTATTTAAAAATCTGCCTACTACTTGTCCTCATTGATTAAATGCCCTTAAGAAAGCGAGTCTGATGAAATAGAAGCCATTAAGATTCAGCACACCTCCTCCACTCCTTTTGATGGTTGACACATTCCCTGGAGTGGGAGATTGGACGGCTGATAAGCTAACACTGAATTATAAGCACTTTGTGCAATGTCACCGGCAAATGAAAGATCTACTGTTTTGCTTGCAAAGCAACAGTGCGCCTTAACAGCACAAAAATGTACGTGGTGCAGAATTATTTCATCCTCTGTGCTAAGAATATAAATGAATGTATGTATATGTATTTATATGCATCGTGTGCATTTTTATGGCTCAGACCAGCTCATAGTGCAATACACCTTGTTTGGAGGTACAGTACAATTGATCAGGAAAATGGAAGTGTCTAGGACTGTTTTGGTGTTGTCAGAAAACCAAACAAGCATGGTGTGATATCTCCATTGTGTGTGCCATGTCAAGATTTTTCTGAAGCCAGGTCAGAGAACAGAGAAATGGCAAGGGAGAAGTCTCCTCAGCCCTAAGATACACTGAGTTCAAGAGATTGTACTTGAACTTTAGAAGGATTGGGTGAAAACAATTTTGAGATTAGTTGAAAAATGAGTTTTGGCATTTGGCACTAGCCTGCATAACCCCCTTAGGCTGTTGGGAGCCATTCCTGCTAATTACAAAACCTTCCATAAAGGTGATGATCTCCGGGTTATCCCAAAAGATCAAACAGCATAAACTAAAGCCATGACCTCGCAACAATGTCTTCAGTAGCTATGAAGGCATAGAAATTGGAGTCTACCCCTTTTGTCAGCCACTCAGTGGTGAGCAGTGACAAGTGGTGTTCCTCAGGGGTCAGTACTGGGACCAGTACATTTTAACATCTTTGCTGGTGACATGGATGTTTGGATGGATGCTATTCTGTGATTCTGTGATTCTGTGATGGAGTGTACCCTCAGCAAG
>VZSZ01001957.1:116559-128497 GCA_013398815.1 Ibidorhyncha struthersii | reverse complement strand
GACCTACAGGAAAGATGGGGAGGGACTCTTTATCAGGCAGTGTAACAATAAGATGAGGGGTAATGGTTTTAAACTGAAAGAGGGGGGATTTAGACAAGATATTGGGAAGAAATTCTTTACTGTGAGGGTGGTGAGACACTGGAACAGGTTGCCCAGGGAAGCTGTGGATGCCCCATCCCTGGAAGTGTTCAAGGCCAGGCTGGATGGGGCTTTGAGCAACCTGGTCTAGTGGGAGTTGTCGCAGCCCATGGCAGGGGGTTGGAACTAGGTGTTCTTTAAGGTCCCTTCCAACCTAAACCATTCTATGATTCCATGATTTCATGATTTCAGTGCCAGCATAGGAGACCACAAGGGTGCAAGGTGGCCCTGGACTGAGAAGCCAGTCCTGCAGAAAAAAAATAAGGTGGGCCTTACCACCAAGCATGAAATTACAGTATTCATTTTTTTCCAGAGCTGTGGCATGAGCCTTGTCCTCCCTGCCACAAAAAAAACCCAATCACTTGGCTGATCTGCAAACGGTCTTAGCTTGCTGTAGCATCAAGAATCACTTGCATTTTAATTGTGGGTAGCTAATCACGGGGTATAACACATGCTGTCAGCTCCTGTGTTGATACCATTTTGGTTTCTCTTGTCACTGGTTATTCAGTTTGATGTTCTGCATATCTGTGGTGCTGTGCCAGTTTTGATAGCTCCAGATCAGCTACCAAATCCAGCTGTCCTACTCATCTGGCTTATTTTGGACTCCAGATCAGTCACACTGTACTAAACAGTAGATATAATTTTTGTGTCGTGCTGCAGGACATTTGCTATGGCAAATGTTCTTAATAATTGCAAAGGTCCTGCAGCATGACAAGATCTGCCCTTAAAAAAATCAATCTAAATTGGCAGGAAAAGGAGGGGCTAGAGGTGAAGGCATTTAGACAAATAGAGTAATTAAGTCCCACATTATTGTTAGTACCATGAGCTTGCTGGTGGGTTGCTACTGCTGTCTAAAAAAGTGGTTTTCACTGAACAGGAGAATTGATGAAACCAGGTTTTCTACAGAGCAGCATCCTTTACCCTGCACTGCGCCATTCATTTCATCAGTGTTGCATCTCTACACTCCTCCTGACCCCATTACAGGCAGGGACAGGCTGCTCTGGAGCCTCTCATGCAGCCACTGGCCAGCCAGCTGCTGTCAGACAGCACTTGTTATGGCAGAGTACGGCTACTCTTCCACTTTGCAGGGGCGCTGGGAATATTTCTGTCCTCTACCCAGCTGCCAATTTTCACACGAGTTCTAGGAACTTTATTATTCTAGGTTTCTTGTCTGCTTTTAAATTCAATTGAATTGGCAGAATTACAGCATTACATTAAATGTCTTTTCCTCCTTATTACTCTAACTGCAAATTTCCTTTCTCAGTTCCCACCTGGCAGTTTTATGTCTCAGAAATATATGAAGAAAAACTCAACATCCCCCCACCCCCACCCTATGCTAAATGCAGCTATTTGGCATAGTTGTAACCCTGGGCTCCACGTCATAACATTTTGGTGTTGATGACAGGGAGGAATGGAGTAGCTATCAGAAAAAGAATGGACAAATAGTGAAGTTTGTGGAGGTGAGGAGTGTTTCAGACAGACAGACTGATAAAAAGCACAAGTAAAAGTACCTTGTAAACCAAGTGGGTGGCCAGATGTGTATTTTTCAAGACCATCACCTTTGCCATGAAAGAGACAGTGAAAGTTGTTAGGGCAGCTCCTGACATCCAGCATCAGAGCATCTCCTACAGTGGCTCTGTACAATCAGGTGCTGAAGGAGGGATTCAGCTGCCCGCACACTGACATTAGTGTCGTTTGAAGCACCTTTGAGTCGATTTCCAGCTGCCACTCCAGAAAACCACAGGCTTTTCAAGCTCTGGCATGACGTATCCACAAAGCTGGCAGGTATCTAAGACACACGGCTGTCTGGGAATGGCCACCTTTTAGCAGTGCAAGGCACCTATATGTAAGCAATTAATCTGAGTCCTTAGATTTGTGATGTTGCATCTGGGTGGCAGGAGAAAGAAGTGAGACTGGAGATGCTGGGTAACTGTTCAGCTGTGGTGTTTCCCTTGTGAGACCACACCTGGAGTGCAGTGTCCTGTTTTGGTTCCCTGGTGAAGGACAGATATGGGCACACTGAAACAAGTCGAAAGGAGGTCCACCAAGGTTGTCCGGGGGCCAGAGCACTTAGCGTGCCAGGAGAGACTGAGGGAACTGAGTCAAAACTTAACTGGTCACAGGCCTGAGCAACCTAATCTAACAGGACCACCTTTGAGAAGGAGTTGGGCCCACATGGCCTCCCCACATTCCTTCCCCACTATGCAAGACCGTGATGCGTGAGCCCCCATGTCAGGGGCCACTCCCCTTGACACGGGGTGGCAGAAGAACAAGCAGAAGGTTTTGGGCCACGAGCAGAGACTCAGAACTGCATGTATGTGCTGTTGAGCCCTTCTCACCACAGTCACACGGCCTCTGGGCTCCCAGCTCATGCTGTCACTTGGTGTCTGCCATGGAGAATATTTGGCTGTCTTGAGACTAAAAATCTGCAGTCACTTGGCACACAGAGTTTGACCCTCTGCAGAGCAGTCTTTTCCTCCCATTTTGTCACTGTAAGATCTTGGTTTTGAATGTAATATCAAGAAAAATCTTTTAAGAAACATCTCCCTAATTCCTCAGCAGTTAAGTTGCTAAACACTTGCGGGGGTGGGGATAAGGGCTGTGGTTGTTCTATCACTTGGACCGTTTGTTATTTAACAGCTGTCATGTGAATGATTAAAATACCTTATAATAATTTTAGTTCATCTGCTATTGCTATTGCTGTTTGAAAAGTCCAAGTTAACCCTGTCTACATCTTAAGGTTTCTGAAAAGTACTAGGGTAGAATGGCAAGTCTATGTCTTTTCTATAAAGAAAGTCACACACAGCCTAAAAAAGCAGCGAATACCAGACTGTGCAACCCCAACATGGAAAGCTTACATCATGTACTTGACTGATCTCAGAAACCCAAAGCTATTCATGTGAAATTAAAAAGCCGACCAAAAGATCCCTTTTATTGAGATTGCACGCTGCTTAGTTCCTGATGTTGATCCAAGCACAATAAAATGTTTTAATCTTTTGAAGCCCTTGCAAATAATGCCACAGAGTGACAAAATGCCCAAACATGATTTGATTTCTTTCCCCCTTTTCACTATACTCTTGATACATATTCTGTACGTGCTGCTGAGAATGTTTATTTTCAGAGAATAGTTATGTGTAAGCACATATTTATTTTAGAAATACAATGAAAAATCTTGTTCATTCATTTTTAGTGAATCAATATAGTATTTAATATTTATCAGTATTAATTTCTGTCAGAATGTTTAGTATTCAGAAATATGATCATGCATTGTAATTTATAACTTTGATAACTGAATCCAGGGAAAAATTGCAAAAAATTGAAAAAAAATCTTACACATTTAACCAGTTTTATCATTCAAGTTGAAAGTTCTTTACAATAAAGCAAAACTGAAAGTGAAAAAAAAATTAATGTCCTACTTGCTTTTGCACCTGTAGAATGTTCTTCCAGAATGTTCATTCAGTCTTTGGAAAGATGCCCAGGATTCTTCGTTTGCAGAAGTATTTAATCTCATTAATGTATGTTCCTCCCTACCTGTGTGAGTTCCCTCCATAAACCAATTGAGTCTTACCACAAAAGATGGAGAAAGATAAAGGCTCTGTGGTTATTGTGCAAGCAAAAGTGATGGTCTCTCACTTGCGCCAAATTTGTCATGGGACATTACTTGACTCTTACTGATAATTTTAGTGAACATAAGCTAATTCATCTGGAACTTGATCCATGAAAATAAAGACTGGATTGAACTATACCTCTTCCATTTGGCTTAGAGTGCCTTGATTGTTAATAAAGGCTGGATAAAAATGATAAAGCTTTCAAAATGTGACATACTTCAGTGCTACACTCTCAACTGCTTTCTTTGCATCTAAGGATGTAGGGAGGAGAAGCCTGCCCAGTTCCCCAGCACACAGTGCTAAATAGGTCAATGCTTCTGCTCTCTAAATCTTCACCAGTGCTTAGATTGCTTGGGAAAAACATTTGTCATTTCATTTATTTCAGTTAGATGTGTTCACAGTGGACTGTATAAAGTAGTCCTAGTTCTACTTAATGCCAATTTTTTGCAGCTTTGACGTAATAAATTACGAAAGTAAAGACTAGATTATGAGCTTTCAAAATAAACCCAACCTTAAATTTCTCAGATTATAGCATGCTATACACAGCTGGGTATATTGAGTTATTTATACCCAAACCTGAAAAGTCTGAAAAAGCTATTGGAAAAACCTGAGGAAAGACATAACAGTTAAATATTTGTGGGCTCAATAAAATGAGTTTAAGGAATATTGTTTATGTAAAGAAAAAAGAATGTTCTTCAGGAACTGAACATAAAATTCGTAGCTGATACAAATATGAAAATTAAGAACATTTAAATGAACCAGATATTAAAAATTAGCCACATGTGTATGACCATACTAATACTACCCATGTGGGAACTTTTAGAATAAATTCAAAGGTGCGTGCAGACCTAGTGTTTGACCTGGCCTAAAGCAGGAGGGGGTCATATTACTTCCCAGCTGGACTGTGTATGTATTTCAGGAAAATACAGGCAAGGGTTACAGGAAGTGTGCATGCTGTCATAATCACGTAGCTCAGAAAACAGTGTCTCAAAATTACCTTGACAAAGATTGTCCTAATATTAATGAGATGCCTTCCACCAGCATATATTTCCATAAATGCATATTAATATTTCAAAGTGCCAGCTATGATTGAAAAAATGATTTTCTGTTTGCTTAAACTTCAGCTTGTTCCAGCTGAAAAATGCGTACTTAAAATACAGGGCTGAAGAATGGGTGCTACAGAAGGTCCGAAATGAATAAGAAAATGTTTCTACTAAAAAAACCCAACCACAATGTGCTTAAAGGATAGTATTTGGAAGGGGGAACTTTCAAGAAGAAAAGACCTAGCCATAAAAAGAGAACAATATATGAATGGGCATTTAAATTGTCTTTTCAGTTGTGACATGTTATAGGTCTTTGGCATTGCATCTCTTGGCCAAACAGAGATTATCTAGAAAAGTCCCACCCATGAAAGACACTAAATATCTCATGTGTGTTTCAGTGAAGCCTTTACTGTCTCTGAAATCAATGGCAGCCTCTGTAAGCGCAGCACTTTTGAACATCACACAGCCTGATTTGGGAGCCTACATTCACTGAAAATCTGGGACACGGTTTGTGTATTCTCCCTATCATTTAATAGATCATGATAAAGAGAAACTCTTATTTAGTTTAAGTGGTTAAATATCCTGATGGATTCACAGCAAGTGGTATGAAGCCAGGTGAGCGTGGCAATTTTTCCTCCTTTCATCTCCTTTTATCTACCTTTTAGCTTTAACCTTCTTCTCTGTCATCAGCTTTTATTATATCTATCCCTTAGAGGATCTGATTCAAAAGCTACTGATGTCAATGGCAACCTCTCATTGACTTCAAAGGGCTTTGGCTCAACCCCCAAATGACTTATTTTAGGCATTTGTGTTACAGAGTGCTTTTTTGTTTGCTGGACAAAATTATTTTCTAAACAAAATCTGGTATTTGCTGAAACAGTAAAATGAGTGATGAAGAAAAATAAATCATTCAAAGGCATTTTCTCTAGGCCTTGTTCAAGTTTAACCAGAGGCATTAAATTCCTGTCAATTAATTTACATTAATATTGATCAGTACATATTAACTGCATTAACACTATGAGTATCACTGACATTTATCCCGCAGCAGTTTTCACCATGAAAAAAACCCTTGTACCTCCTCTCCATAATTTATTTTTTTGTGGATTGTCATTCTGATAGGTTTTTAATTACAGTTGTTGTTGTTGAAGCAGCATTACCTAATATTTTAGTCTTGTATGCAATGACAGTTTTGAAAGCACAAGAAAACAGGGACCACATAGGATACTAGATTAACTGTGGGTTAAACTGTTTCATATGGACGTCACTGGCTTGAATTTAGTGCGTTTTGGCATAAATCAAGGAGCATCTGCTCTGAATAATGGTGGATAATACAGTGATAAAAATCCAGTCTGTGAGACAACACTAATTCTGCCACTGCTACTTGGTCAGCAGTAGGAGATCTCCCTAAAATTGGAGAGCCATTTTGCCTTAGCTCCATGTATTTTGATAAGATATGCCAGAAGCTTAAAAGCATAACAAAGCTATTTTTACTCACAGTTTATTCAATGCATGGTTTATTGCATGACAGGGATTTTCACAAAGCAAATCTGAAATCTGCTTAACAGCCTGGAATTTCTCAGGCATTTCTCTCTGGCCCAACTCTCCTGAAGGAGAGGATGCATGAAGCTGTATTATATCTTGACATGCTGCAACAGCCAACATTTCTCCACAGCTCATGGTATCTAGTTTAAAAGCAGGTGATAGTACAAATGGGTTCAGCATGTGCTAATGAGAGATCATAAACAGATATTATGTCAATTTGCAAAAATTACACCAGTTCCTCTCTTACAACTATAAACACTGCCAAGAGAAAACAATATACTGCATTGCACGGTTCTTAGAGTAAGCTCATACACTGTATACAATTCAAATTAGTAACATGAAAATCTGTGCAGCTGGGCAGGACTTAAACAATGTGTCTTTCATGTTGGAAATGATTGATAGGACTGGCAAAAGTGTATGGCAAAAATCTGAGCATAGATTCCAAATAAACCATGCCATGCAATTTGTTGTAACCCAGTTGTCAGTGCATGTTAGTGAACTACTTAAAAGAAAGATATACCCATATTTACTGGAGGAATACAGAAGATCTACATATGTCAACTATTTCTTAGTCTGAACTGACTAACGACTATCCTATTACATTTTTGCATTATTATTTTAATTTTCTTTGCATGCTCTGTTTTTGAAAGAAGTAGTAATTTAACCCTAAAAATTCCTTTTGTGCTAAAATTAAGCACGAAATTATCAATAGTCTGCATATGAACTGTTATATTTGTCTCCTTTCTTATCCAGGCTACTTGTCAGAGAGACCTAACTGAGTGCAACTTTATTTTCACTTGACTCTCTAGGTTTCTTCTTTTCCTTTGTAAACTGTGTCTTTTATTTAGTTAAGTGTATGCTTTTGGGTCAAGCAACACGAGAGAGTGAAAGAGTCCTAAAACTAAGTGAACTAAGAGAATTAATAGAGGTTTGAGCTAGAGACAAGATAAAGAGGTTGTGGTATCATTATTTCCAAGCTTGTGGGAAAAAAATGAATATAGTGACACTACTACTACAAATACCAAAACCCACCCTCCTCTTGCCACAAAGAAATGATATTTTAAAGATAATTTTTCACAATTAAAATACTGAATTTGAAAAGGAGGCAGTTAAAAATATATTCTTCCTAAAAAGAATATAGAAGTGATATGAAAAAGAAGTAGAAAAATTATTAGCTCTGATAAGTCAAATTTGAAACTGAAATAAAAACAGGTACAAAAGATTTTGAAGATCAACTTGTTGAAATCAAAAAGTCTTGTAATAAGTATATTTAAGTGCCTCAGAACCAAGAACCTTGTTAGACAGCTAGTGGAACTAGTATGTGATTGAGGTGTAAGAGAAGGATAAAAACCGTAGCAGAAAAGCAAAACAGATCATTTTCAGTCTTTCACTCAGGAGAAAATCCTAAAGGTTCATTTGTCCAGTCCATTCTGCATGACATAAGTCTATGGAACTGCTTAGGCTGAATTGTTGACAAAACCTGCATTTAGCAAATCAACAGGGGAAACAGGAGTCAATTACTAAGCTGAACCACCTTGAAAGAGTCTAGATCCAAGATGGTTCTTGGTTTCTGCACCTTGTTTTCACTCCTCTTTTGGCTCCTTCATCCTGCTTCCATTTATCCCATGATTACAGACTGGCATCCTCTTTGTGAATTTGTTCTAAAAAATACTTTATTGACACTGTAATTTGGGGAGCACTCCCAGCAGTTGACGGATTTCAGGTGCTCAGATGCTCCATTAGGCACCTCTGAAGGGTTGGGAAAGTGAACACTTCACTCATGTAATCTTTTCCCCTTGCTGTAGTCTTGTTGCCAGCTTTAACTCAAGACTTCCAAAAGAAATCAGATATGAGTGAAATGAACCACCAAACCAGGCAAAAGGGACAATAGCATATGAAGAACTGAGAGCAAAACAGTATAGTTATGCCACTGCATAAATCCTTAACTACAACTAAAACCACTAATCTTGATTCCTAAATATAGATCTGGTCACCTTATCTGAAGAGGTTTTGAAGGCAAACACAGGAAGGGACACCAGGGATCCTCAGACATGTGGAATGATTTTCAAAAAAAGAAACTAGATTGACTTGGAAGGTTCCGTAGGATAAGAGGAAAATTCTGGAAATGAAACATGATGGACAGACATTTGTAAGGTAATAAGCAGTACTGAAAGCGTGAAAAGGAAATGTTTCTCTTCTCCCTTCTTGCAATACCAGGGATAGGGAGCATTTAATGGAAATCCCAGGCAATAACTTTAAAAGAAACAAAAATAACTTACTTTCTCCATATCACATATAATTACTACTATACTATTAATTGCTACAGAAGACTGTGAAGGCCATGAGTGTAAGTGAATACCACTCCATAACACATATAATTAACATTATACTGCTAATTGCTACAGAAGACTGTGAAGGCCGTGAGTGTAAGTGGATTCAAGGGGAGATTCGACAAATTCACAGAATTAGACTACTCAGTGGCTATTAACAAAGAGGCTCTTGATGCAACTTCTAACCCAGAAAGTCTCTGACCCATGGATTGCCAGAAACTAGGTCCTACATTATGCTGTAGGTCCATAGTGCTACACTATGCTGTAGCCCACTCCGAAGCACCTCATACTAACTCTTGTTTTTTAGGGGGCTTGCTTTGATCTCTTACAGTTCTTCATATTTCTTTATATGAGTAAACACAGAACATGGGGCTACTCTGTTTCTTTTGTAAACACAATGACTTACATAGGATAAAATGTGGCACCAACTTCAATCCTGCTACATACTGTTTCTGTAATGAAAAAAATGACTTCATTCTAACCTAAAAAAAAAGCAAAGGAGCAGTGTACATAGTAATTGTGCTATTTATAATGAATAACCTTCGTTTTCACATTTTCTTGGAACAAATTGGCAAGCAGCTACTCACAGATTCACAGATATTAATCACAGAACTCAGGCGTTCCAAACATTTCTGACAACATGTTTATTATCTTTCATTTCACTGTCTTAATATTAAAAAAAATACCTACAGTTAATTATGCTGTTAACAGCAATTCAATATTACATGCAGAACTCATATATTGCCATAGACTGGGTGAAAAAAATGGAAGTATATAGTCAAACATACTTTGTACAAATGAAAGTTAATCGAACAATAATAAAATGTACACAGGTTCCAATGTGTACAACTTTTTGCTAAGCCAAATTCTCCATAAAAGAATAATTTAGGAGATGTGGACTTTTTTTTTTTTTTATATCAGCGTATTGGAAATCAGGTAGCAAGTTGTAGCTACTGCTTCAGCAGAAAGAAATGTAAAAGGGAAAAATGCCTTTTCAATAAGTAGATCAAAAGAGGCAAATATCAGAGAGCAGATAAGCACATCTAACACAGATGATGAAACTGGCTATATATTCCCAGTGTCTCCAAGATGACTATCCTGTGTTTGGGGGAACTACTGAGACCACCTTCCTCCTGAGTTGAGCCTGTGAATAATGTTGACAACCCAGTCCCTTGCCCTGCAAAATAGCTTAGAGACTGTTACAAGGAAATAGGTCAAAATGTCCTCTCACACAGCAGTGACAGAAGACAATTAAAATGAATAGAAACGCTACCTCATTCGCATTTCCTCAGCAGACCCAAAGCATTCAGTCACCAAAGCGACATACACTTTTTTGGGGAGGGTCAATATGCATGCAGTTGAGGCTAACCCCTGTCCACAGAGGCACGCACACTTTCCCTGTCTCTGCTTGTGAGTTAATGATGTAGAAGCAGTGCAAGAGATTAAAATGTCCCAAAGGCAACACAGTACTATGGACAGGGGTTTTCAGGGCAATGAAAGAACCAAGAAGCTGGAAGTTTGACGTGAATCATGTCTGTGCTGCAGCAAGCAGATGTGGAGACAGCTCACAGCAGCGCTGAAATTCCTTTCCACTCATCTTTGCCGCTCATGGCACATGACAACTAGTCTGAAAAGTGCTATAGACATCTGTTTTTTTTCAGTTTCAAATTTGAAGAAGTTACACAGTGGTCCACAGATAAAAATTTGAGGGTGGAAAGTGTTCATGATCCACAAGAGCTCTCTCCAGTCAATAGTCCCCTTCCCCAAGTCCTTTTCTGAACACGAGAAGCTGCTGATTCCCTCCGTCTCTGTTTTGTTCATCTGGCTTAGACAATTGGAAAGCAAACACTGCAGGCCTATTTCTCCTCCACTCTGCAATAGTTTCAAGAAAGCCTCTGTCTAAAGTAGGGAATGCAGTATTCATAGCTATTTATCAGTTTCAACAACCATACTGTGGAGCTGTTGCAGCTAAATTCTGTCTTTCTTATATTGGTCCACATTTATTTCTGGGGAGCAAGTCTGACAGAGAACCACTAAACTGAGGACTAGAGGATTACTACATTCATTATTCCCACCAAATTGGATAATCAGGATGGTCCAAACTAAATATAAAATCCATTTCTCCGCTCAGTAAGGAGACATATCAGCTGCATACATGCTATATGATCTGAAATTAGGAGGCAGTGCCACCAGTCCACACTTTTATGCATTTTAGGAAGCATATAGTGTCTTAAAATAGTGTGAAAAATCATGTCTGTATAAAGTGTAGCCTTAAAACTCATGGGGCTCACCAGCACAGCCACCCACCAGCAGAATAAGGAATAACACAGTAACAGATAATGAAAAGTTGACAGACAAAAAAGCATCAAAACATGGAAAAGTAGCAGTCCTGCCCATCCTCGGCTGAAAATCCATATGAATTGCAAAGAGGTTCATTTGTGAAAGAAAATGAGAGGATTTCTACTTCCTCAATTTTATCATGATATGTAACTGAATTTGTCCCTTTTCCAAGAATCCAGCTAAGGAGGTCTTTTTAGCAGGAATGAAAGGGAACATAATTTTAAAAGCGAACCTTTAAAGGTGTATGCAGATTGCTTGGCATAATTTGTTTTCCCTGGATAACCTTTATTTTCACTATAAATTACCCTTTTCACTTCACAAATGGTGACTATCACAGAGTGTAGGGCAATTGAGGAATTATGTACACCCAGCTGCTATGTTAATTGTGTGCTGTTTGTTCAACAGCAGCATTAGGAATATGAGACCCTCCTCACTAGTTCTCTGAAAGCTTTTACAAATAATAACACTTATGTAAAACTTAAGGTCTGAATATTCTGTGTTTATGAGTAACTGGATATTATCGTATTAAAATCATTACTAACCCAGTGCCTGAATATTTTTTCTGGATCCTGTCAATACTCTAATGGCAGTAGTCTTGGAAACTACACATCTGCCACAGGATTAATTACACACATAAAACATTATCATTGCCCTACATCTCCTATGAGGTAGAGAGGCTGCTAGAATGATTAATGGCTCTGTATGACATATGAAGAAATAAATGTAAATGTTACCCAGTGGATAGAAAGATCTGTTCCTGACTCATATTAAAACAAGTTGAAGGACCTTACTGGTGCAACATTATTCTTTAACATCTGCAGGCAATGTTAAAAAAACCCTAAGCCACAAATTCTGCAACATTTGCTGTACAGTTGAGAGAACTCCTGCCTGCCATGGCATTTTGAATTATTTTGAACATGGGGGGGGGGGGGTCATT
>VZSZ01001957.1:47213-108829 GCA_013398815.1 Ibidorhyncha struthersii | reverse complement strand
TGTATATTTTTCTTTTTGTTTTTTTTTTATTTTATTCTTAATATCTCATTAAAGTAGTTTAGTTCCTTCTAAACTCCTAAGTCTCTTTTTCCCTTCTCTGCCTGTCTCTTTGAAGCGAGGTGGGGGGAGCATCTGTCGGTCCCATCTCGGGTGTCCCACATACCCAGTAGCCAGTTCGGCCTAAACCATGACACTGTGAAGGTGGTGAGACTCTGGAACTTCCAGAGAAGTTGTAGATGCTCCATCCGTGGAAGTGTTCAAGGCCAGTTTGGATTGGGCTTCGAATAATCTGGTCTAGTGGGTGGTGTCCCTGCCTATGGCAGGGGGGGTTGGAACTAAATGGTCTTCAGAGTCCCTTACAACTCTAACCATTCTATTATTTTATGATTCTATGAAATCTAGAAACAAAAAAAAAGAAATGAAAGCAGGAAAATAAACTAAAACTTTCTTTCCAGGTCCCTGCTCACATAGGTTGATCTGTCGAAAAATAAAATGGCTATGATGAAATAAAAGTTAGAAATCAAGGGTTGTTTACTACCATATGATATGTGAGGTCTTAGATGCATATATCAAGCATATCTGAACACATATGGGTTAGAAAAGTACAAACTATTCAATGAAAAGTATAGATGACAAGTGTGAAGATTTGTCAGAATTTAATAACCCTTCTCTCTAGGGTTACCAAAGAAAGAACAAAATATTTCATAAATGCATAAATATGAAACCAGAAGGTCTGTCAGGCATGCCACTAGGCAGCTGAAAGAACATGCAAAGATGACTGATTAAAATAATTTCTCTCTCGTTTAGCAGTTTGCAGAAAGACTGAGTTTAAGAAATATTACAGCAATAGGGACATGTAAGGACTGGTTTGGTATTGACAAGAGAGGTACAACATCATGTGAAGGATTCATATTTGGATATTCTAAGATTGTTTAGCTTCAAATGTAAAGCTCTGTGTGACACCATGCACACAGTTCATTCAAGTGTTATGAAAAACATAAGATAGGATGCAATTCTGCTAGAGTGTAATTTTATTTCAATTCTTTGCATTCAGTTTATGCACAGTATTACACAACAGCAGAAATGAAAGATTTTCACTTTTGCCTCTAGTATGTAGTGTGTGTATAGTAGGTATGGCATGCAAGTTGAAGCTAATTCCAAGTAAAAGTGTCTGAGCCAAGTGATTTGGTATAAGGATATGATTATGCATGTGGATTAAAAAAAAAACAGACTAAATTTTGTTTGGAAGAAGATGCCAAAAACCTAATACACACACAGAGACATGTTGCAGTATGCCAGTCTGAGGAGCAAGGAGTTGGACTCAATGATCCTTATGAGTCCCTTCCAACTTGAGATATTCTATGATTCTACGCCAATCTGGCCTTTGACTGTTCCATCCTGACATTAGCCCTGTCTAAAGAGATCCACACTCATGTGAAACCTCACCATCCTGGCTGAATGGGATACTCAAAAGCTAAAGCTGTCCCTGTTGCCACGTTTTTTTTAATTTGCAGTGTGCAAGAATTTTTTGTAAGCCTGCACTGTTATCCTGACCATGCCAGATTATTGGTAGGACAATAGCTAATGGAAATTAAATCCTATTTGCACCAACAGAACATAACAAGAGTAAGCTCTCCATCACAGCTCGAAGCTTGCTTGGGGCCACACACTTACTTACGAAGTTTCCCCGTGTAAATAATAGAATAAAATGGTGCCATGGGCTAATGTAAAATAGTGCATGGTAATTACATGACAATGCATGCCAATGTTACCGCATAATTACCTGATAACTTAACCATTAATTTATCATATCCCTGCAGACAATAGACATGTTTTAATAAATTTTCACAGTCTTCATGAATTATATCACAATTACATGTTTTTAAAAAGGGACACTGTATTCAGATCATTTCTATAGTCCCTAAATCCTTTCCAAAGTTCTGATCATTAATTCATACTGCAATATTATTAAGGCAAGATACAAGATAAGATTATATAGTCTAATATAGACTTGTCTAACATAATTATGTGCTCCTCTACCCTTTTTGTATCTCAAGTATTAATGTTTTTGTACATTTGTATATAACAGTGTTTATAACGCTTTCCCCAGGCTTTTAATGAAAAACCAATTGCAGCAAGTACTGTAGCATAAAAGAGAGAACACCTGAAGTCTGATGTAATCCTAGTTTACCTGGTCCTTGTGACCCATATTAGCAAAGTGGTGCCTGGAGTGTGTGAAAAGGGTCAGTTGTTAAAAAAAAAAAGCAACCAAACCAAAAAAAAACAAACCAAAACAAAAAGCTTTACTGAAAGCTGCAAGAAGGACTTCCTTTTGAAATCTTTGTTTGCATATGTACATGCGTGAGTGTGGCTTTCTTGTGCTGAGCTTCAAAGTAAGTACAGGTGAGCACAAAATGACAACAAAGTTACGTTTGAACTAAACCAGCTGCTTTTTAATTTTAGCATCCATTTCCCAGAGAGGGATTTGTTTCATGTACTTATATCTCAATGAGTTGCTGAACTGCAGAATCCTCATAAACCAACACTCCCAAGCACATGGACACACAATGAAGCTTGTGAACTGTTAGCCCAGCTAATATCAGCAAGCACACACCCCACAGCTATATTCTTTTTTACTCACACAGTCCTCTAGCTGCCATCTGTTCAATACAGAGTGGAATAAATCCTTTTTGATGTGTGTTAACACTGTTCCTGGATCAACATTTTTTTTTAAAAAAAGGAATATTAAAGTGAAACTATAACTCAGTATGCACTGCAATTTGTTAATCTGAGCGGTTAGGATTGTGAAATTTTATTGGCACCACAGGCTGAGCTCTGATGAGGGGAGTGTATGTGTTTGCCACTGAAAACAAATACAACTGTTATGTTTTATTCTTCGACTATATTTTAACAGATTTTTTTTTCCAGAAAAACTATCAAAAGTTGAGACTGCTGTTAAGTAACTGATGAATAGAAGAAAAAAAATCTGTTAACTCCAAAAATAAACATTGACTTTCAGCTAGTCAGTTGGCCTTACATCACTTGCTGAAAACCAGAAATTTTACTGGTGCACTAGCTCTTTCAAAAAAAAAAAAAAAAAAAGCCATTAAAAAGAAAGTTCAGTACTGTTTCAAAATACCACAAATCCAGCCTGTGCATAATCATGCTGCCATTAGCAAATCTAGTACTATTATGCCTTGCTTTTTTTCTCAGTTCAAAACTGACAAGAATGTGTTCTCTCACAGTTTCTCTCAAAGGCTAAAGACAAAACTCTTTTACTCCAGTGGCAGCAACATACTTATCGGTATAAACTTTTACAGCAAATACATTGCCAATAAGTAAGGCTGAAGTTATATAAAAAAATCATATTTCATGTCCTGAATGTGTAGTGGACAATATGTTAGGACTTGCAGTAGACTACTGTGATGGTGGATACTAAGAGACCTGTACTGTCACCATGTGTATTACAAACTCCATTGAATTATAATGTAAATTCTATTGAAAGAGTAAGAATGATCCATTTCTATATCAAAGGAGTTTTAGCTTCTTTTTCCTTTGGATTTTTGGGCAGGCAGAGGAGATTGCCCATAGAGAATCCAACACAAGATTTACAGAGTCCACTCTGTTCTGGGAAGTGGCTTTTTAGAGCTCCTTAGTGCCATACTTGGTTATGCCATTAAAAATCGTAGGTAGATGGCTCATTATTAAGTCTCATTGTTGGAATAGAGCATTTTACTGTGGACTATGACACAGAGTAACAGAGAGCTTGTCTAAATTAGTGTTGCATTTCCCAGCCATTGTAGGAATGAAAACTGGGTGGGAGCAGGGGATAAGAAGATCGATGAACTTGCTCCTGTAAACTGTAAAAGGGAATAAATCGTTCTGCTGTACAGTCAGTTTGTACAGTCAGTTTGAGAAGGGTGCAGCACATGATGTTGATGTCTTTGTGTTGGAACAGAATGTCACACCTCCAACACTTCAAAATATTGCTTCACAAAGTATGAGAAAGTCCAGTTCCCCAAATAAATGCTCTTGTTATTCTCTGATTAACTTTCTTTGTAATATACCCTTTGACCTGTAACATTTAGGATGTTTCTGCAAACCTCCATAAGTCTCCAAAAAGCCCAGCGTGGTTGCTCGGGAGATCACCGTATGGACTGTTACAGAAAGTAGAGTAACAACTTGGGGTCAAACCCATAAAATAGTCTGAGTTGTTTGCCTGTGGAAGAACTGGCTGTATTTTGTGTGTGTAGCACAGAGGTCAGCTGTCTGTAAGTGACAAGGTCAAAAGCTGGCCTTTCCATTTCGTAGGAAATTCTGCATTTGGGAGAATGGGAAAGGGGAGGTAATTGTCTCACCCTGAAACATAAAGGGTACATTTGAGGCTTTCCCATAGAGAGGAAAAAAAGAATGCTTTAAAAATAGTCTATAGAATTTCAAGATGAACCTAACCCTGGAAACTCAAGTTCAAGACTCTTAACTCTCCCTTTTGGCAGATTTGTGAGAAACCCAGAGTGCAGAAACCTCTCCTGTCATTGTCAGGCTTAAACTTTCGGCACTGGACAGCATAAGAGTTTCCAGGATCTTAGACCCATCACAGGATTGCCAGGGCATGCAGGGCATGGCTTCATCACCAGAGACAACATAATTCACCTGGAATACCTGGAAAACACAAGGATCTTCCAGTGTGTTAAGTCACAACTATGTAAAAAATGACACTTTAGCCATCATTTATCATGTGATGAATATTGTTTCACAGGAAAATCCTTGGCTGATATTATGTTACTTATCTTTATGTTTTAAAATAATTTCAGGGTAGTTCGGGTTGGAAGGGATGGGTCAGATCTGTTAAATTCTAGAAAACTATGTCCCATCTCTTAGGAAGGGGCTGAAGATCTTGCTTCAGGTATGGCCATTGTTCAATGGTCAGCAGTGGTAAGCCTATTACTCCATCCTTGTGTAATTTTGGATATGCTGGTGGCTCCTCTGTTTTGGTCTTCATGGTGGGAAGAGGATTTAAGGATATTTATGTGTGCTAGGGAAGAGTTTTGATCCTGACTTCAATTTTATCCATATAGAGCTCTAAGTTTTGTAACAAGCCTATAGAAAATGCCAAATTCTGGAAAAAAATTCTGCTCACATCTGTAATTTTTTTTAAATTGATCTAGTTAGATTAAGGTAGGTTTTTGGGTGCATTTTGGGGTTGGTTTCAAACCATACAATTGATATAGCTTTTAATTATACCCTTTGTGATTTTGTAACCAGTTACAGGCACAGTCAACTGATTACATCTGAGATGTTTCATTTTACGCTTATTATTTGATTTACTTTTGCTTTGTGTTTTGGAATACCTCTTCTGCACTCCATCAGTGCTTATTATCAGTTCCCTTTACAGCTATTCCACACCACCACAGTAAGGAACAGACTGTAAAGAAAATGTATACAAATCAGTGCCAATAACGCCACCAGTGTATGCTACAAGATATTATTGCACAATAAGACAGAAAGGAAACTGGTCAAAACCATTATACAAATACAGCTGGTGCATCACACATTCAGCAATCCTTTAGTTGAAGAGATTATGGAAAGAGAAACATTTTCCAGACTGCAGAATTTTTTGCACTTTCCTTCATCTGGGATCGATGAGACACTCACACAAGCTACATTCAGAACCACAAATCCCTTCGGTCTCTTGAAGGCTGATAAAACAGACAAGATCTTTCTATTATGGATTTTTAACAGAAAATTATTTTCTAAGTAGTAACCAAATTAGACATAAAATAGTATGTATCATTTGATATGCTGTACTGAAGTGTTTATCCAGTCAGGGAACAATATCAACACCATGTGATTTATTTGTTCAGGTATAGCCAGGCAACACACATAGAGGAAATGTTGAGTGCCAAGTATACAGAAGCTTTCATGGGCTGCATTTTAAGAATACATTAGAATAATGAATATGTTAAAGGAGATCATGATCTGCTCAGCAATATTCTGTAGTCAGGAAAAGAGACTAAATTCATCTGCTAAATTA
Organism: Ibidorhyncha struthersii; assembly: GCA_013398815.1. Lineage (NCBI taxonomy): Eukaryota > Metazoa > Chordata > Aves > Charadriiformes > Charadriidae > Ibidorhyncha > Ibidorhyncha struthersii. The sequence goes on along the minus strand of VZSZ01001957.1, from coordinate 102,795 downwards.
TTCATTGCAAATTATTCGGTTAACTCTAATTGTGTTGATTAGTACTTATCTGATCTAGAATGAGAACAGCAAAAAGCCAAGGTGTTAGACAAGGAAGGTGGATAAAAACAGTATTATTGCTATGTATTTGATTCACTACACATGTTTACCACCTGAAGGCCATGATGTGCCTCTTGCACACACTTTACAGAAGGAGGCCACCAACTGCCTCTAATCAGGAAGGGATTTTACTAAGGCCAGCAGTGGAAAAAAATCCTCTCTCTGTAGGGGGTCATAGTTGATAGTTAATTTTCCAAGGCTTGCCTTAGGCTGGAAGTTTTTATTTTGCCTCATCCTCCTCCCTATCCTATATGAAAATCAAGTTGGTTATCAATGTTTTGTCCCTTCCCTCCCTCTCTTCACAGGCTTCAACCTTGAGACCCTCTACTACTACTGCCACTGTCCAGGAAGGGCAAAACAAATCTCTGGACGTTTCTTTTTTCCACGTCTGAGAAAAAGAGAAAGACTAAAAAATTTTGGAACCTGTAAAATTCCTAAAGAACTAGTCATTTCCACAGAGGAGAGAACCAGCTCAGAGTTAATTAATGGAGAGAAGATGCCTGAAAGAGAGTTGTACTTGAACTGACAGACAGAAAGACAGATGGTCTCTTGTCTAGAGTTTGTTTTCTCCTGCCTGTATAAGCAACAACTTAATACACTTTACTCAAACACACCCAGCACATTAAATGTATTCAGGCCCCCTTCTCTCAGAAAGTTTCCCTTCCATTCTCCCTTCCTCCTCTGTTCACCATGCAAGAGAAAAAAAATAATCTCTATTTTGGTCTCATCCTAACTCTCGTACTAACAAATTACCTCCTTCTTCCCCTACTCCATCCGCCTCTCCCAGTCCCTGCTAGACCTCTAACTTTCTGGGCTTCCCTAGCGTACACCCCTTCCATCTCTGCAGCCAACCACTCCAGCTCATATATGGCTGTCCAAGTACAGTTGTGCCATTCTGCCCAGTGGCTCAAACACAAGCAACTTCAACACCCTAAGAAATTCAACCTGATGGTGTTCAGTACAGTTTCCAGCACAAGGCTTTTGCAGCATAGCCTAGACAAACACGCCCAAAATTCAATTATTAACTTTCTTGGATTCCCAAGCTCATGCGCAGGGACTTCCAGAGACTGATCTCCAAGAAAGAAGATGTCTGCCCTGCAGTGGAGAGTGTTTCGCTCCAGACGGACTAATGACTGTCTTTCAGTGTACTGGCTGAACAGCATTTCCAGGCTTTATCATGATGATGCTGTTATCAAATGAGTCAGTGGTAAGCCAGGAAGCTTGCAGTGAGTTAAAACTACAGTGCTCTCTCTATCCCTGGTAATGTATTCCATGTCAGATAGGCTAACTGACTCAGCATGAGAGATGCTGGAAATATTAAAAAAGTACTAGTGGGCAGGAAGCTTATTTCTGTGTTCTAGCATGGTCTAGGGGTTTGTGGTTTTTAGCTACTTAAGTGGCCTTGAGAAATGTGTAAACTGCAGCTTTTTCCAAGACCATGTGTCCCCAGAGTAAACATGTCCAAAATTGCTGTTCTCTGGTTTAATTATGTTTATTAAGTCCCAGTTCATTTCCTGTTTTCTGCACAAATGCCACCCCAAAGCATTGTTTAGTTATACAGTAGTCTGTTTAATGATTATTATTCTCCAGTTTTAGATTCAAATAACAAATATTTGCCTGTAGCCAATACCAGAGGCTTTGTTTATGACTCTGACATGAATGTATATACAGTACTACATGTTCGCAAATATATATCCAACATACATATATTTTAAATTAATCTGTTTCATTTCACTTTCTGAAAATCATGTATACGTACTACTCTACTGTAATATTCCATTGAGAAATTTTCAATGCAGTCATTAATGTGTTTTCATTAGCATTCCAAAAGGGTTTTCATTGTAAAGCCCTCCACTGACACTCTGCTCATGCTTTCTATTATCCTTTCAGCTTTGTCTTCAGCTGAACATACTCCTTTTTTCCCTCTTTCAAATGATTATTTGCATGAGGATCTGCATTTAAATGGATGCAGAAAGTGCATTAACAACACCTACACTAACAAAGAAAAGCTGCTCAGTATTTTTTACTGCCAGACATGAATTAAAAAAAATCCATTAATGTTTCATATAGCCATTTTCAAGTGTCTGCATTTGGGTGGAAACTCTTCTTTGGATTATTTGTAACACAGACTATGCATAGAGCATTATGTATGTGTCAGTGGCCTGATCAGAAAAAAAGAGTGATGTCCAAAATCTAAGAGTCATGGATGATATCTGTTTTCTGTAGACGTGGACTGGATTCTTAGAATCTCAAGACTAGGGTCTAGAATTTGCTCTGAAATTATTCCCAGTTTAGACCTTCATTTATTTTGCAATAAAACTAGTTTAAATGATTTGGGGATTTAAAAACACAAGCCCTTAAACCATTAGTAATGTCTGGGTTTTGTTGTGCAGATCATGGAAATTTTGCAAATGGCTTGAATATATAAAGGAGACACAGAGTGGTTATGAGCAGAACTGTTGCGACTTGCATATAAAGTACAAGGGTAAGATGTTCTTTTAGTGTTATAAGTGAGAAAAATAAATTGGACTTTGCCAAGCATTCTATTGCAGAATAATGCTTTCTGTTTATTGTTAATTATCTTGTGCTTACAATAGCCTGTTTAAATGTATGTTATTTATACAGTAACACATGATTTAACACAAATAATTTACACAGAATATGGAATTAATTTCCAATTAACTTTTAGCTTTGGTGGCTTGTAAAGTTTCTCTAGATTAAAAGTTTCTGTTTTTCTACTGGGTCCTTGAGTAGTAACAGTAACCATAATTACAAACATTCATTTGCAACATTTTTTTAAAATGCTTTCCTGAGTTTTATTAACCTAAAAATGTGGCATGAAAGAGAAAAGGAGAAGAAAAGGTAGGCTGGGAGTCAAGAAACATTATTTGTGTTATATTTTTCTGTCTGCAGAAGAAAGGTACAACAGAGAAATTTACCAGGGTTCTGAACATAATGTGGCACTGACACCTCTGAGTCCTAAAATGCAATTATTGTTTATTGCCTAAACGCAATTTGCTATATACTGCATGTGCTAAAGAGAAATCCATAAACATCAAAGGTAAATCACTAACAAGTCTTTCTTGTTCATACAAATGAAAAAAAAAAATCTGTATTTCCCTACCTATTGATGTGGAATAGGTCTAAATAAAGGAAATTCATTGCTTCCAATGAGGTTGGCAGTGCAGCAGTGAAAGAACATGATTTCACATATCATAGTTAGAGTCTTCCATCTCTGTACTTTAACAAATGTAATAAATGTGGCAGATTCTAAAACCAGCCCTACAAATCCAGTAATCGACATGCAAGTTGCAAGAGAAACAATGATTTTTGAATGAAGCAACATAAATGGAATGAGAGAATTTACAAATGTTCTCTTCAGGGTTGTGTAATGTTAAATCTTCCCCTATAATCCTCCTTTCAGCCTTTCATACCTTCAAGGTAATGCCTAAGAGGAAAGCAAGGTAACAACGAGAGTGCTTTTGTGTGGTACCTTCGCCCAAGCAGTGGAACAGATCAGGGTTCATTCATCCCGGTAAGACAATGATTTGGTCTCAAGAACTCATCTTCTTTACACTCACACCACTCCCCTTACCTTCAGAGGACATGCACAGAAAGCAGGGTCAAATCTGTCAGTAACGCCCCGTGCATTTGCGAAATGAGTACTAAAGAGTCATTAATACAAGGCAGATATGTTGCACTGGTACAAAGTAGAAGCTAGGCTGGCAAGCTCTTTTTGATTAGGTAAATAAAGTATAACTCCCCCTTCACCCTTTGTACCAGTTTACTACTTCTCAAAGAGTTGATTTAAGCTAACCTAGATTTACTGAAATCAGCAGTATTTTACATCAGAGGAAGATCTGCCTCCAATACCTTCACTGATGTTTTTATGTCAATTTAGTTACCCTTATGAGAATTTAATGCACAGAATGCCCAGGTCTCTTGCACTCTTCCATCTTTAGAGCTGCCGTCAAGTGAATACGCTAATTTAGACTGGGAGGAGTTCTGTGTATCATTCCTAATATGCATTCACAGTGTGCAGTGTAATTGCTCCTTTGGAGCTGATAATGCTTTTTTATTGCCTAAAAAATAATTTGCTGTACTGTGTGGTAATATAATCATCGGTTTATGTTGTGAATACCTGTTATTATATATGGTGGGCCAAATTCTCCTATCAATTAGGGTTTGTATCCACATACAATGAAAGTAAAACCACAGAAAAAAAAGGAAGTCCACCTGATATCACCGAGACCAAATTTTGGTCCATCTTACTGGCATTCAGGCTGTAGGAAAAATACTGAAATTACAGCATATGTAGAAAAGAGGAACAGAGCCTGCAAGGAAAACCGCTGAAGTAGCATTAGTTAACTGGGAGGTCCCAGGGAGAGAGCAGACATAGATTCACAGAGGCAAAAGGAAGAAAAAGCCAGTTGCACAAGGCTTTGCAAATCCAGCATCTCTGTGTCTCTCAAGCAGAATCCATGTTCCCAATATGAAGTGCTGCTGTACAATGTAGGAGATGGTTTTCCTTACAGAAAGCCTGAGCATATCACAGAAATATCTTTAGCAGAAGTAATACCTGCCTAATAATCTATCAGCTAACATATTCACCAAAAAGATGTGAGACTGTGGTTCAAACCTTCTCAAACAGAGACTGGAGACAGTGCATGTCTCATTCCCACTTAAGGGCACTGATCGCTGGGCTAAAGCTACTGGTTGAACACCCTCCAGCTGCCTCTTCTGTGGGTTTGATTAGAGCTTCTTTAGGTCATGTCTTCCTGGGTCAAGGTCTGAGATAGGTAGAGGGCAGTTCTGAGTTTAGGAACACGTAGGAGCTGAATGCACTGGGAGACTACTCCTTAAAACTTAGGTGCTGGGAGGCTTCAGGGTCCCTTCCAGGGACTGTGTGTGCCAGTGGCATCTGGATGTTGGATGTGGTACCTGGAGGAGTCCTCTGTGCTTAAGCTTTTCTTCAGAATCTATTTGTTGAATAAATAAGGAATGAGACGAGTATTTCAGAGAAAAATAAAAAACAAACAGAATTATGAAGAAGAATGTGTTAGCTCATCTGAAGGTCTGAACAGAGGCAGATCATGAATCACTGGCAAACTCTTCCCTGCTTGAAATCAGCAAACGAGAAGATGAGTTCATACTCTGATCCATTTATATTGGGAATGAAGTGGGGATCATACATTGAAATCAAAGAGCTCTGCCCTACTCAGCTCTGGAAGTGAGGTGTAGGTACTTGAAGGGAACTAGGAATCTCCATACCTTCCCAATTTCATCTACAAAGCAAGCTAATACTTCGAGAAGTCCCCAGGTGCCGGGTCCTGTAATTGGGTCACAATAAACCCATGCAGCACTACAGGCTTGGGGAAGAGTGGCAGGAAAGTTGTCTGGCAGGAAAGGACCTGGAGGTGTTGGTGGACAGCTGGCTGAATATGATCCAGCAGTGTGCCCAGGTGGCCAAGAAGGTTAACGGCATCCTGGCCTGTATCAGGAACAGCGTGGCCAGCAGGACTAGGGAAGTAATTGTCCCCCTGTACTCGGCACTAGTGAGACCCCACCTCGAGTACTGTGTTCAGTTTTGGGCCCCTCACTACAAGAAAGACATCGAGGTGCTGGAGCGTGTCCAAAGAAGGGCCACAAAGCTGGTGAGGGGTCTGGAGCACACGGCTTATGAGGAGAGGCTGAGGGAGTCTGGAGAACAGGAGGCTGAGGGGAGAACTTATCACTCTCTAAAACTACCTGAAAGTAGGCTGTAGAGAGGTGGGGGCTGGCCTCATCTCCCAAGTAACAAGTGATGAGACAAGAGGAAATGGCTTCAAGTTGTGCCAGGGGAGGTTAGATTGGATATTAGGAAAAATTTCTCCACAGAAAGGGTTGTCAAGCATTGTAACAGGCTGCCCAGGGAAGTAGTTGAGTCATCATCCCTGAAGGTATTTAAAAGACATGTAGAAGTGACATTTAGAGACATGGTTTAGTAGTGGTTTTGGCTGTGTTAGCTTAATGGTTGGACTCCATCTTAAAGGTCCCTTCCAACCTCGATGATTCTATGATTCTGTAATTCTATGATTTTTGGGTTTTTTTTGCTCATACTACAGGAAATAAAAGGCCATCACAGGAAAACTACCTATTTGCAGTAGAATTTCTAAAATATTGTATTTATTAGGGAGTAAGTATAGGTTTTATTTTGTTTATTTAGAAATGTATTTTGTGTTTGATTGTTATTAATTGTCCCTTCAGAATATAGCATTTTACCATTGCAAGACTACCATATAACAATATCCAACAAAGAAACCCAAGGAATAAGCAGCTTTAGGAAACCTAAAATAAATAAACAGCAGTAGATTGCCCTAGGCACATGCTTTTACTAATTTCAGTTTGTTGTTGTTCATGTCAGTTAGGTTCAATAAACTATCTTTCTGGTAATGCTTTGCTTTCTTGTGTGACACTTCAGGAACCAGCTGACAGTTTCCTATGTTGTCATTAGATTTTCTAGTTCCATATGGGTGTGTAAGGTCCAACTTGTCTAATTCTCTTAGATTTCTTACAGCTAGTTTCAAATGATGCTTGGAACAAGGCCAATAGCAGAACCCTCTACATGTAGGTGTTACTTCAGTGTTTTGCCTCACAAAATGTTCAGAGGGAAGTTAAAAATGTTGCCTGTTTCACCAGTTTGCAAAAATATGCTAATTAGAGCTGGCTAAAGGGTGACAAAAATATCAAAATAAAAAAAAAAAAAAAAGAAAGAAAGAGAGAAAGAAAAACCTATGATTACATTCCTATGGGTGTTTCTTTGGGGGTTAAGAAATACCTTTAGAGTAGTAGGTATTAAGAAGTGAAGGCTGTTCCCTTTTCTTTGAGAGTCCTCTTCCTTGGAGGCAATTGTACAAAGCTGATTTCATACCTATAAGAATTATGAATTCATCTTCCAGACACTCTATTCCAGCCACTTTCTTCTCCCTGGGTCAAAAGTGTTTGAGTGAAATCTTGGGAACTGTAGTCACCAGGAGTTTTTCAGATCTTTCAGTGGGGCCGTTAAAGTCTGGGTGCCTGTAGGAGAGTGCAACTGGACAGCTAGGACCTGTATGGATGTTCTGAAGATGTCCATGTGTTTCCCCCAAAAAGCATGCTCTTATCTCCACTCTGCTTGGACACAGAATTTCACCAGAATAGATTTTCATTCCTTTCCTCAAGTTTGTAATGATATTTGCATTTATCTGAGAAGAGTTACAGAATAATTTCACAAAACTGAGTGAGTGGGTGATAAAACAGCATCTGAAACTCACTGTCTATAAATGCAAAGTAATGCACATGCAGAAAAAAATCCTAATTATGCATGCACAGCTATAGGTTGTTAACTGGCTCAGGAAAGAGGGTTTATCATCACTGTGGATAGTTCTGTAAAAAGTAATTTCATTGGCAATTTAAAAAAGGCAAGTATAATGTTGAGAGTTATCAGGAAAGGCCATGAAAATAAAAGAGAAAACCACATTATGCCAACATTTATATCCATGATATAGGCCCTTTTTGAACACTGCAGAAAGNAAGAGACAATACAATAAGAAACTTCAGCTTGGAAAAGAGATGAGTTGGAAGGGAGAAGAGGAATAGAAAGGCCTAGGAAACCATCGATATATCAAGGAGATAAGCAGGGAATGTTTATTCACTGTCTCACAATATAGGGGCTGGGGTGCTCACTGAATTTATCAAGCAGCACATTTGACACAAACTTTTCACTCAGTGTATGGTTAGAAGGTGAAATTCTCTGGCACAGGACATTGGGTGATTGGAAAAAGAAAGAATCAATTCAGACAAGGTCATAGTGGATAGGTTCATTGATGACAGCTGCACACGGTGCTTCTCCTGAGGAAGTCATTGACCTGCTGTTGGCTGGGTACACCAGGAAAAATGTGATTGCTTTTTTAAATGAGTCAAATTAGTTAAATCAAGCAAGCTTAGTGCCATAAGAAATCTTAAAGATCCTCTTAGAAGAATCAATAGGGAAATGCAACTGAATGAAAGAGAATGTGAATTATCGTAAAGGAAAGAAACCATCCAGCATCTCACAACACACGGATTGTTAATTCAGGAAAAAAGTACATGCCACCATGCATGCTGTTAAGAAAAAAAAAAATAGTCTGCAGCAATGAGGGAAAAAAACAACAGAAAGCAAGATGCCACATTGCCTCAGGAAAAGTACAAGAAACACTGAAAGTGATCTAATATTATTTTACTGCACAGAATGCTTTGGATACAGTGTACAGTTCTGGCCAATCTGTCTCAGATGATAAAATATCAGCTAACAAGAGAAAAATGAAAAAATCTAGGAAAAGGCAATGAAAATTATAACGACATAGAAAATGCTCACTGAATAGTTACTTGAAAAGACTGTTTAGCTCAGGAAGAAAAGGCGTAAGAGAGGACATGATAGAGCTGTGTCATGGAAGTAGGAAAAGGCCATCTCTCAACTCCACTTCACCAGAAAATGCATCAGAATACACAGTAAATCATTAGTTCTAAATTCAGATGAATTGCTAAGAAGACTTATTTTTCCTTCCAGTATTGCTTAACCCACCTGATATAAAACCACCATATGTTTAGACAGAGGAAGAAAAAGGATAAGAGTTATGTACTGGTGAATCAAGAGAGTATTATCAAACCAACATATGCTTTCTTTTTTCCTCATGTGTCCTCTTTCCAGCACTGCAGTGTTGTCAGTAGAAGCAACTCCTTTAACAATCTGAAGCTACGATGTTCAAAGGAAGAACCTTTTATAGTATGTTCCCCGCAGCTGTCTGCTTTGTAAAGAATGAATTTTTGAATGACAGCAGAAGCCAACTTCACAGCTCAGAAGCTGTTTTCCCAAAAGTAGAGACTGGTGGCACCCAGGAAGGCTGAAGAGGGTGATAAACAGAGACAGTTCTTGAATTAGAGTTGTATAGCTAGTATACTTGACTTTTTATTGGTTTAGAGGCTTCTGTTTTGTCAGCTTCACTTTTCAAGGCTTGTAGAACCATGTCCATTTTCTATCCGATAGTTCCCCAATCCACTATGACAAAAGAGTTTCATTATTCAACTCTGTTTTCTCATAGTTTTTTTTCTACTTCTCCCTTTTTTTTAAATTTTGGTTGTAAAGAAACTCTCTGAAAGGATCAAAATAATTTATCTTAGAAAGAAATATCTGATTTTCCTCCCTCAAAAATACAATGGATACCTTGCTTTTGGCTTGGAAATAACCTACCACTTGATAACATTTCACTTTGGCTGCTTCCCTTTTGTACATTATCTTACATAATCTAGTCTTCAGAAATTTAGCTTTCGGAGTTGCTAATAATAACAACAGATGATTAATTTCAGCTGATCCTCATTAGTAACACTACTCATTTCAGATCCTCATTAACCTGTCAGATAAGAGTGTTGGAATCACCATTGTAAGAATCAAAGCAGGTTCTAATAAGCTCTAATTAAGGTGAATTAGGTGTCACACGTTATCTTTCAGTGTGTATTGTAGTGGATGGATAGCTTTCTGCTCAGATTCAGTTGCAGATACATAAGTTTTTGGACTTGGTTCTATTACACCTCTGTTTACAGAAATGGCAGTTATAATGTTATAGCCAGAGAGGAACAAATTCATTATGAAGTAAAGTGCTATGCACACCATTTATCAGAGAAACAGTCACTGGGGAGAGGCACATGTATTTCAAGCAGTCCTTTTATAAGGGCACACTCTTCATATTTGTGTATATCAGCAATTTGGTGTATTCAGCCTACAGGGGACTTCAGATTTAAATTAAGTAGTTAAGAGGTCATGGTCATATACAAGGATGCATGAAGAGCTGAACTTGATGTACAGCAACATGACAGAATCAGATTTAAAACTCCTAATGACAGCCATCTGGTTTTGATCAGCACAGCAGCACTGAAACATTCTTAAGGCTTTGTCAGAGACCCCACTGGTTACCTTAGGATAAACTTGATTGAGTCCACCAAAGTGGGTCATTCAATGTTGCTGGGATAGCTACAGAAAAAACTGCCTCCACTTGTAACGCGCAAGCACCATTTCTGTTCACACAGATAACCAGCACAATGTAAAGACCTCTTCTGAAATACCCTATATCTGGCAAAAAAGAAAAATGAGGGTGGCCTATTGCAATTAGGACCATTCATGTCTTTCAGTTCATTACCAAGGTTTCATCTGGTTGATTCACTAGAGAGGGTTGCAAGGGAAGAGGATGGGCAAATAGAGTTGCATGATAAATTCATGGTGTGTAATTGGCAAATTAATTACAGATAAGCATTTCTGAAAAGGTGTAATTTGTGGCAATAATATTATCAAACCCCAAATCAGAGTTTTTAGGATGTTCTAAGTGCAGTTAGGATTTGCTGCCCACCTCTCTGCCATGTTCTCTTTTGCCCTTAGCTTTGATACTGCCTTCCTCAGCTTCATTACAAGCTGCTGAAAGGACATCTTGAAGTACATATTCAAAAAGTTATGTCTGTGGGCGTTAGGCCCCTGCAGGCAACTCTAGTGCTTCCAGTTCAGTGAAATCCAAACATTTGCTTTAATGATACTAAACTCCTATTGCTACCAGCGTCTTTCAAGCCTTACAATTATTAATGACTTTATTGCTTCCCAAGTATCAACAGATAGCCAGAGAACCAACAGAAACCAGGCAATAAGAGGAGGGATTAAAGAAGATTACTAATTTAGAAAAAAGACAAAGACAGGTTGGTAACTATCCAAAGCAAGGAAAGAGAGAGAAAGACCAGAAAGGCACTGGGGAGGGAGACTGGGGAAAAGAGATGGAGATGTGTTTAAGATTAAAAACATTTGCTGCTGAAAGTACCTGTTTGCAGATACTCATTGTTCCAAAATTCTCACCTTTCTGCCTCATGGTTATATATAACTGGTCTCTACTCAAAGGTGATTTTTTCCCTGTTTGCAGTTGGAGTAAAATGTATTCATCTGTTTCTGATTTCTGCCTGAGTGAAAACACTACACTTTTCAATAAAGAAAAAGTTGTTGCAACTGGATTTTTTCTCCTTAGCATAACTTAGAAATGACAAAACTTTGATATATGAAACTCAGCATGTAACTAGTCCCCGGTGAATAGTACATATTTTGCTAGGCTGTATAAGACTTGATTGTAAAATAATGGAGTTATGAACATTTTAAAGCGTGCCTCAGAGCAAAGGCAGTAGAAAATCCCATCGATGTTTAAATGGAGTTGTTAACCACAGACATGCACACGTGCATAAAGCTGATTCTCTGTGTAACCAATACTCAAGCTACAGCAAAGACTATTTTTTTATAAATAGTCAAGTATTATTACTTCAAAAGATTTTTTTCCTGTCTTTCTATACACCTACATCTCAATGCATTATTGTCAAAAATCATATGAAATTGAGAAGATCTTTTCACATGGTCTGCCACACCAGATACAATGAAGTGCTCTGGAATGAGTATTTAGTCACTGCTAGTGAGGCCAGACACGTGAACCTGATCCAAGCTTTCTGGGAAGTTCGAGCTATGCTTTTCTCCATTTGGTTTAGTGGAGTCAAGTCTCAAATATACACAAATGTGAAAAAAACATTACTGTTCTTGTACAAATAAAGTAAAATTATTCATTTTTTTGCTAATGATTTTAACAGCACTATGTTGCTGAAAGCTATTTTTTATTTTCTGTAGGTTTGATCTCATTTCCTTTGAAATTAAGAAGAACGGGATTGAGGCCCGAATCGATATGATGAAAATAGTGACAAGACTGTAAATATTTCATGAGGTGAATAAACCGTGATTTCCTTCTAATAATTTATCTTGATATGAATGAGAAGCCATTGGAAAAAATTAGCTCATTTTGAAAAATGAGGGAGACTGTTTTCCTGGCACAAAACTTCTTTTGCCCACTCATGTGCAGCTGAGCTATCTCAGACTGCAAGCTACTCAAGATTTTATAAGCTAATCATGTTTGGGGTTTTTTTTTTAACAAGATGGACAATTTCCAAAGAAAACCCAGGTGCTGCAAAACATGATGTTGATGAAACAGTACTCTGCAGTACCATAGGTCCTCATCAGCCTTAACTTAAACCTATGGTAAAGTATAAGCATTAAGTATTCCCTCGGAAGTGAATGGGTTTATTCACATGCTTAAATTTAAATAGGTGAATAGGTGATTTTTTGGACTGGGGTCTGAATCCTCATGAAGGTGTCCACTGCAGTGGATGTCCATTAGGAGAGGACAGAAAGGGAGTCCCTAACCATGCATGGTAGTCACTTGTGTTCTTGTGATATCCTTTGTAAAGACAGGGTAAGTAGTAGCACTTGAGTACCCACTTTTTTATTTAGAAATTATTACATTAATTATCTATCATAACACTGGTATAGACTGTTCATGTTAATAAAAGGTAACGTAAGTGTCAAGCCTATGAGATTGTCACACAGGAACAAAATGTTTCCAGTAATATATGCAGAGTTAAATTCAAGTGGATGTTTCCTTTCTGGGCTTTTTTCAGACAACTTCTTGAACATTGCAGTATGTATTGGCCAGGTGTCTGAAAATTCTTCTAGTATTTTCACTTGTAAAAACACAGGTTAGTGGGTTGGTTTTTTTTCCCCCTTGTCGATTTCTGGTGAAGTTATTAGTATGGATAAAAATTGAACACAGAATTTGAGTTCATGGGACCACAAAACTCTGGACACTTGTTATGGGCAAGTGTGTCTCTGGAGTTAACAGTAATTGGTATTACAATTTGCAGAAAAACCCTACAGGGTACTTCATGATGGAAAGTACTATACATATGTAAGTTATTACTGATGTTAATGTGATTAAACAATGTAAACTTCTACTGCCATACTGGGAGAATAAATCGTAGCGAATATTTTTACTGATTTTTCCAAATAAATATTTTTCTACTATCTTGGCACAGCATCTGAATTCAGCTAAGAAAGATTTTATTTTCTACCCTCAGTCTGTGTGCTTTTGATTATAATGCAATTATACTTGGCAACAGCCACAGTTTAAAATTGTATTCCGTGCATACAATTTTGAGTTGGAAGTAGAAAACCTGAGTGTACTTTTCAGTGCGTCTGTTTTTGTTGTTGCTTTAGATGTGTGCAACTGGAGAGCATCTAGCATATGAAAGGATATATTTGAAAAGATTAAGCTTTAATTATAAATGATACAGGAAAACTCACAATGTGGAGTATTTGCAAAAGAAAACACGCTTCTATTTAACATGGTTGCAAAACACAGCCTGTAACAACAAGTAATGTTCATTGATTGGCCATGTTTGATATACTAGAGCATACAGAGTGCTGTTTGAAGAGAGACAACACAGTAACAGCCAGCATTTTGACTTTGCATTTAATAGGGTTGTCTTGATTACATAGCACAAGCAATGATAAGCTTGATTAAGTGACTTTATTTCATTGAGGTCTTTAAATAGCTGAGTATGTAATTTGTAGCTTAACCTACTCAGTTACCTTTGTGTTACCATGGAAATAAAATACACACTGGAATGACATTTGACATTCTTTTAATTTTTGTAATTTTCAGTCAAGACAGCTCTATGACTATGCTTTATTTTAAGCTGGTTTGGGAATAATAGAAATGTAAATAACATCTTCCCAGTAACCATAAATCATAGTAAACTGTATGTATTGGTTGCATTTGCTTTTGAAAACAAATATATGACTCGGAATCACTTGAATAGTTCCCTGTGGACATCAGTTTAATGGTCAGTGTCAGTCTGAAATGCAAGTAGAATATTTGCACTTAATTGAAAAGGAGCTGGAAAGTAGATAGAAATCACAATCTTGGTCATTGCCTAAATCCCATTTCTTGAATACTGCACTTGAGTTATGGTTGCTTTTCCCATAAAAGATACAGAAACACAACTAAGAGCCACATGTGTGATCAGATGCATGGAGTGGGTCGCACATGCATGTGAAATAGTCTAGAATGATACTGGTTGGGTGAGAGGTGGCATGACAGAGACCTATAAAATGATGAATGGCAGTGAGACTATTCATGGATTCTCAAAAGAAAGTCGGGGCTGCAAGTTTAAAACAAATAAAAGGAAATATTTTTTCATGGGACACATAAAAATGAAGACTACAGAAGCATTCCCACAGAAGGTTGAATGTATAAATACGTTTAAAAAGAAACTAGGAGATAGATTTGCTAGTGGCTATTAAATACAACTGTCCAAATGCAATCTCTAGCAGAGAAAGTCAATAAATTGCTGTGGGAAAGAAGCTGGGAGAAGATGAGAGGGGACAAATCATTTCTTATATGACCTATTCTTTTTTCTAAAGTGTCTGCTATGGGTATTTTTCAGGCATAGGACAGATGTTTGATATACCTTTCATCCAACCCAGTCTGGCAGTTCCTAGGTATCTCATCTGGTGAAAAAAAGCATACATTTCAAAGACCAGTCATGTGAAAATAAGTCTGCTCTAGATAATACCATTACTTCAGCATTTAAGGACATGTAGTTTTAGACAGGAAAAGCTCCTGCAGCAGATTACCACATTAACTGTGATAGCCTGAAAAGAGATCCTGGAAATTTGCAACATCCAAAATTTGAATCACTGAATTCAAATAAGGTTTGCAGGGACAGTTTTCCAGTTTCCGACTGCTGTCTTCTGCCAGGATAATGCTTAAATCTCCTTTGGGGCTTTTAAAATACTTTTGAAGGGAACATTTTCCCCAGATACCCAACCATTCTTTTTGAGTAGTCCAAGTATTAATTGCTGCAAACACAGTCAGCAATTGTGTTTCCTGGCATACAGGAATGGAACAATTTAAAACATATCTTGACTAGATTCTTCCAATCTCAAGGGAAAAGACTAGCTAGAGTTTTAGACTTTGAGAGTTTTTTGGAGTATTTTGACTTTGCAGTCAGAAGTAACAGTCTAATCAACCTACTCTGTAAACAGAAGAATGGTCCCACATATAAAAAAATCAGAGCAGTTGATATGGTCAGAGGTCTGGTAAGTTGATTCCCCAGCACAAAGTAAACCAGTAAGGCTCTCTGACTTCCAAGGTGCTTGAACGTTGACTTGGGATCTGTGAAACTTACCACAAAAATGCTTTGAAATCTACTTGTCCAGTTCAAATGCAGGTGTCGTGATCACAGACCACAATGAACTGAAACAGAACAGGATTCCTTGCTCCAAATGTTATAGTTCCAGCTTGCCTTCGAGTATGACTTCTATCTTCCTTTGGATCAGCCACTTAACAACAATACTTAAGCATTTAATTAGCTTCATTTGGTTATATTAGTTAAATGTGTTACTGAACATCGATTCCTTAATTCTCACAAGATACCTTTTAGGCAAGTAAATAAACATTAGATTCCCTGTGCTACAGATGGAAGGAATGAATGTTTGAGTAATGCGTGCAAGGCTGTGCAGTGAGACAAGTGGTAAAACATTATTTAAAAGTCAAGGCTGCTTGACTTGTCTGTCCTCTGGGCTGTCCTCTGCAGCTCAGACCTTCTCATTTCTATTTCGTTTTGCTAGACAAATTTACCAGTACTGCTAATTTGACCTGTTTGGCTTGGACTGGTTTTCTCTCTCAATGTGGTCCATTATCAGAAAGCTACATGCTGGTTCTGTCCTCTGTACAGGAAGGTACAGTGATGCATCAGACATGCTGTTTGAGAGTCTGGGAAAATGGTTAGAATCATCATACCCAGGTGTCCCAGGGTTCATACAATTAGGATTTGTTCTGGAGTCTGCTCCTGGAGTAAGCCTGCTATGAGTGGTGCCTTGGAAGCAGTGAGTGCACTGAAAAAGGAAAGACTCCCTAGTTCATGGAAGACTTTTTCTGGATAAACATGATACAGCTGAAGAACATTGTCACACAATAAAGCAATCTTTAACAACATGAAGTATAGAAAAATCAATGTTTTGCTTTTAAATATGATTTGAAATGAGTTCATAAAGCAAAAAACCCTTTTTGTTATTATAAGATTCTTCTGTTCGGTGAAGTATAATACAAAATGATAGGTCCTTTATTGCCACAACAGCATTATACAGCAGTATTTTTGCTGCATCAGCGTTTTACTTAACTTTGCAGTCCATCCCAAGGTAAAGTTTTACATACTGTAATGTCAGTGAAAAAAATGTCAGCATTTTGTGGTGTTGTCAATTGATATCCAATAGAATTAGAATGAAGAGGCCAGGGACTGCTGGCTGCTGTCACTCTGACATTGTCATATTGTGGAGCTAAGGAGAAAAGCAGAGACAACTATCCTCTTCTTTATACAGAACAGCTACATAATTCATTGCTTCCAAAGGCCTGCCAGTCATTTTCAAGTATTTAAAAGGTAAATTTGACAATAAGTTACATAGGTGGATTTTTATCCCTGCATGTCTCCATCCCTGGAGGTGTTCAAGGCCAGGCTGGATGGGGCTTTGAGCAATCTGGTCTAGTGGAAGGTGTTCCTGCCTATGACAGGGGTTTGGAACTTGATCTTGAAGGTCCCTTCCAACCTAAACCATTCTATGATTCTATGATATGTCCTATTATTACAAATAATAGCCCCGAAGTAATTTCTGAACTACCTACACTGGTAGGCACAACCATATTCACCTTTCAAAGGCACTTTTATAAGGCAAATATATTGAAGTTCAGAGAAACTGAGTAAGGAGCTGCCTCTCACATCTACCTTGTGATTACCTGAAAATAAGTTCTGATATCAGCAGAAGTTGTAGATTCTGCAATTTTTCCAAAGGATTTTTAGACAGAAAGGCTGCCTGGGGCTTGGGAAGGAGAGGAAAAAGGGAGAAAAATAGGAAAGGTTATTGGGTCTTCCAGACAGGGCATGGGTAGGAGGTTGTTAGGTTGTAATGACAAGCAATGCTTCAAAGATTATCAGATTTTCCCTCTATTGCTTTTTGTTTCTTTGCCTGGCAGAGACATCTTCACTCTTCTGCTAATATATCATACTGTTCTTACTAATTAAGTATGAACTAGTAAAGACAGTGAAAAATAAACTCAAAAGACCAAGGTAACATGCTGGATAGAATGGACTTGCTGAGCTCCACTCCTGTTCCAAATCAGGACATAGGAAGCAGTATGGAGCATCTGCCATGCCTTTTCCAAGACAGTTCCCAAGTTTTTTGACATCCCCAGTGATAATAACGCAATAAACATCCACACTGCCATCAAAAAAATAAAGATTAGTGCAGAGAAACACTGCAGTTATAAATGAATATTTTTGTACGGGATGCTGTTTAATACAGAGCGAGAGGCATGCAATGTCTTCCTGATTAGGGCTCTGATTTGGAAGGTGTTACAGACGTCAAGAGAAGCACCTAACCATGCATCACACCTACTAATTTCTTCCTCTGACAACAACAGCAGACTTGTCTGCATCCATTGGTAGAGTTCCACAACTTTTCATTTAGGTGATATTGATGGCTTGTAGTAAACTACAGATGGTTAAAATTAGTTAATGTGGTAGGTGTACAATGTATTGTTGACCTCTACTAAAAAACAGTGCTCAGCATCAGAGACACAGACTATGTTCCCAAAAGCAATAACCAGAATGATGAGAGAGTTTAATAGGATGAAGACAAATGCAAACATGCCCTTCACAGCAGGGACAGGCCAAATCCCTTGATACAGAGTCAATTAAAAAAAAATAGACAAAATTGACTATGGCAGCCACAATTAATTTGGGTGAATATGAAGAAGGAAAATTAGTTGGAAGTTTGACCCTGGTCTACAATATTATAATAGCACATGTTTTCAAGCTTCGACTTTTCTGCCAAAGGTTATATCAAATGGCAAAACAAAAGTTTCAGAACTTCAGAGTAACTGCTTAATCCTGATTTCCCAGCCTCACCAGCTCCATATTCTTCTCACAGATAATCAAAAACCCAGTGAGCTGATCCTGTCATCTCCACTTACTGCAAATATATTCTTCATCTAATCAAGGAAAGGTAAACCACGTCATTGCACTGAGTCAATTTTTAAGTCCAACTTAATGAATAGAAAATAGACTTCAAGGTCTAGATTCAGCCCAGCTGAGATCTGGGTAACCACTGGAAGTACCCCTCCCTCCAAGCAAAGTAGAAGGCTAAGGGTGGAAGGGAACACTGTCAGACTTCTAACTTAATAGCATTTTTAAAATGAGGAGAGTGCAAAATATTTAAAATCAACCCATAACTTCACATATTTTCTCATTAGGTACTGTGAAATATTTATGAACAAGGGCTAATGAAGATGTTAAAAAACATCTTTATGAAAAACACTAAATAGACTGTTTCAAGGAAAAAGTTTTTTTTTTTGTGAGCTATCCACAAACAATATCATTACCGGCATGAAAGAAACACAAATACATTACACTGCAACATGAAATTTTGAAGAATTCTTATTTGTCACCTCACAGGTGATTTGAGTTCCTTTTTTACTCTCTGTCTGTTTATTTTTCCCACATATCTATTTGGGGATAGCTTTTACCTGAAAAAAATTTCCAGACCAACATAAAAATTGAATAGCTGTTTGAGAGGGAGCTACCTGGACAGAAATGACAAACAGAACATCAATAAATCTATGTAAGCTTGACATCAATAAACGTGTCAAAGTCATTTGTGAAAGACAGATGGTCAGACTTTTTGGCGCAGGACTGTGTGGAATCATTCTTTTATGTGACCTGAAAGACAATGGTATACAGAAAAACAGAATCATGGAATGGTTTGGGCTGGAAGGGACCTTTAAAGATGGTCTCGTTGGACCCTTCTGTCATGGGCAGGTACATCTTTCACTAGACCAGGTTGTTCAAAGCCCCATCCAACCTAAATTTGAACACTTACAATGATGGAACATCTATATCTTCTCTGGGCAACCTCTTCCAGTGTCTTATCACCCTCACTGTAAATGTATCTAGTAGTTTGTCCTGTAAGTACAAGATTTGGAGTCAGGTGGTCTGAACATTGTCTTTTGTTGCAATTTTAATACCCGTCTAAGATACATTTTGTTAAATTCCGGGAGTGTAGTGTGATATGTAATTGGATTTGGGATGGAAAACAGAAGTAAAACACACTGGCAACTTATTTTCTCTATATAAAAGTACTTGGTACCAAACCCTGGATTACAGAAAATTTTCTGTGAGGTGATCTTCTTTTAAAACGAATATTTGATGAGGAGGATGGGTCTTCAATGTTAAGTTCAGTTACGCTTTTCATCTTAGTTACAGCCTCTGATGTTAATTATATGGGGAATAAGGAATCTATGCCTACGCTGTTGTATAAAAATCCAGAGGAGAAATAATATTTTAAAGTCCAGGTTTGTTTTGTTGATGTCAATGGTGGATTTGTCAATGGCTTCAAAGTTGTAACATCAGGTTTACAATAGAGAGGTACAGCGATTTTGAAGGAGAAAATAAAAAAAGGTTAATTCCTTCAACCAATAATGGCAATGTCCAAACTTTAGCCTCTGACATTAGACTGTAAGGGATGGGAATTTCCTTAGTGAAAATTTAATTAGTTTTAGAAGAAGATTCTTTTTAGAAGTGTTATTAATTATAGTTGTTTCATTCTGTTGTAGAAAACCATTTTAACTAGAAAAATAAATCATTTTATGGATTTGAGTATATTAAGAAATTCATAGCAACAGTTCCAGTTCTGGAAGAATTGTTCCTGGAAACTCTGAGTAGATAACCTGAATACGAGGCTGTATGACTTTCCATCTGAAGACACAGATAGAAGATTTGGTACTCTAGGATTTGTGTATTTTTGATTCTTTCCTTTAATAATCAGATTGATTAATTTTCTAGTTAACAGAAATTGTATTCTGGTGAACTGTAAACTGCTGAGAAAAATAATTGCCAATCATTGGATAAAGTATGTTATTAGAGGTAGAAAAAACAATGCAACCATGAGCTAATGGAAATAAACCCAATAAGCCCTGAAAACAGCAAAGAAAACATTAATTCAGTCAGTGCCCTTTCAGTTTGCCTTAGGAATCATGAGCAGCAATTTGAAATCCTGTTTTTCTCCTGGGAAGAAGTGATGCCTGGAATATGATATAAACTATACTGATCAAATAAAAAGGAAAGCCGCAGGCTAAAACAGAGAGAAAGAAGTTGCAACAAAGAAAAACAGCTAGTTGTATGAAATGACACATTTATATACCAGCAAAGTAAAATTAGAATCCTCTCCATTTACTTTATATCAGCTGCAGAAGAAAAATAGCTGTATTACAGAGACCAGACAACAGAGTAACATAAAATGAAGGATTATTTTGAATCATCCCAGAGGATATCTTCCTAAATGCATACTTAGGATATGCAGATAAAATGGTATGATTGTCTAGTTTTTGGATATCAAAAAATGCTTGCAATAACCTAGAATATATTAAAGAGATTTAAAAAGAAAGTATAAGTAAAAATCTGTAAGTAAAAATCATGAGCAAAACAATTTCCCCTTAAAAAGCTGCCATATATGAGCAAAACCCCCTTTATCTATAGAAGAAGAATGACAGGGTAAGTGTCTGGTAGCCTGAAATCTCTTATTCAGTCTAGTTTGGCTGATATTCAGTCTTTATGTCTCCACTGTTTAAAGAAAGAATAAAGGTATACTTAATAAGTAGCAGCGCTTTAGGAAACCACTGACAGTTCCAGAGCCTGGGACACAACAGCAAAGTAACCAGTGAGGGAAAATGGTGAATTTATTTTAACCAAAATTGTCTTTAATATCCATTGTGTGCTACACCATTTCTGTTTTTTGTTCAGTCTGGCATCATACTTCCCATAGTGGAGAAGCAATGCCTCAGAAATACTCTAGATATTTGCATTTCCTGTTACAAAATAATGGCTCGTACTATTGTGTGTGGTAATTGAAAAAAAAAATGCCCTGTAGCACTTTGTGGAAGTTTCACAGCAGAGATATGTTCTCAGTTGAAAATTTTTAGTAAAATGCATTAGTCCCAAATTTTAGCTCTGAAAGTGATATCTCTGCTAATTAAGGAGCAGCATGTATGGGTAAGTTGGGTGGATTCATAGCATAGTAGGTTTAGATGGGATCAAACACTCAGAACAATAGGAGAAGTCAAGGTCAAGACCTTACATCTACATGAAATGTTACAAAGAATTTTAATTATAGATGCTTTAAGCAAATCATCCAAAAGCCTAATAGAGGTCAACTTAAAACAACTGTTCCCATCCTTAATGGCTGTGAGAATATACATCAAGGCAGATGGCAAAAGAGATAGTCCACATCTGTGTTACGTGTTTGATCAGGAAGAGTGTAGTAAAACTGAGTTTTGCTCAAACCACAAAGGACACACAGGAGCTAAGACAGGTGTGGGGGGTGGTGCAGGTGAGCTATTTTATGCCAGGCACTTCTGTTTTATTTAGGCAACAGAAAGGTTGAGAAATTTATATTGATTAGTTTCTGAAGTGATCTGGACTCTGCCAGGCAAATGGTTTCTAAAGAGAATATAATTAGAATGATTTAAAGTATAATAGAAATAATACAATTTCAAAGTGAAGCAACAAATGCAATTGTTGGGTGAGTAAGTAGTATTGGTCTTTCATTCCATCATCATTTGAGTTTCTTTCCTATTCTGATTGGAGAGGAAATGAAAGTTTTAACCAAATACATTGGGCACAATATGAAATTAGATGCTATTTTCCACAGGTCACCTACCTACTCATTACCACACATGAGCCATGCTGTCTAAAAAAAAACCCACTTTCTCTTGGTAAATTTGATGCTTTTGCTACTATTTTTTTCCTTCTAGTCAACTTACAGTCCTGCTCATTGCACACTATTTAAAGTTTCCTTTCTACTGGAAACTGCAGGTTTTCTCAGGGACTTCTGTATCAGGTGCAGCTGTGTTTAAGGGAACACCTCTCAGCCTCACATGTTCTACAGATGGAGCCTGGTATCCCAGAGACTTTATGGCTGAATCCTGAGATATGTCCTCACCTTTTACGGTGCCCAGTTTGGGACATCTACAGCCTGTTTTCCCAGAATATTAAAAATTTTTACATCACTTGGTAAATGCAAAAGTAAGCCTCCTTGATGTCAGAGACAGCAATAAGCTCTGAAATCTGCAAATCATGTCACCTATGTCTTAAGCTGAGTGCTGAAAAAACAAGGAACTTCAATGGACTTCAGGCAGAAAATCAGTTTAAACAAATAGCCAGTAAATCATCAAGGGGATACTCAGTAACTAGCTTGATTTTTAGCTAGTTGAGTAAAGATATCTCCTATTTGTTTTACTGTTCCTTGCCTCATTCACTATATAGCTTCCAAACTCTGTGAAAAGTAGGGAGGAGTTTAATAAACAATTGTTTGTTAGAATGTACAGGACTATTTTTGCAGAGGTATTTGCAAGCTAAGGAAATATATCACAAAAGCTAAATGTAGTGGGAGATTTAATAGGCCCTGTAAGTGGTAATTGATTACATTTGAATAAAAAAATAATTCCTCACAGAAATAAAGGCTAATATCTGCCTCTCTCTGTAAATGTGCATGTGTGACTGAATGTATTTATATGTATTTGCTGCTGTTCCACTACTATATGTATGCATAAATGAATGTTTTTCTGCACATCACATTTGTTTTTCAGAATAAATCAATGGTGTACTTGGAACATCTTTACAGGACTCTGTATTTGCTTTTTAAAAATACATATTCCAAAATATTCCTTTTTGGACACCTAAAATTTAAGCCATTTACAACACATATTTACTTATTAATTTCATGTATACCGTATGAGCAGCAGACTGGGAGATCTATTGCCTGAAACCAAATCCATGGGAAGACACCCATTTTGTAAATGAAGATGTTAAGGCCAAATCCTAAAGTACGGCCACTTTTTTCGGGTGTCCAACTTGAAACTTCTATCTGTTTTCTTAGAATATTAAAGAGTCCTACACCATTTAGAAACATAGTGACTTGGTAACGTTCTGCAAAGGAGCTGATTTCTCTCCATCACTATGTTACATATTTCCAGCAGAATAAGGGCTGAAGCCTCAATGTAGGTTACGGGGTAGCAACAGATTAATCCGCCTAGAAAATAGGATCCTCTGATCCAGCTGGCAACGTAGGACTCAGAGGATGATTAACAGTTGTTTCATGTGTCTGCCAAACAACATGAGAAAGGCATCAGACAGCCCTCCAAAGATTAGATTGGGGTAGAGAGAAGCTATTGTTCTGAGTACCTGAGAATGAAAATGTATTTCCAAGTTGTCAAAATTTATGACTGAAACAGGGAAAAGGAACTGACTGCTTTAGGTAGAGTTCAACATTTAAAACTGAAAGCTCTCTAGGGCTGCTCTGTTAATCATCTTCTCTAGAGAACTGAAAATAAGGGGCTACAAATGAAATAAAAGAAACCCTGCTTGCTTAACCTTCTCACTGAAGTCAAAACTGTGACAAAAAAGATCTAAAAAAAACCCCAAAGACACCACATTCAGCTGTTTGAAAGTAGCTGTAATGAGGGCTTGTAACATCTCATTAGGAAACTGTCAAACCCCAGGTTGCTTTATAAATGGACAATCATGAGCTGCAATTACAAAAGAGTGGGAAATACAGTGATAGAACCAAACATTGCAGCAGGAGAGGACAAGGTGCACAGCATGTGCTGAGAATTGAACCTGAGTTTCTTCCTTTAAGTTCTTTAGAAAAATCTTTTAAAGGAAATACTGGGGTAACTTCCAGAGGCAAAGGAGGAAGAACAACATTTCAACCACTCTCCCATTGAGACTAGAATCTCTGAATGATGACACCAATATATAAAGGTCTCAGATGGGGAGTTTCAGGTATTTGACCCCAGGAAAACACCGAATGAGACTTTTACAGTTTTGCTACAATAACCTATTTAGCATAGGGCTGATAGTGTGACAATGGGCATACAGTTTTTACTAAGCCTACAGAAAAGAAGGCATACTCTTTCTTGGGAAACTACAAAGGTAAACCCAATCAATGATTGTTGAATAACTAAAAGGTGGCAAAAAGTCATGAATATTTAAGAAGGAAAGAAGACTTAATTGATATCTAAAATAACTTTTTCTCCCTATTTTATCCAACTAAATTGTAGCTTGTTACCAAAAGTACTTTTCCAACAAGTGAATAGTTAAGAAAAAAAGAAATACTACTTTTCTTGGAAGAGAAATTATAATTGATGATTCATGGACAAACTTCAGTGTAAAGCCATATGCAATCCATAGTTTCTGTACATGGTATGACAGAAAGAACTTCTTGGATAGAGCCAACACATACCTGAGCTCCCAGTTCCAGTACAACAACTTCCTCTGCAACTTGGGTAGTAGATATATTTATCAAACAATTATTTGTGAGATGTCTAGCTGTCCATCAAGAACTGTCCTATAAGGAACACTTCCAAGAGCTCACTGAAATATGGAGAGATACTACTCCATAAATAGATACATGCTGTGATAGAGGCCCCCTTGGGAAAACCTGACCCCAGGCAATCCTGCCAGTGGTGGCAGCATACAGACCTATCTGCTGTGGAAAAATGGGCCTTCCCATTTCCCAAACACATTTATTTTATGCTGTTTATGGTGGGGACCTAACCGTGAATGTTGTCTGAAATCCACCTCTTCTGCCAGAAGAGTGGCATCTTGTTTCCCTTGAGGCCCTGATGAGATGACCAGCCAGACAGTAGATGCCAGCACCACCAGCTGAACTCCCCAAAGCACTCTCCGAGTCACATGCATGTCAGAGCAGAAGCAAGCAAGGAAGCCTGTCTGCACAGGAAAGGAAGAGGAGAAGGCACTGCATACTCAAAATAAGAGCCTGCCAGTTTTGCCCCTTTGGAAATGCACATGAAGGGGCTGTACTAAATTTCACATTAAACATGTAGAAATTCCAGAAGTGGAAGAGAAGTGAATGTTACTGCTGTTCCTGGGAGGCTGCAGTTTCAATAGTTTCCTTTACTTGCTATTGCTCAGTACCTTGACTGTCAAAAAACTAAGTTTACTTGGGAGATAACTCTTTAAAACTAAGTAAATAATAATAAAGTCTTCCATGTCACTTGGTTCAACTGTTACATATGACATGCTTATGCTATTACATATGACATGCTCATGCTCACTCCTTATGTTCTAGTTAATTTTCCATTTGTCTGACAGTTAAATTCTCTGAAATACGTGCAGGGCAAATTTCCGGATTAGAACAAGTAATAGAACAATTAAAATTTCCCCCCTGCACACAGCAAAATTAATCAGTCATAAAAACATAACATGAGTGTCACCATTTTAATGGTGTTTGTAACAGTTTTTCACACACCTTTATTCTTGATAATTATAACTGTGCTCTTCAGAAAGCTGTTGGATACTGACAACACAGAGAGCTTTCAAGCATTTTGAGCCAGGGAAACTGATAAGGAGAAACCAGGAGCCTAAAGATGACTGTGATGTTATATAGAGAAAATCTGCAGCTCAGACCTCGACCAAGCTGTACATATTCCAGTGTTTGAGGCCAGCCACAATGCCAAGTGTTCAGAGCTCAGGTTTATGCTTTTGAACGAGGTGAATTCTCGTTTTTTGTGTAAGCCACTTCATCTGTGCATGTTTTCCCTAACATATTAGTTAGCTCTCCAAGTGTACACATACAGTGTCTAGACCAGCATATCAACTGAAAGATATTACAGCCTGTTTCTGGAAATTACTGCTCTCCAGCTGAAATTATAAATTCTAAATTTCCTGTAAATAAGATAGCTGTTCTTTGGAGTGTCTTTGCTTCTATTCCTAGCTCAGTAATAAATGATGTTTCCTTTAGTTTTGTGCATAGCAGCCTATACAGAAAAAGATATAAACTGATATCCAGAAAGTACTCTCTACAAAATGTGCAGAGCATAATTCCTTGCAAATTCCTTTATACCTAATTGCCTTAGCAAATATATCATCCAGCTTTCACTGTCTGTCTCTCCTTCACATCTTGTTTCTAGACATTTTAGAAAGTATGTGTTAAATAACCTTACTCCAGAACTGCAAATCTGGCTCTATGTGACCAACCACCGAAATTTCTATGTAAATTTGAAGGAACTTAGTTTTCCTACAAATGAAATATGAAAGTGTATGTACTTGCTAATAATTTTCGTGCTGTAAGAGCTAAAATAAACTAAACTAAAATTCCAAGATTTCATCCTGAACAAAATACTCAAAGGCATATTTTTGTTCTAGAACATAAGCTGCTAATAGCTTAAATTAGAAGTCTGAAGTCCAGATTACATGCCCCAGTTCGCTCTCTTTCATCACTCAAGTGCATTCACAGTTAACAGTTTAATAGAACTTGGATTTCTTTATTCTGAAAATACAAGGTCAGTCTTTGTGGATTACTCTCTGTCTGTTACCCAGTAAAAATTTCAAAATGTTTATGCAAACTTTTGAATTTCGGGAAATGTAAAGTCCTCCTACGCTACTGGCTGTTGGATTTCATCCAATTTTTTTGATATATGTCTGGTAGGCATGCATTTATCAACAACTAACACTCAGAGAGAGATTTTACAGAAACTGGAATGAGAGACCATGTATATTGCAATTCTGTTAGTGAACCTTGACACAGTTCTAATGTTGGTTCAAGGCTTTTCAATCACGTAGGCAAAACTCAGAGTTGCTGCCCTCAGAATAGGATGGTTTCCATGTAGGAAGGAAGGGGATCTGGAGTGGATCCCAGGGGACAGTGCCCTCAAAACACAACTTGGGGAATATGAACAGCAGGGGAACTACTCATGATTCTTCAACGTGCATTTTGTTATGTTATCCAGTGTGTTATGCATATGCCTACTTTGCTAATACTTGAGGCCCTTCATGGTAATATTTTTCCTCGTGTTACTTCATAAGTTGGTACTATAACACAGTGGACAGCTGAAAAGAAAGCAGAAAGCAATAAAATGTTAGACCAGAGCAGAAGGAACATAGTAGTGTAATTGTGCTATATAGCCTGATTTTTTTTTTAATTGTCTAGTGTTATTGGTGTTCGAGGTCATTAAGAAATTACAAAACACTTTGTTCAGAGTGAGAAAAGTGCTGGTGTGGGCAGGACAGAACTACTTACTGCAAATTAAATTCTGCCTACTTTTCAGCTCAGCCCAGATTGCTTATTAGCAGAGACTGACAACCACATTGCAGGAAATTTGTCACAGGAATAGATTTCTGTCATTTGTATGAGAGACAAGCTAATTCAATTGAAATCTAGGTTGAGACTTAGTCCAAATCTCCTGAGGTTAAAGACCAGCATTCCTGTATAGTCTGATGAAGAAAAACTGAAACTCTGACATGGTCTAATATGTACCAACCACTTTTCAGCTTGAATCTACTAGAAGAACTCAATTACAATTTTATACTATTTCAATTCAATGCAAAACCATAATTTTACTAGATTACAAGGATGCTCTGCTTCTATTGGCTGCTCATGGCCTAGACAGGTATACTATTCGCTGGAAAAAAACTGGCTGGATGGCCATGCCCAGAGAGTGCTGGTGAATGGAGTTAAATCCAGTTGGTGTCCAGTCATAAGTGGCATTCCCCAGACCTCCGTGCTGGGGCCAGTTCTCTTTAACATCTTTATCAATGACTTGGATGAGAGGATCAAATGCACCCTCAGTAAATTCGCAGGTGACACTAAGCTAGGCGAGTGTGTTGATCTGCTTGAGGNGGCGGAAAAGGACCTGGGGGCGTTGGTCGACAGCCAGCAGTGTGCCCAGGTGGCCAAGAAGGTCAATGACATCCTGGCCTGTATCAGGAATAGTGTGGCCAGCAGGACTAGGGAAATAATTGTCCCCCTGTACCCAGCACTAGTGAGACCCCACCTCGAGTACTGTGTTCAGTTCTGAGCTCTGCACTACAAGAAAGACATTGAGGTGCGGGAATATGTCCAGAGAAAGACAACAAAGCTGGTGAGGGATCTGGAGGACAAGTCTCACGAGGAATGACTGAAGGAACTGGGGCTGTTTAGCCTGGAGAACAGGAGGTTGAGGGGAGACCTTATCACTCTCTACAACTATCTGCAAGGAGGTTGTAGAGAGATGGGGAATGACCTCTTCTTCCTGGTGATAAATGATAGGACAAGAGGAAATGGGTTTAAGTTGCACCAGGTGAGGTTTAGATTGGATATTAGGAAAAATTTTTTCACTGAAAGGGTTATCCAGCATTGGAATAGGCTGCCCAGGGAGGTGATGGTTTCACCATCCGTGGCGGTGTTTAAAAAAGTGTAGGCGTGGTACTTGGGGATGTGGTTTAGAAGTTGCTTTTGTCAGGTTAGGTTAATGGTTGGACTTGATGATCTTAAAGGTCCCTTCCAACCTCAACAACTCTATGATTCTATGATTCTATCAGCATTCTTCTTTTGCATACTACAAGTAAAAAAAACATTATCTCATGTTTGCATTCAATACAAATATTAATGATTACCAGTTTTCTTTTCCTACTGTACATTTTACTGCCCTGCCTATGCTACCAGATTCTATCCAAGGAAATACAGCTCAGTATGGGTGGTCAAAATAGTGATTTTATTTGGACTACTCTTGACATATGGCTTATGTATTAAATTCAAGCATATATTCATATCTGATCTGATATCTCAAAGTTTAGAGTTGGTCAGATTCAGAATTTTTGTTTAGACCAGCTTTTCTGCACTGGGATACAAAAAATATTGAAAAAGTTATATTCTAGATATGAAATTAGTTCCTTATGGCACAGCATGGTACATTGTATGTGATGACATGTGTTCACCTTGATGGATAAAGGCATTGCAATATTCACATTTTAAAAACTGTTAGTTAGAACTCAGATCTGTTTTCATTTGAACCAGAGACTTCCACAACTTCCCCTCAACCATCCATAGGTGGTCTGGACCTAATATTTTGGTTTTGCCCACTCTCTAGGGAGAACTTGTCCAGGCATCCAGCGCTAAATCCAAGTTTACCAGCTCAAGGCCCTAGTGTTCAGTATGGTTTATCTAAAATTTGTTTGGTCATATTACCTCAGCAATGGTAGTACAGTTTACAATCCCCATTTTACTGTCAACCCAACTACTATCACACCTAGGGATGCCAAACCTGACTCCGCTTTCCCCCATTTTCTCTTACACATAGGTAATCAGACCAAGCCAAAACCAACAAAAAAAAGACTCTTTTCACACTTTCTACTTAACAGTTCACCTATAATATTTTAGGTAATGAACACCTGTTACAAACTTTAATGGAAGTACCAATATTTAAAATTTATTTTAACAACATTTGTTAAACTCATATTTCATAATATCATGCTAATTCAGTATAATGATATTGACATCATCTGAACAAGCATATAAAACATATCCCTTGGGAAGCCTGTAAATTTCTGGTGATGGAAAAGGCTGTAATAGTAATAAAACAGAGGTTTGAAAAGGAACAAGTAATGAAAAACCTATGTTTTCAATAGTTTTTAGAAGTGTGTACGGCAAGCAAAGACATTAAGGATAGGAAAACTGAGATTATGTTGTAAAATTGTCACACCACCAAGAAAAGCACTGAAGAGGGCTAATCATTTGCTATAACTAAAAAGAAAACAAACAAAAAAACCCTAAGGTTCTGGGAAATGTATGGCTTTCAGCTTCAAGTGGTGGATGTTATTCATGCAGATATACAACAGGAGAAGTCCAGGAACAATAAATAATGAATCTATGACATGATATATTAACTACCCAGA
The DNA here is from genome assembly GCA_013398815.1 of Ibidorhyncha struthersii. Lineage (NCBI taxonomy): Eukaryota > Metazoa > Chordata > Aves > Charadriiformes > Charadriidae > Ibidorhyncha > Ibidorhyncha struthersii. Next base: position 73,011 of record VZSZ01001957.1, on the reverse strand, counting down.
TGGGAAGGAAAATGTAGCAATGCTTCTTCTCTAGAAACTTACCTTTCCGCCTTACATAAGCCCGGTTTCTTGTCCTGGTTCTGCTTAGCAGCTTAGCAGCTCCCCTGAGAGCAGCAAAGCTCTCTGGTCTTTTATTGATGTGAGAGCACTGGACCCTTTTTCTTAGATGCAATATACTCACATTAGAATATGTACAGTATAATAGGTAAATAAGACACTAGAAGGTATTGAATAATAACTTTGTTAACACTCCAGTTTAGATCAATCTCCAAATCTTCAATCCATTGATAGATTGATGACAAAACCAAAATTAATTAGAAATTATTAATTCAGTTCTCAGAAACTGTAACAAAATCATCTACACCAGCCTTCACATCTTTAACTTTCAATGGACTGCCACACAAGTTCTGTACAGTTTTTACTGAATATCTTAACTACAAAAGAAACATAGTATGAATAGCACCTTTGGACGACAGGAACCTCTGAATGTTAGTAACTGAGAAGCTAATGTTGTTATCTTTCCTTTTTTTTTTTTTTTTTTAATGAAAGGTTTTCCATTGGGAACAGTGAAAAAGTATAGTAAAGTATAGTACAATCCAGATAATTTTGTGGTAATTAAAGTTTAAGTGATAAAATCTATGTAGTACATAGCAAAATAAAAAATGAGAAAACACAAGCATGGTGAAGTTGACCATTATTAACAGTATCATCAAATGGAATTTAAGAAAAAAAAAAAAGGGTAAATGCAGCTTTTTCCTGTAGAAACTTGTCTGTAAAGCATGGAAAGAAACAATCATTTTTCTCAAAATACCATGGTGATAGCAGCTTCTTGGTAAGATTGAATTCCTGTCATCTGACTACCTGGAGCACTAGTGATATAACTGTAGCTCTCTCGCACTCTTCAAGTACCCAACTCAGATCTTGGACCTTGAGTCACACCACAGATGTCACAGAAAGTTTGATTCTTATTAATTTTATTTTTATTTAATTTCAACAGATTCAATGAACAACCTTAAATGCTATCAGACAGCTGATTTATACTTTGCAATAACAATGCACTCATTTGAAGAGATTTACTTTGTCCAGTTTAACTATTCATACTCTTGTGAGGTGTTTAAGTAAATTTCACTAGCCAAAGAGATTAATGAAAGATATTTTAGGCCTATTATAAAAAAAATTAAGTTAGATTTACAGGTAGTATCGTTTGCTTCCTCCCAGCAACATGAATAGTGCCCTTGTTGGCTTCAGGATTTAAAGGACTTAGCAGAAGATTTATCACTTCACTTCAGCAGATAATCCTGCCACATATTAAAGTTACACTGGCTGGAATTTTGCCCATACTTTAAGTTTCCGATGTATAAATATAGATACAGAGAGATAAACAAAGGACGCCACACTTCAGGGCTGTCTCTTGGGTACTTTGCACAACTGAAACATATTAAAAGGCGTTTAAGCATGTATAATCTTGTTGTGAATGGTTAGAATTCTTAAAATTGCATTGGGATGTATATGTGAGAAAGTGAAATAAGAAATGGTTTAGAAATTACTAAGTATTGCACTCTCATATTGTGTATTTTCTTTTATTTCTTGTGTCACCTATGTTTTTCCCAATTTCAAAGCTATGGAAAAAGACCAAGGAAGTTGCAATCTCCCCTCTGGGACATCACTATTAGATTTTGGTGCTAGTTACTTGAATTCAAAACATACAAACTTCATAACAGTTTGTTTTGATTTAACCCCAGCTAGCAACTAGGACCACGCAGCTGCTCACTCACCTCCCTTTCTCTCCCAAGAAGGGTAGGGAGAATACAGAGAAAAGGAGGGGAAAGGGGAAGAAAAAACCTGTGAGCTGAGTTAAAGACAGCTTAGTAGAACAATAAAGGAAAAGGAAAAGGAAAAGGAAAAGGAAAAGGAAAAGGAAAAGGAAAAGGAAAAGGAAAAGGAAAAGGAAAAGGAAAAGGAAAAGGAAAAGGAAAAGGAAAAGGAAAAGGAAAAGGAAAAGGAAAAGGAAAAGGAAAAGGAAAAGGAAAAGGAAAAGGAAAAGGAAAAGGAAAAGGAAAAGGAAAAGGAAAAGGAAAAGGAAAAGGAAAAGGAAAAGGAAAAGGAAAAGGAAAAGGAAAAGGAAAAGGAAAAGGAAAAGGCTAAAAAGTATACACAAGACACAAGCCACTCTAACCGCCCAGTGGATCAGTTGCCCTGCCCAACCCAAACAGAGATCGCCAATTCCCTTCTCTGGCCAACCCATATTGATATACTGAGCATGATGTCTACGATACAGAATATTCCTTTCTCCATTCTGTTGTCCTGTCTAGGCTCCTTCTCAGCTTCTATGGGAAGCTGAAAAAAGTCCTTGACTAGTATAAACATCACTTAGCAACAACTAAAACAATACGCACTGTTGACATTCCCATCATACCAAATCTGAAAACACAGCAGCCACTAGGAAGTTGAAACCAGGACAGTGTTACAAAAACATTGTTTATATTTCCTGTTTCCTACACCTTTAGTTACAAGTATCTCCTCTTCCCAGAACTACACAGACCTTACACTGCCAAAGACTTCCCGATGTTGCCACTGTACAAAGTCCTAAATATCATCCCTTTTTGTGAGTGTAGCCCAGTGAATTTGTGTAGCAGCCAATCAGTTAGCAGTCAGAGACAGACAAACAGCATTTTGATATGACTTCCAATCTCAATTTTGATAACACATATAAGTAGAGACTGTCAAAATAAAAATTTCTGTATATAGTACTTAAATTGTAATAGTCATCAGCTGTATACTAATTTCATCACCACTAGTCAAGAACTGGATCAATTTTAGTGCTCTTCCTTCTCTGTGAAATGGCAATATTTTTCAGCCTGACTGTCAAGGTGAGTTCTATTGCTATCCTAAGGGTTAGATACAAGGTCATGTGACTCTCTTCTGCTTCAATAAAAATGAACTTAGAATGTAAAATGCTGTTTTCATTTTATTTCTCTGTATTCATGTAATGCTGTTTGGGTGACTAAAAGTGTTCACGATGAGTGGTGTTCCTCAGGGGTCGGTATTGGGACTGGTGCTGTTTCACATTGTGGGATAATTACTAAAATTATCAAAAATACAGCGTTGTTCACACATTGAGGAAAAGTATAAAATCAAAAGGTTTCTAGGGTAGAATACAGCTGTAGCTGGTATGTGAAGAATTCACTACATCTGTCATTCCCTGTACAATATTGCTTGCAAAGTAACACGGTGGGGTGGGGGTGGGGGAGAGTGGGATGGAGATCCTACGGCCAAGCCCTGTGATAATACAGAAGATATGGGAATGAGATGGTCTTATGGAACTGATAAGCTGCATACTTACTACCCTGAGCCAACAGTTTGTCAAATTTTGACGAAATGCTGTCCTTTGTGGGAACCTTGCTCATTACAGTGTCATTATAATACCTAAACACACCTCCATTCCAAAGGCTACCTGCCTCCAAGGTGCGACCACTCCTCCTTGAGTCTGCGTCCTGAATTTTTCGTAAACTATAACTTTAAATGTGAGGTGAGAGAATTTTACACCAATCATAACAAAAGTATTTATGACTAGAGTCACTCAAACTCCACCTTGAAAGTAAAATATAGTATAAAAATAGCCCAAGAAGGGGGGAATATCAGGGAAGACACCATCATGAACAAGTCAATGAGGAGTCCATCAAAAACTGCCTTTGACTTCTGGGACCAGTCAACAGGCTGAGCCTTTCTTCCCCCCGTAGGGATGCCTTTGGGTAAGACTTAGACTATACCAAGTGCTCCTTCAGGAAACTTACAAATCTCTCTAGAGAGTCCTACACTTATTTCCTACACTTATAGCCAGGCTGTATGGTTTATAACTTTGTCGCGTGTTTTGTATAATTAACAATACTTTTATTTGCACGTGCTTTGCAGACAGTGTATTTATCACCAGCCACCACTAAACTGATGTATCTCTGTTGCTTAAATAAACTGCACTGCAAACTAGTTAGTCGTTTCAGTTTCTCATTGAACGAGACCAAAGAGTGGCTGTGCTAGTTCATGAGCACAACTAGGCTGAAGGTGCAGTCCGCTATTAGTGTATCCAGAAACATAACAGTTTGATATATCAAACGCAACTGGACTGATAGTGGTGAATTGGGCATCAGTCAGAATCTAAACCCAGCCGCACCTAGCCTCCCATCTTGGTGAGGAGTGTTAGAACGCAAGGGGGGGTTATTTTCTGCCAAACTACTTTGCCCCTTAACACAACACACATCTTTGTCGGTAACATGCACAGTGGGATTGAGTGCACCCTCAGCAAGTTTGCCAATGACACCAAGCTGTGTGGAGCAGTCAAGCTGGTGGAGGGAAGGGATGCCATCCAGAGATGTCATCCAGATGCTAGACTGTCTGGAGAGGTTCAAACCTCATGAAGTTCAACAAGGCCAAGTGCAAGGTCCTGCACATGGGTCAGGGCAATCCCAGGCACAAATAAAGGCAGAGAATGGGTTGAGAGCAGCCTTGAGGAGAAGGACTTGGGGGTGTTGGTTGATGAGAAGCCCAACGTGAGCCAGCAATGTATGCTCGCAGCCCAGAAAGCCAACTGCATCCTGGGCTGCACCTAGAGAAGCATGGCCAGCAGTTTGAGGCAGGTGATTCTGTGCCTCTACTCCACTTTGGTGAGACCCCACCTGGAGTACTGTGTCAGGCTCTGGAGCACTCAACATAAGAAGGACATGGACTTGTTGGAATGAGTCCAGCCAAGGGCAATGAAGATGATCAGAGGCTGGAGCACCCCTCCTATGAAGACAGGCTAAGAGAGTTGGGATTGTTCAGCCTGGAGAATAGAAGACTCCCAGGAGACCTCATANAAGAGGGGGGATTTAGACAAGATATTAGGAAGAAATTCTTTACTGTGAGGGTGGTGAGACACTGGAACAGGTTGCCCAGTGAGGCTGTGGGTTCCCAGTCCCTGGAAGTGTTCAAGGCCAGGCTGGATGGGGCTTTGAGCAACCTGGTCTAGTGGGAGTTGTCGCAGCCCATGGCAGGGGGGTTGGAACTAGGTGATCTTTTAAGGTCTCTTCCAGCTCTAACTATTCTATGATTTTATAATTCTATGATTCTATGACTCTATGATTTGTATTGATCATAACTTTTATTTTTACAGAATTATATTTTTGCCATTTCTTGCAGCTGACAGAAGCTTTGCTTTTGATTAAATGTTCTTTCAGCAAGATGGATAAAAGCTTAGTGGGTTGGACAGTGGTATAGTTTCATAACCATTGTTCTTCTAAAATTAATTTCAAAAGACATTGTCTTGGGAAGCCAATGCATTTTTTTCATAGACTCCTCCTTATTTTACACGCTTATGATGAGGAAACTGCAACTGATCTTTATTGATGTTTTTTTGGTTCCACTTGCACACGCAGGTATAACCAGTGACGCCACTTACTACACCTCCACAGCCACCTCCTGAGTAAGCATAATGTTGCTGTATTTTAGTGGTTTAATTTAGCTCAACAGGCTGTAAATAGACTGAAGGCTTTCCTCCATTACACACTTCACTCTTTTATGTTCCAAAATGGGAGAGGTTCTTGGCAAACAATTTTCCTTATACCACGCCAAAGGGAAGATATTACAAACAAGCACTATGGATCAGAACTCACAAAATTCCCTCTGCTCATTATGGATTAACCCATATAGAAGGGTTTTGCCTGAAGGAGGACCAAAGTATTTGCTCTGGTATAACCAGTAGCTATAACACTGACCTTAAACACAGGAAAAATGATTGCTCTGGCAGTCAGCATGTTTTCTTGCTGCAAGCTGCAATGGGAAAATGAGTAAAAAATGAGAAGAGGATTTGATAACAATGGAAGCCTGCATCTTTGCTGTCTGCTAACCCCCTCTTAACTCCAAAGGCAAAGGCTGCTTTCCCACAAGAAAGAACTTCAATAAGCTGCTACTCAGGGTAGAAAGGTTGTGCCTGACAACTAGAGTTGGCATTCACAATTATTTTAACAAGAAACCAGCAACATGTGTATTTTTTGCAGTTTGCAGTGCTGCTAAGAATAAACCTGTAGAAAAGATTTATTGCTTTTATAAAGAAAGTCAATTGAGCATGACAGTAATATATTGTTCCAAGAAAAGTTTAACTCGGCTAAACTGAGACTCAGTGGGAAATTTAAAGAGAAGCAATTCTTGTTATCAGTTTTAATGAATGCTATTAAGTGATAACCAAAAAGAAAGGGGAAAAAAGATTAGTGATTGCTCAGAAAACATCCTTCCCGCTCCTCTGAATTATCGTGACACCACAATCTTTAGCTGTGAAGTTAATTTCCTCAATAATTACATTCTGCTTAGAAGTGCAAGCACTCAGAAATACCTGCTTGGTATGACTTCCCCAAGGAATGGCAAAAATCAGATCTTCGGTGCCACAGTGGAATAGCAGAGAATGGAAGAAGATGTGTTGTTGACCCTTTTTCAGGCCCTATAACATATATCCATCCCATCCATACACCATACACACACCGTGCCTCTTTAATAAAATATTCCCAACAAAACTATTCTCAGAAGCTATCAGTGACACGCAGTTAACTTGAGGGGTCATCTTGGAAGGACTCAGGTGACTTTCTAAATTTCCCTGAATAAGATAAGTTCTTTTTGTCCCTTACAGAACTGAAACAGAATATAATTATCTTCTTCCCTTTTTACTATTTGAATTTCAGTTTGGCTGGATGCACAGAATATAGACTGTAACATCAAATTAATTCTTAAATGTAATTTGCCACCATAAGCCTACTACTCTAAACCTACCTGAGTACTGTCTTTGTGAAAGAAAAAAAAAAAAATCCTGGTTACTTGTCATAGTAGCTGTAGTAACCATGGCTGATTGACAGTGTTGCTTTTCCACAATGGCACTTGTAGGGGTACAGCTTCAGCCTTGATCAGTCATAGAGATTTAGGTACCCTCTAAAGAGCAGTAAGTTGATGCAAAAGAATACCATACAATACCACACAAGAATAAAGAGTACAACGTGGGTCTGCAGCCACAGGTCCCCCTTGTTTCTTCTTGAGAGTCCTACCATGAGGAAGAACAAGACTCAGAGGAAGATAGGTAGTTTCATATTGTCAACACACAGAGATGGCATTCCTAAGAAACTAGAAAATACCTTATCATCTATGGAAGCTCAGTGAAAATTACAGCCCCAGGCCAGTGGTGTTAATATGTCTATCAACAAAAGACAGCAACCTTACAGGCTTCTAGGAAGGTAAAAATTACAGCAATGTCACTGATGCCATATTTGAGTGATAAAGAGTATCATCTGAGAATATTCACATCCTGTCCAAAATAAACAGAAAAGCTGGGACTCAATCACACTATCAAGATACCTGGTCTCCTGTGGTGTTTGATCCAAAAGTCATCTAGCCTCACCATGATCTGCAGTGCTCTCCACAGAGTTCACTGTACTAGGTCAAAAGAAACACCTTTGGATTGGAGCTGTCAGAAGTGCAAAAAATATAGGTGTCTCTAAAACTCAGAAAAAAGTTATTCAGAATGGTGTGTGGTAACATTATGGGATAATAGCTTTCACATTGGTTTTCCATGGATATCTATAATTTCCATTTGGGGAAGATAAAATTCTCAACATAGACCACTATTTTTCTCTATTTGTCCTATTATTTGGACAAATATTTTATGAAAATGGAGATTTTTTAGTAGAAATGCCCTTACTTCCTTAAGGTTGAGCTCTACAAAACCCCACTAACAAACAAACAAACAAAACTTTGCTAACTTCTTAGGACGTCCACTGCTATCCAAAGAAAGCCTCAAAGTCCTCTAGACAAAGAATTACTACCTGGTTTCCTGCAGCTTATAGTAAAACCACCAGAATATTCATAGAAATGATGGAAATCCTTGAGACAGTGTTTGACAATGCCAGCCTGTCTTCTTCTATGTTCTGGCACTAGGGTAATGTCCTGTAGTCCAGCATTAGCATCAAAAGAGATGTTGTCTTTTAAGATGGTTGTCCAAAGGCTAGAGAGCCTGTGACATAAATCTCAGTGATTAATTTACTAAGTAAGTTTCTAGTTACTTAGCAATCAAGTAGCAGGTCTATAACATAGGATGAGAAGGTGGTGGCCATGACTCATAGCAAGGAAAGATCCCTTCCAACATCAAAAGGTCTTTTCTGTCTCTTGCTCCATCTACAACTTCAATAAGAAAAAACAAGTAAGAAAATGCTGAATCTCTACACATATAGTTACATTTAGGGTATTTATTTTTCATTGACATTCTTCTCAGCTTGTATTACTGCATATATATGGTTATGCAAACTAAAAACTGTCATCAGTTATGCTTTTTGTTGACTCTATATAGTAATAAAGTGTAATTTAACAAAGCTTTGGAGGACAAAGACTGAAAGCAGTATCAGAAAAAAAAATGTTTTGAGAGTCAGATTGGGCCTTTGATACATGGAACTTCAGTATATTTCCATCACAGCCTATATTTCCTTTTATAGCTAGTGCTCAGTTTGATGTTACTAGCAGAGTTTAAGTGCTCTGAAAGTTTGTTTGTTTTACCAGCGGCTTTATCACTTTGATATTTTCACCTTAATATCTTCACAACCTCTCCACTACCTTTTCCCTTAATTTTCTTCCATTCATATTCTTAAATATTTACATAACATTCAGCTCATGTCTTCTCATGAGCTGAGTATCAGTCAGTCATATTACACTGCCTCCTGTTGGTCATGCTAACAAAATTGTTTCAAAACGTCAAAATTCACAAAAATAAAGATAAAAATACACCTTTCTGAATAAAAACCCAACCCACACTGCCAAACATTTTAAAATTAACATTGCTGATTTCTTAAAATAGAAAAATACACTTTTTCAAACTGATTTTTTAACATGATCTATCTTGACAAATAGCATATGTACTTTGGAAGAAAGTGAAGAATAAGGTAGGAGGCTGGAAATGGCAAATGCAAGTCGCTGGAGAAGCTGCAAGAAATTTTCTTCTTTCTTTCAAAGGAGAACAGTAAGCTTTGGACATGAAGTATACACAAACACTGCAAGGAAGTTTATGTAAACAAAAGTCCTGGAATTGCACAAAACAAACAGTGGGATCTCCTTTCCCCAGTACTGGCTGCAAAAAGAAAGGCCCCAACATGTCCCTTTATACTGTGTCATAAAAGGACAGATATATGCCCCAAAAGACATTTTCCTTTTAGATTTCCAAAGATCAGTAACAAAAGAAGACTTTTCCAGTGGGAACGGGCAGCATCCACTGTACATAGCACTGAGATTTAGTTCTTGGCAACCTGGTAACTTAAAGTTATGTATATATATGTACATGGCTTTTATTCCTTGAAGAGTGACAAAAGATTTCTCCAAGTATTTTTCTTAATGAGTCAAACGATGTTCTAATACTGGAGCCAAGTCTGAATCTAGCCAAAACTGAAATTCCCTTGTTGAAACCTAATACAGAAAGGTTGGTGGTCAGCTGCAGTACTGTTTTCCAGTTGTCATGACGTATTAGAACTGTCTTGCTGCTACTCCAGAATATGTCCAATCCCAACTATCTATGTCTTTGCAAATCTTCTAATCCGGTGCCTTAACAAGGCACCGGATTAGACTGGTTCAGATCGATTAGACCGTGTTCAGAGAGACCGATTTCACCTATTGCTATAAATAAGCCTCTTGTTTTTAATTTATACTCCAGTCAAAGGAATGCTACCCCATACTGGTGAGTTTACTGAAAAAAATTCACCTCTACCCGTTTCTTACTTGCTCTTAGCTTGCCCTACCACACAGATCTCTTGGTTTACAAAAACATTCGAAATGTACAGACTCTTTTGATGAATAAAGGTGAACACAGTCAAACTGAAAGGTTCTGCCTATATTTTTCTTGTTTATGATGGTCTGAGTTGCTGGCATATATTTCACTGAATCTCTAATTCTATTACTGCCTTACACAGGCTGTTTATATTTGCTCATTAATGAAACAGTATCATGACTGAACGTGTGGCAGCCACAGTAATTAGCAAAGCATCTCCTTCCATTCTTTAAAATGTCGTCAAAACACTTGTCAGGAAACAAACTCATTTTCAGACTCTACTGCCATTTACAGGGTTTCAGGCACTGATGATAGCTTGTCTGCTTAGTTTAAAAGAGCTCTTGATATAACAGAACCTGACACTGTTTACTTCAGCCTATTATGCCCGCTGCATTCACTGAATGCTTCAGTGGAAAAGAAAAATCGAAAGAAAGCTATTCATTGTAATGCCAGCTGCTTTTTAAAAAAGGAAATCAATTTTTGCTTGAGCTCAGAATGTACTCAGCAGGCCCAGAGTGACCCCCACTTCTGATGTCAACAACAAAAGAATCTGCTTGCATTTTCCACAACAATAACAAAACAGCTAAAGAACATTGAAAATGTAAGGTTAGTTTCATTTTAGTTTATGTTCAAATTGGTATCCACTAATACAGACAGTACCTCAAAATAGAATGACTGCTATGTCACAGGTTGCATGTAGAAACATGATGAGAAACAAGGGTGTTTTTTAAACATAATGCCTCATTAAAAATTACTTGGCAGGACAATTTTAAGGCTGAAATAATTAGCTATGTTTGGTATTTGTAGCTGATATCATGATGACTTTCTGTACTGCCAATTTATTATTTTATGGCTAGCTTGTTTCGAATGCAGTAATTTAAGTATGACAATGATCACAATGTTTTACATATTCATGACAACCCTACGTCTGTCATTCAAAACTCCTTGCTATACTGAATGTCAAACAAATGTCTTTCTCTTAATATTAATTTTCATATAAACTTGTTTGCATGATATGCATGAGACTGCATAAACCTAATCATTGTAATAATAATAGTAATTATTATTACTCTGGTAGTGTAGCCACGCACAGATCAAAATCAGGGCTGTATTGTGCTAGGCTGTGTAGAAATGCAGATTACAAAAGCAGTCTTTGCACTAGAGACCTTATAATCTAGATAGTTAGAAGTCAGCAAAACAAACAAAGCTTCTGGATCTCTAAGTGGCATGCGAGGCACCTCCATTCTATGGTGTTCACTAAACCCATAAGGATAATGATATCAAAGTGAATGCCCCCCATCACTAAATACCTTAGCTTCTCCATTTCTTGTCCTGTGTTTGTGGCTAGGTTAGATAGATACCAAAACAGTTTCAACTCTAGTGGCTATTGCAGAGGAACAAGAGAGGGAAAAAATGCAAACAACCAATTTTTTCTCTCGTATTCAGAAAATAATGATTGTAGCACTTTATACCTTTAAAGAACTATGCAGTCTTTACAGTGATTCAATCTCATTTATTAGGCACGGAGTCTATGCTGACTTCCATGGTGTGCCCCAGTGATGATACATTTCATTTCGTAATAGAATTTGCGTTACTCCCTTTGGGTGGAATTCTCACCTTTAGGGACCTACAGCATACATTTGTCTAAGTCACTCTATGCTCCCTTACGGTCAGTTGAGAGAAACAGATTAGATACATTGCACCCTAAAAGCAGTTATTTTAGATGTCCACTTCAGGTTAAGATGAATAGTACCCTAGAAGGACCTATTTTTCTATATTAACTATAACACTAGCTGGACTGAAGCTTCCCTCCCACCTTTGTGCTTTGACAGAGTTTGGTTTTGTTTTCTCTTGTTCAGTTATTCATTTAATTGAAGATTGAAATCACTTTTACTAAATGTATATAATTTTCGCAAATGCCCTGAATATTTTTGTCAACACACGTTTTTTTCTAATGAAAAATAGATTTCTAGCTTCTGAAAGGTAAGCTTTTGACTTCTAGGTTAAGCAGTTTACTAGCTTTTCAACTTAATGTTCAGAGTTGGTGAAAAAATACCTCAAATATTTGGGTATTCAGGTTTTCTCATCTTTTCCGCTCTCTCATTGCCTTTATTACATCATTTACAAAGCAGAGAAAAAACAGAGTCAAAGGGCAAAATCCAAAGACTGAAGAAAAATGCTTTTGATTTTCTTTTAGTCAAAGACTGAAAAAACTACCAAGGAAAATTCAGAAACTTTGTTTATGACCCTCTTTTCTACCCCTTTTCTCCATCAGAAATACAGAACTTTCCTGGAGCAACTCTAGTGCCTGGAGCATATGCTGTTAATACACGTAGCCCAAAGAATCCTGTGAGGGTTAGAGATCTCTTTCTCTGTGTGAGCCAGATTCTCCATACTCCCTCAGAGCGGAATAAGGAGAATGGGATCAAGAGTTTTTGGCACCTCTGGAATTCAGAAAAAAATGATTTGAAGGGTAAGCAGGAAGGAAGAGGAACTAAGAACGTAAAAAAGAAATCAGAGAAAAGGCATTGCGTGGGCATAATGCATGGGCAAGAACCTGGGTTATTAAAAAAAAAAGATATCTGAGGGGGGTTCACAACCAAATTTCTTGCTTTTTGTTCATTAACGTCAGATGCTTTCCTGTACAATATTTGGAGTGACAAGAAATAATTAGGAAGAAAAGCTGTTTGATACCATTTCGTGAAGACCCAATTCCAGATTACTGACAACATTAAAGTCCTAAGAAACTAGTAACTATATGTAGAGTCCTAAGAATGCTTTCTCACTTGGTTTGTAGTCAAGATAAACAACATCTGTGCCCAGCTGTCCTCAAAGGTCTCTTCCTATTTATGCATTATAAGTTAGAACAGTTTGGCCATCTTCCACAGTTCCTCTCACAAAATGTTTCAGAAAGCTGGTTGAGGAACTGGAAAGGATTATTTAGTGAGGAGGTGAAACATCTGCTGGGTTTTTCTGGTTGTGCCTGGACATCTTTAACCGTATTATTGCTTTCACTTTACAGAACAAGAGTTTGTATTGCTTGGAAATCTGTTAATCTGGTGCAAACCCACTCATTTTACCTAAAGGACAAATTGCCCCCAAACACAAGACGAACAAGGAAGGGAAGGAAAGCTATTAGGGGACCTCCACTAGGTACTGCATGAGTTAATTCAGGATGCTTCCTATTCCACTCATCCATAAATCCACAAATCACTGCCATCGCTTTTGATCAAACAGCTGTAAACAGAAATTACTGCTCCTAACACTGTCAGGTACTGAGATCTTTTGGAGATATAGACTAATTCCTTTCTCATCTCCCCTGAATAGTCAAGGCTGCTGTTTAGAAACTGTTCCATCAGCCTGTGCAGAGTGCACTGGTGCCTAACAAGGCACACAACTCTATATAGGCTTGGGCTGTACAGGCTGCAGTGATTTCCAGTTAGTTATCAAGTTAATTTACAAATATTAATTTTAATTGTCTCATGAATTTGGTTTCTGTCTGTAAGATTGCCTGTTGGCATAAGAGTTGTGCTCAGCGTGGCAATCCTTGAATATTTACGTGTGGTAAAGAAAACTGGTCAAAGGAGGAGGGCCAGTAATTCTGAGTTCTTTTTCCTTACTACTTCAGTGGGTACAAAAATATTGACAACCAAGTGAACTCAATCAAGTTTCACCATAACTTTCTTACCATACAAAACTGGGAGGGCACAAGGGAAGAGTTAAATTTCAACTTTGGTACTACTTTTGTCCAGCTTCATCTTTTTGCTACTTTGTAGAAACACTTAAGATTTACTTTCTGCCCAGAGGTGTTAACAGCCTTGAAAAAAAACAATTTAAAACATAAGATGACTTAAGAAAACTTTCTTTAGAATATTAGTTTGACCAACTGCTTTTTGAGACACAGCAAACTGTCACCTGAGGAGAGCAGTTCTACCGCATAATTATAAATTGTGCGAGAAACACTTCCTCTGTTTTTTTATGAATCTGGTATTTTTCTTTAATGGCCATCATACTACAAGATCATATTCTGTATTACAAGAAACAGAAACTGATAATATCTTATTGACATTCTTTATGCCACACATAATTTAATGAACTTCTGCAGTTTTCCAACCTCATGGCCCCATTTGTGTCTTTCTCAGGATGGACACCTGTGTAATCCATTTCTCCTGTAGGGAAATTTTCATATCTTTGCTCACTCTTTGCTTCATCTAGTCACATCAAACAGGTGCCATTCAGAGTTTAGAAAATGGTGCCTGCATTGTCATAGCTGACCATTCTCCTTGTGCTTTGGAAATGAACATCTCTGCAATGAGAAGACGACAAGATTTTAGAAAAACTTTGCAAGGGAAAAAGTAAGAGGAAGAGTGTTTCTAAGCCATGTGTACCAGCCATTTTAACTGCAGCCTAAGAAAGGAAAAAGGTAGATAATCAGTGACCTGGATCAGGAGACAGAGTGTATGCTCAGCAAGTTTACTGTTGACACAAATCTGGGAGGAGTGGCTGATACACAGTGGATGTTCTGCCATACAGCAAGACCTGGACAGACTGGAGAGCTGGGCAGAGAGGAACCTAATGAAGTTCGACAAAGGTAAGTGTATGTTCCTGCACCTAGGGAGGAATAACCCCATGCACCAGTACAGGTTAGGGGTTGACCTGCTGGAAAGTAGCTCTGCAAAGAAGGAACTGAGAGTTCTGATGGCCAACAAGTTGACTATGAGCCAACAATGTGCCCTTGTGGTCAAGAAGACCAATGATATCCTGGGGTGCATTAAAAAGAATGTGTCCAGCAGCTCGAGGAATGTTAACCTCCCCTTCTACTCTGCCCTGGTGAGGCCACATTTGGAATATTGTGTCCAGTACTGGCCTCCCCAGTTCAAGAAAGATGAGGAACTACTGGAGAGACTCCAGTGGATGGCTACAAAGACGATCAAAGGAGTGGAGCATCTCTCTTATGAAGAAAGGCTGAGGACCTGGGTCTGTTTAGCCTGGAGAAGAAAAGACTGAGAGGGGATCTCATAGATGCTTATAAATATCTAAAGGGTGGGTGTCAAGATGATGGGGCCAGACTCTTTTCAGTGGTGCCCAGCAACAGGACAAGGGGCAACGGGCACAAACTGGAACATAGGAAATTCCATCTGAACTTGAGGAAAAAATTCTTTACTTTGAGGGTGCCAGATCACTGGAACAGGCTGCCCAGAGAGGTTGTAGAATCTGTTTCTCTGGAGATACTAAAAATCCTCTTGGACATGATCCTGTGGGACCTGCTCTAGGTGAACCTGCTTTAGCAGGGGGATTGCACTAGATGATCTCCGAAGGAGCCTTCCAATCCCTACCATTCTCTAATTCTGTGTCAATCAAGAGAAAAGGGGAGATTAGAGGGAAATGGAAAAGTATTGTATAAAATAAATTATTAGATGGTTAGCAATTATACCTCTGCTGCAATTTACAGGTACTAATTTAAGCTTCAGATCCTGATGGATAGTAATAATGCACATTTCCTTAGCACCTTCCTCCGGAAATGCTTTAAGTGTTTCCAAACAATAATAAAATAAGTAATCATGATGATTAGCTGGGTTTTTTTTTTTTTTGCAAATGAGAAATGAAGAATGTCACGCAGGTTTTCCCAATCTTTGTTTGACATACTTGAATCTAGTTTGTCTTCAAAAGAAAGAGATGAGCTCCTCCTCAGTGTAACTCAGAGAAGCTCAGTGCAGTTCTTGCTCCATATTGTTCTCACATGGAGTCTGACCCTCAGCCAGTCATATGGGGAGCCTAACAAGGTTACTCCTAAAATCAGATGTCTAGGAAGGCAGATGAATATTCTCCAAATCTTTCTTGCATACGGTTGCAGGTAAGCCTGTGAAATAAACAAGCATAGTATTAATTCAGTCTGAGACTAAAGCCTCAGCACAGTTACAACACTGTCATTTATGATTATCTATAATATAGTTACTGATGCTTACAATAAAGCATTTATGGAATGTTGCATTCAGAAATCTGACCCTGTTCACTGGGGTTTTGTGCATGTACAGTAGGAACAGGCAATTTCTGCACAGTTACAAAATTACAAGCATCTTTGAAAAATAAAAAGACCCAATATTTCTTTCATGCATATGTGTTCACAGTGTGAATCCAACATACATTCTGTTCTCTCTTTGCCTGGACACTCACAGAAATGGCGATTGTCTTACACAAAATTGCACTTCTGCTCACCTATATGTAAATGCTTGTTGTTGAGCTGCAAACACCACACTGAAAACACCACAAGTCTTCACTAAATTCTAGGTGCTATAACATCTGTTTGTATACCTGACACCAGGATAAAAATTTCTTTTAAAAGTCAGCTTTCCATACAGTAAAAAATCCTTTGAGTTTCTGTCTTCATATATCATGAATGTTATGTTATAAGACATATATTGTTAAAATTTTTGAAATTCAAATTTATGTCCATATTTACAAAACATGACATGAGTAGTGTGAGTTAGTATCAGATAAAAAGGATAACTTCGTTTTTTGTTCCCTTTGGTTAGACCTGCTGGGTATATAGACATGGTGTAGCCTGGAAAATAATGCACACCATCTGTGAGCAGTTCCTGTTTTCTTCAGGCAAAAGCACAGCTAAAATTATTTTTAGTTTGAGGGTATCCATAAGTCAAACTAGACTTACGTGGTATGTGTGCATATGTGTACTGGATGGTAATTTTATCACCATCTGATTTCTTGTAACTTTATGGAGGTTGCAAGTGTATCTCTGATTGATTTGTGGAAGCCTTGTGTTTAGGCTTGGCACTCTTAGCAGTGCCTTGGAGGAAAATTTGTAATATAGCTGACATCATGTAGTTATGCCCATTTGGATATTAACCATCACAATGACAATTCAGCATTACCGTTTTGAACACAGAATCATCACAGGAAGGAGACCTAAGGACTAACAGGACAAATAACCAGTATAACCTCACCAGCATAGTCTTTTACTTAGCTTTGAAATAGCTATATTTTCATATTTTTTCCCAGAACTGGAGGAAGTTGTGTGAGTGGCCTTCCAAGTCCTCCACCAACTCAACAGATTCCGCTCCACTGTATTTTTCTTCATGAAAGAGAGTTTTCTGTCATTAGCTAGGAAGTCTCTAGAGAAAAAAAGAGCACATTTAGCACTTACCATGGCTGCAAGAAATAAGTGTATTCTACATTTTTCATCTTATGACACTAACATTTAAATTGATGATTTCAAGCTCCTCTCTAACACAGAGATTCTTATTCTTTCTGTTTTAGCATTAATAAGATGCTGCTGGATGAAAGAATGATAAGAAGATAAACATCAGGAGGACAGAGGAACATTCGTCTGTTTGCAGTTGAATTTAAACTTATACCTAGAGGGTGGTATGGCACTTTTTTGTATTTTCAAATCTTGTATGCACAGATGGAAATAATTAGGAGGCAGAAACTTAGCAGTACATTATTATGCAGAGAAAAAATATTTTAGACTTTTTTTTCAAGTTGTTTTCAATTTCTTTCCTCATGTGGACTCTCTTCTATGAGTTGTGAGTGTGAACTAGACAGACATTTTAGAGCCAGTACAGAACAAACTGCAGAAATCATTCACTTTTTTCTTTGGTTAATTTTCTGCTGAATCAGGTCAGAGTAGGGTAAGGACTCTGGAGGTGGCAGTGATGAAAGGTTGAAGTCCATGTCTGGGAGAGGAAGCAGGGAGGCACAAATTCTCCTCTGTTAGCTATGAGGAGCTGCTAGGTGGTCTCTAGCCATACTGCTTATTTCTATTCCAAGGCACTTGAGCTTCCCCTGAAAAAGCCCTGTTGGAGGGTGTCAGCAATGGGGCAGGATGATGTGACATGGAGGAAAAATTTTCTTTGCAAGCGTAAATGGGACCAGCTCATGCTCACTGCAATTTCAGGAACTGTGCTAGTACCACTCTCTAAGACACATCAGAAGTCAGGGTTTAGAAGTTGTATGACTGCTGTGTTCTGGTGCAAAGGCAGGTGAATTCAGTCTCTAAGCCATCCAGAGCGGCCTTTTTGCATTCATAAAATACAAAGACCAAAAAAAACCTTGGTCACTATTACAACACCTAGTGCTAACAGAAGAACTACAATAAAAAATTTTCATGGAATACTGTCTAAAAATAACAGGGGAAAGTCATTTAAATATTGAAAATGAAAGGTAAGGAGGTGAGTATAAGAGGCAATAAGGAAAACGGCAAACTGAAAGAAGAAACAAAATTGTATCTTAATGTTTTAAAGATGTCCTCACCAGAGGAGTTCAGCTTCTCCTTCTTAAGAATTTCAACTGAATGCAAGGAGACAGAAAACACTGCTAGTGATAAGTCTCCCATCTTTTAAGACCTCAGGGTAGCAATCATTTTGTGGAATAATATAAAGTAATGTTTATTTGGACTCAAGAACTTTCCTTTTATTCATCGCAGTAAAAGTCTGAACCTTAAGAAGATTTGCTTGGCATTGATGTGAATGTCATTTGACTGTAGAAATCTCATTGTAATGCAGCATTAACTACCAAAATATGTGTTAACACTTGAAATAAGTAGGAAGAATTTTACATCTTCTGGCACACATTAATTTTTCTTTCAGCCAACGATGTAATACGTTCCTTGCAGGGGCTTTTATTTTCTTCTCAAACAATTCAGTGAAGCAGAGTAGTCATTGGAAGAAACAGATTGGCTGCATTTGTTAATACTTACTGTTTTGTTCTCCCAAATGAATGTAAAGAACATACTTCTAAGCATCATTTGCATTTTTAATAAATATTATTGCAGACATATTACTTGCTTTGCTTGATGATATCCCAGTAGGACAAATACAGCAACATGTACCCTACTACAGCATGTAAGAAAAATCTCAGCAGTGATCGGCTTTGCCGTTACATTTCTTTCTTTAAGCTGATAGAATAAATGGGTCCTGGGATGACAGCCTGATAAATATTTGTATGAACAAAGAAGCAATAATAACAACACTTGATTATATTATACTTGTTTAGGTTTTTAGTCTGTCTCACTACTTTTTGCATCAGACTTTCTCATGTTTCTCTTCTGCTTTTGGCCTTTCGAACAATATTCCCACACTGAAGGGATCTTATTTCAAGTCTTACTGCCGTTAAACCTTCTGCTTGGATCATTACATTTTCCAGTCCAAGACCACATCAAATTAGACTCTAGGATCAGATGTCTCAGACACTTAATATCCTTCTATGCTTGTAATTGGTTGCTTTCTAAAAGACAAACATCCATACCACGCTATTAGATCTCATAAAATCACTTTTTGACATCAAATAGTTATTTTCTGTGGCTTAAAAACTGATAGAATTTGATAGACTTTTAAAGTTAAAACTATGTACCGTGAGGTGTTATTTCTGTATCATGGCAGTGATAGTACTGCCTTCCCTTGTTGCCATGATTTTTCTCAGTGTTAACTCAGATGACAAATTATAAAGGAAACTTGTCTCAACCACATTTTTTGGGGGGAAGATCCATTATAAATATATGTATGTAGTTAAACTTTCAGATTTACTAAAGTTTTGCTTTTTATAGTGTGTACCATTCGTGAACTAAATCTCCTTTTTTTCTAAGCTCCATTGAAGACAATCCTTATGTCTGTTTTGCTCCAGCATCTGCATTCTATATAGAAGTAGTGTGCATGTTTGCGTACACCTCTGTTTCACCTATAGGTGTTTCCTTTTGGTTTGTTTTTTTTTTTCACCAAGGCAGGTGGACCCACTGTTTAATTGGCCATGAAGGCAAACTGCAAAGGGGGAAACCCCTGTTCAGTTGTAACACAGGAACTGCAGGCTGTGCAGGTAACTCACAATACCAAGTGGAGAAAAATGGGAAAGGACTAAGTATCCTTGGTAAATCTGTATGTGTTTATGATAGATTTCTGTTTCCTGCTGAGTTCCTGCAGTCAGATTTAGGGGGATGCTTTAATACCCTTATCCTGGCTCTGGCACAGTTACCTTGTCTGACCCAAGGCAAGCCAGCTGCAGTTATTAGAAATATCACAAAAAATCTGTTTATTAAAGGTCTACAGCACAGAACATTAGGGATTTAAGGCCACATTTTGGGGTGCAGAAAAATTATGCACTATGTTCTTTATACTGTAATTTGTTGTCTAAATAGGTAGAGAGCTATCTTGAAAACCAACAGTACTGGGCTCCCCACTCTTCGGCTATTTAATATTAAAAATAGGTAAGTACAAGCTTTTCTGTCTTCCTGTGAGAACCAGGAGTATTTACAATATGTTTGTAAATATATAAAGTGCTCAAATGTTATGTGGAGGAACCAACAGAAAGTCAAGCTTTTATTGTGGTAACAGGGCAATAAAGCACTCTATTTTTGGAAGACTCCAAGGCTCTGTTTCATTCAAAAGTTTACATTAACATCAAGCCACGTTGCCTCTCTCCAATGGTTTCTCCTGAATTCCTGAGGCATCACACTTCATACTTCTTTCATAAGACTGCATTCCCAAAACACATAGAGTGCTTTCCCTCCGTAACTCTTCTGACAGCCAGCATAAACATCTCACCATGCATTAAAAGGTGTTGAATTCTTCTTTTGCAACACCGAGTAGACTCAGGTCTCACTGAAGTTTAGATATGAAAGGTTCAGTCCCCAGCAAGGTCAGGCCTTCTAATGTCCATTTGCTAGAGTGCCTGTAAGTTTGTCAGAACACTTTTAGTCCCATTTTCTTGTT
The DNA here is from genome assembly GCA_013398815.1 of Ibidorhyncha struthersii. Lineage (NCBI taxonomy): Eukaryota > Metazoa > Chordata > Aves > Charadriiformes > Charadriidae > Ibidorhyncha > Ibidorhyncha struthersii. The sequence continues at coordinate 52,473 of VZSZ01001957.1, read as the reverse complement.
TTACATAGCCCTTTTTTCCCAAGATACCTCTTTTTTCTTTAAAATGTCTATTCTACAGAAAATTGTGTGACTTACAGACCTTGTCAAAAAGGTCTGGTGGTGATCTCCATAGGAAACGTGTTACGGAAAGGAAAGAGTCTATACAAATTGTTTTCTTTCCCTGTAAATAGTTAAAAATAAATTTTAAAGTCCTATTTGGTGACTCACAGCAGAGTTAGGAAGCTTTTGGTTGATAATATTAAAGTTATAATCCTCTGTCCTGCAGGAAAATTCACAGGCATGCCAGCCTGCACCTCTGTCGTATTTCACTGAAATAAATGGCTGTCTATGGAGGTACATGCCTTGGCACTAAAAGGTTTGAAAGCAGGACAAGAATCAAAGAATGCAAATATAAGTGTACTGGTGGGGTGGGGGGTGGGAAAGGAAGCTAAACACATATCGTGTCACCGGAGAAAAATCAGCTTGCGGTTCTGCAGCTTGTATTAACTTCTCTCTCCCAGACTCATGTTAGCTCCCCTTGAATGTCTGCATGTGCTGTGTAAGCATTTTATTTCATTTCTTTTTAATAAAAACCTTAGGCTTGGGCTGAGGTTGACTCTGTTGCATTAGTAGAAATCCAAAGTGAGCGCCAGTGAAACGATCAGGTTTATTCCAGAATCACACCGCAGTAAGTTAGATCGGAAACTGCCCCCCCGACCCTCATCTTGTGAAAGCATTTCCTTCCATGAGTGACAATTTGATGGAAAATTAGTCATCTTAGTCTTTACTGAGGAAAAAGAAGTGTTATCACAATGTGCCTGTATCTGGTTATACTTAGAAATGTGACATTTATGAGAGATTTTAAAAAGTCCAAAAAGTTTCCAAGCATCCTTAAGGACTATGGGCTCAGAGAAACAGCTTTATGCTCTCAATAAAGTAGGGACCATGCCCTTATGATTCCTTTCCTGTTCAAATGCGCCAAGAAATGAAATAATTGTCTGGTTTTGTTCTAGGATACAGGATCTAACAACTTGTTTCAGAAACACAACCAAGTTACACTTTATGAAATGCTGTCTGTGTCGGACATTTGAACGTTGATATAAATTCTCCTTTTTCACAACTCCTCCCTTCTCAGGGGAAGTAAGAAGGGCCCATTTGTGTGGCCATGTATGGCATTGAATTCAGTAGTCATTCAAATAAGTGTTTCACACTAAAGATCCAAATTTGAAGCAGTGATATGAAACCATGATAACATGGAAATTATGAACAACAAATAGTCAGTCAGACAAACCTTGCTTTTTTGATGTTTATTTCAGTGACCACAATCCTCCTACATTGCTATGCTTAGGACAAAGCCTTCATCTTTTGTCAACTGAACACTGTCAAAGGCAAATTAACAATGAATTTGCTTTGTAGTAGGATATGCTACTCAGTTTGCTTGCTTTGGCTACAAGCTTTTAAGCAATTATAGCTAAATGCTTAGTCCACTATATAAACAAATTGTAAAGTATAGAAAATGCTTGCTTATATTTAACTCTCCTGCTTTTTGTAAAACAATTGAATACTATATGACTTTTTTCTAGCATAACAAACCTAGATGTATGTTGATGAAAACTCAATATTTCACTAAAAATAAATATCTGAGCATTTTAGATGCCCACAAATATTACAGCAAAAAAAAACCACTTTAAAAGTAAAGTTTGAAATAAGGTATCGCTAGTTGCCTTATGTTTTTACCTCGCACAATCAAAGAAGAAGGTACATTGGCTGGTCATAAGTTACATTCTTAGTGCCCCAGTACAATATAGCTCATGCATCATGACCTCTCTTGCCCAGGTGCCTACTACATGAACAGCAGCTTAAAGAGAAAATAATGACATACTGCATATCATCAGGAGTGATATGTAGTCCTGAGTGGAAGTGCTTCACTTTTTATATGCTGAATGCAAAATAGTTCATGAACTGTTCATGTGTTTAAAACTAAAAACCATGAACACATATGCATTGTGATATAGCAGAATATAATGCAGGCTGCTCCTACGTGTAAGAGAGAATGTCTTGCTTTGCTTCTCACTGAAATAATTGGCAATATATTAGCAGTACTACGAGAAAACCAAGCAGCCTTTAAAGATAATGTAAAATGGAAATTTTATAAGTTCATTTATAATTAGCATCTATGAATTTTTAATTTTTCAAATATTTCAAACGGCTTTTTAAATTTCAGCACAGGTATGACTGATACATAGAACATGATAATCGTAATTTCAGTGTTTTCAGGGTGAAAAACTCAGAATATTTCACAAACATAGAGAAAATAGTTCCCTTGTAAGGTAAAAAGGTAATTAATAGGCAGGGAGGCTACTACATTTGCTGCTTCATAGGAAATTTTGTGATGCCCCCTCACATTCAAAAGCAGAAGTGAAAAAAAATCCTATGATACAAAATTTCAGAAGTTGTTTCAATAAAAATGAAATAATCTTTTTGGAATTTAACTAAGATAAAAAGAAGATATGTAAAAATGTCTTAATTTCAAACGTTAGAAGTAAAAAAAGATTTAACCAAGAACATTATATATCTCAAAGTAGTGCAATACTTAATCTCTTTTTTCTTGATATATTTGAAATGAACACATTAAAAAGTTTCAACAAAAGCATGTTTTTCATCACACAGCCTCAAAATTACATATTCTAATAATCTGTAATTATTACACTGACTTATTATTCATTGCATAGTAAAATCAATGAGACAGGACTAATACTTACTCCCCCACCTATGTTTTTCTCCAGGCTGTAGCTTTCACCTGCTAACATGGCCATACTGTCAAGAATATGATTACCAGAATAATTGAACTTTAACTTGATTTTTGACAAACATAAATCCAGAAAGAAAAAGTTCTGATGGGCAGAATCTGTTATAGTTTATTTGGTTGCTGCACAAACCAAAGCCTGACTGAAACCAACAAAACTGATTTTAACAATCTTTTCATTGTCCATTCGTACTTTAAACAAAAATCAATTTAGCTGCTGTGTACACGTCTGTCTTATGTGTGCATACACAGGGGGTTGGCTGGTGTTGCCTTTGACTAATCAAAGAGATTCCTTCTCTGCTAAACAACTTTTATTTCTGTTTGTTCATACTGAGAGGTCACAATCCCTAGTGGTCTTAGGTATAATCTGTTGCTATGGGAATGACTGTGGTGCTACAAAGGGAGGATTATGACCTTTCACTGTATAAAAATGTTAGGTTTCCATTGCCTTCTTGAATAGCACTGAAGAATTTTCATTTCGGTGTTGGGAGTTATCTCTCCTAAATGGATGTAGGGCTAACTATCCATGTAGGTGATAAGTGTTATCCCTAGTCATTACTGATTGTGCCAATGCTTTGATTTTCAAAAGATAATGAATAACTTAATAAAGAACTGTCAATGGAAGAACTGAAGCTTTTAAACGAGCAGTGAAAGGCTTTGACTGCTTAAAAAGGATTTATCAGTACATGATAGAGGTTGAAGAATTACCATTAAATCCTGGCAAAAATAATATAAAACATAGCAGGGGAAAAACAAGAACGAGTTTTACACGTTTTTTAATTAATGCAAATTTTCATGTTGCTTCATTTTCTTTCATTATATGGTTTAGGATTAAAGAAAGAAACAAGCCATCACTTGACTGCCTATTGCAAGACATCTCTGGCCTTGACTGATAATAAAAAGGAGTGAATGGTATGAAGCCTAAGGAACAAGGCTCAATCACTCCCAGCAATTACTGTGTCTTATTGATAACTTGGAGCTCTATCCTGCAAATGCCATCTCTGGAACAAAGCCTGTCACAGATCAGACTGAATCCATTAAAAAGCTTTGATTAACATGTCCCTAGGGTGTGCTGGGGAAACTTTTTACGCCAAATGACAGCCTATTGCTACTGCTTCTGAATTGTCCTCCTGCAATACTCTTGTGTTTTAATCTAGTGCATAGTTTAAATTAAAAAACAGCAATGACTTTGTGTGACCTAAATACGAGCTGCTTTTATTCATTGTAGGATTTATCAACTGCTTGCAGATTAAGTGTTCAGAGAAGCAACAATTAACCTTACTGCATGTTAGCTAATATTAATTATATATCTCCTGTGCTTTCTTGTGCTAGTGTACATGTGCCCAGAGAACAGGTCATATTTAATATGCTCTGTTTAGTGGACAAGAAGCGTTGTACTTGTCTTCCCTTGAAAACAAATTGTTTGTATTTGACAAGCATAACATCAACAATGTTGGCTTTCTTTAGCAGGAGCTGACATTGATGTGTAAATGGATTTCAGCCCTTTTTTAAACAGACACACAAAAGCTCCATCTTTCTGGGCCTCAAATTTCAAGAGGGCGAGGAATTGCCCTCTACACACCCAATCATTTTTCCATCATCCACTGGGGAAAACAGCCCTTATCTATTGTGGATATTATTTTTCTTTGTTACCCTGCAGTCCCTTGTAAGACATATGCTGAATGGTATGTGTCAGGGACAGCAGGGAATAATACATTACGAACAAAAAAATGGATTCCTTTATACTCCATTAAAATACATATTTAGAAACACCTGCAGGTATAAGAAGCCCTTGCCAGAAGCCTATTTGACGTGATGTGCTAGAATCTAGGAAAGAGACATAAAAGAAAAAGCTGATCCTGTTCACATTCAGGTCAGTGTTAAAATCACATTAAAACAATGTCAAAACAGAGCTAAATCCACAGAGAATCGAGTGTCAAAATGCTGCGCCGTTTGGCACAGTGGTCATTTATTAGTAGCAATTCAAATTTCCTGTGTGCTGAATCTTTAATGAGTGCTAGTGCTTTTAAGCAGTACCTGGGCTCAAGCTCACAGTGACACTTTTCTGTATGAGAGGGGAGCAACTGGGCAAGACTGGGAGAGCGGCTGGGACCAGCAGCGGAGGCGTACCACAGCTCCTGCCCTTCTCCCAGACATGGTTCATGTCTGAAGTGGGCGAGGGGAAGGGAGGGAGGCAGGCAGCAGCATGGTGAGGGCTGTGACAGCTCTCTGCCACACAAAACTCTCCTTGAGAAAGGGGGAAGTAGGGAGACAGAGATGGGCATCACTTCAATGTTTTGAATGTCCTCCGTTATCTTCAGAACTGCACTACAAAATGAAATGGGGTATAGAGTAGCTCTGCTTGCCAGTGCTGATGACAGTCCTGGGATCATGGCAGAGAGGAGCTAGCTACCTTCTGTACCTTTAAAAAGGCTAAAAAGCCTCAATGCAGCAACATTTAAATCTGAAGACAAT
>VZSZ01001957.1:22928-39378 GCA_013398815.1 Ibidorhyncha struthersii | reverse complement strand
ATATAATTATTTACTATTATTTATGTTTCTATTATTAAGGAAGTCCTTAGGCTGCAAATTGTCGAGGATGGGAAAGTAATCTAGGAATGCAATATATGCTCTTCTTGTACTCTTCTTTACACACTTATTGAAGGCAGTATACTGGTGGAGGTAGCTACAAAAGGGCAGTTCTACATGCATTCTGTTGTATGCATGCTCACATGTAAAGACATGACTTTTGTTCTTTCTTGTTTTCTTTAGATTAAATTCATTGATTTAGAGTCAACGTATTTGACTGTTCTGGAGGTCAAAATAAGCAACCCTGCTCGTGACCACCCAAGCACACTGATTAAATTAAAGGCTTTTGGAACAGTTTTATAGCGTTTGTGTTGTGTGTTTTCTTATGCATAGTGATTAGCTTTCTTGCAGTAGTAATCTCCACCCCAATTACTTTTTTTTCACTTTGACTTTTTCTTTTTGTACTTGCTGCAAGGGTTCTGTGTGGAGACTGCTACCAGAGAAGGCTATTGCCTATTTCTTTTATAGAAGCTTCTGAGTTGCTCTGTGCCCTGAACACAAAATCTCTGTGGGATTGTGAAGGAATCCTTCAAAAGCTATTTTCTGCAGATCCAGAATCAGCCAATTTTTCTCTTCATCAGATACGGACCTTTTCACAGCCTCCTTAGGCATTTCTAGCTCTCATAAAAGGGATAAAAAAGAGTTGCTAGGGACTCATCTTCTATTTTGGATTTATTTTTCCTAAACACAGAGCACGTATGCTCAGTAAATATCATTAATGTGATTGTAAAAAGTTAACCGCCACAGTGTTAACTACAAATGACTGCCCAGTGTTGTACCCACAGGATCACATTCAGCATCACATCAAATAAGTATCTGAATTCACACTGAAAAGAAGTGCTCAGTGTAACTGGGACTGCTTCTGTTTGCACACAGCTGGTGATTATTTGTGATATATTTGTAGAATTTTGTATGTGTTTTTTTGCCCTGTACTACACATGTAATAAAATTATTTGGTCTATTAAGTGGAGAGGTACAATGTGATCCTTGTATTGTGCACTTCTTCCACTTTTTTTATTTCATAGACTTCTTCTTCAATAAAGTACTAGCAGATCATAAAGGATTTAATCTTTCCATAGTAAAGTCAATACTCTCTTTTGAACCAAAATAAATTCTTCTTTTAAGGCATTTAACATTTGTAAGAATTAAGAAAAGAAATAAAAAGCAGCCTGGGTGGAAAACTACATTATTTCTAGGAGTGACTAAAATTATTTTTTAGATGGTGTATCTTTTTTATTTGCTGCCATGCTGCAGAAAATGAATGAAAAGAATTAAAACTACTATTAATTGAAAAAAATTGGAATAGGAACCAGCTTGATCTGATTCAGTATCTCAGCAAGTTGAACTGCTACAACCACTCAGTTCATTATGAGAGATTAAAGACCGAACACAAAGACTAGTCTAAATATATGATTTTTATATGTTTGATCACATCACAGCTTTTAATAACTCATGACTTTATCATGGAGCTCTGTGTTTTCTACCCTGTTACTTTCCTTTCCAGAAGGTAATCTAAATCTTTTTGGAACCATTCCCATTTCCTGGATTACAGCATCATCTTCTGTGAGTTAATTTGATACACTGTGCTGAAATATGGCAGCTCTGGGATGGTACACAAAGATACGGTAAAGATGACATCATTCATTCTTCCTGCAGAAGTCCAGCTTTAATAAATATTTTCCTATCTTCTGCTGAGCTGTATTTCGCATATCAGGAATTGTAATCTTGGAGTTAGGCCAAAACTCTTCACCTTATGTTATAGATTAAAATAAATCTGTAGGCATTTCCTCTTGTAATACTCATTTCCACTCTAAAAAAAACTTCAAATCCTAAAATGAGCAGGAGGTCATGTTCTAAGAGGGGCCTTTTGGAAAATAGATTATGATTGTAAAGACACTGGCTTACCCTAAAGATGAAAAAACTGTAAATGACTGTGCAAGATTTTGGTCAACCCAGTGCCATAGAAGGTATATCTCTGTAATAAAACTCCACAAGAATATTGCTTGTTGGAAACTAGTGTCCTTAATTAATACAATCTTGACGTAATACTAAAAAGAAAAGGCCAAATTATTACTGACACAGAAGCAGAACTCCTGTTGATATTAAAGGGACTTTTGCATGCATATTTGAGCGTCACTTTTAGTCAACAGAGTCATGGCCTTGTTAAACCTACTGGTGAAGTTTAAGAAGGCTCCCACCAAATCCTTTAGTCATTATTGCAATTAGACTTCTAAGACTGATTGGCACTTCAGTTAACAGCAGTGATGAAAGGGCCTTTGCCATCAAATGAACTGAAAATTAGTTGCTCGTAAGGATTAATTTCTATATCCCCTCTTTTACTCCACGCCAATATTAAATCTAAGGTTTTTTTTTTTCTGAAACTAAAGTATGACACGTAGTTACCGGCTGAGCTATATCAAGTAGGCACTATGGCTGTGCTTAGGGTTCCTGGTCTCAGAATGGTGAAGTGAAACCAGGATATTGGTTCTTATATTTTAAAAAGTATGATTTTAAATTTCTTGCTTACAAAAAAATGTGGCAACAAGAATATAAAGAGTGAGGACCAGCTGCCTATGGCATACACATCTGATTGCTGACACATTTCACTTAGTGATTCTCTGGATGCTTTAAAATACATACGCTGCTGTTGCACAGGTCCTGAAGGTAACAGATTTTTCTAACATATCAGTGACATTAATAAAAATTCTATTTCAGAGCCTGACATCTTTCAGTCACAGTTTCTGTGGTTACTGCATGCTGGTCACAGACTTGTTTTATATTTTCAAGCACACTATACAGCATTTCTTTCATTAATCCCGTCTGTATAGCTAATGCTAGCAACAATTTTATACCTGGGTGGCAAGCGTAGTGCTTTATTGAGCTTCACATTAAGTGCTACTTTTGGCCAGAGTGAGAAAATGGTTGATTATATTCCATCAGTTCTCCTAACTCCCTCAAACTATTAATCCTGAGGGCTTCTTGACTCATTTACATCAGATGTGTTTCCCATCAGAGACATCACATTATTTCTCCTCTTGTGTTGTCAGAGGCGCCAGTGTGCTCTCCTATACCAGTACACTATGCCTCCAGCTGACACGTCAGGAAGTTGGTGAGGGCAGGGTCTGTGTTTCTCTGCTCACCCCTGCAGATTTACTAGGACGAACAATAAATTGCAGTTCACTGTAAAAGACCATATAGGTCTAGCTGTGACAATGCTTTTGGAAGCAGATAACCTTTTATACTCTTCATTTTGAAATGAAAGACAAGAAGAATACAGCTGTCAATAGAGATAAAACCAGAACTAGGCAGTCTGAAAACCAGCAGCCCTCTGCAAATGTAGGGACTGTGAATAATTTCTGTTCCTGGGCAACATAAAATGGTTGGATTGGCAGAAAAGTTTGTTTACATAATTTTGCTTCTTATGACTGGCGTTACAGGGGACTGAAGGCCTTGTTACCTTCCATATCCACACAAGACATTTTAGAAAGCCAGTGTGGCTCAACTGGCCCAATAATCTTAGAAAACTCAAGTTCAAGCTTTGAATATAAGGTTTACATGAGGTGTGTAAGAAGTCATCTCATTTAACACTTTGTAGGTGTCCACAGCTGAAGTAGTTAGCCATACTTTCTATGTAGTCAGTCAAGGGAGGGAGACATTTCCTAGGCTTCCTTCATTTCACCCTACTGGACACATTCGAAATACCTGAAGTAAGTACTCACAAGGGCCTGTTTCTCTCTGGTGCTTGTAAGAGGGGTCTAGACAGCAGATTTGGATATGTCTGCACTGTAGAAGTTTAAATTTAGAGGAGCTGAGTGCTATTCCCAGGGGTGGTTACTAAAAGACACCAGGCATGAAAAATCAGGTTTCAGAGCAGCTGAGGTGCCCACATGGGCATCACCAGTGTAGTCAAGGAAAAATCTGATTAACGAGGAAGATGGGAGACAACCTGGGTTAAGCACTAATTAGCAAGAGGGGAGATCCATACCTGAAAAGCTCTCTTCACATATTGTTTTTCGTCACTCCAAGACTTACTCATTGTTTTTTATATTATGACTATCAAGGGTCAAGATCCTACCTACTAAGGTCCCAAAAAATTTTCAGAAAATTATGTAGTGTACTATTCCCTCTTATGACTTCTGTTTATGAATATAAACACTATTCTACCCATAGAACTGTGGTCATAGTCCTTTCACATTTATTAAAAAACCTTTTGTTTTTATCACAAGAAAGGGGGTATTTGCTTTTTGCATATTGCCACAACAGATGTGAAAAAAGATTTAGCATGGACCACATTCATTACTGCTGTAATGCACTGAAGTTCATGTTACTACCAGGATTAATGTAACTCAATGTAATTACAACTGAGAGAATCTGCTGCTAGGGTTTACCTTCAGTCTGCATAGAGGCACAGTAACAGTTGTCTTTGTTTCTGGAAAGCATTGCTATTTTCAAAAATAAACAAGCTTACACGGATAATCAGAAGTCATCCTTCCTTGCCACAGAAAATAATAAAGCCTGAGATTTCACTGAATGTCAGTGAAATGATTTGTAAGTTGCCCCAGGCCCAAAATGAACAGTGCAGTTAAAACTCAGACTGAATAGCAAAGCAGAATGGTAAAAAAAGAAGAATAAAAAAAAATCAATATTAATATTGAAAAAGCAGCTGGTTGCAATAAAGGTAATAAGAGACTGGAACTTCCATGTTAGAAAGATGAATTTGACTTGCACAGAAGAAAAAACAAATGAATTGAAATAACAAGCATTTTTGTTTGTTCTTGGGTTTTGTTCTCACTTTCAAAACCTCAGTTGTTACAGAATCAAGATTTTATTGAAAGTTAGTTAAACAGCACTGTCTTCCTAAGTAAATATTTAACTCCTGGCAGAAGGTTTAATGAAGGTTAGTGGGATTAACTTAAGAAAATACCCATGATTGGAGTGATTATTACAATTAGACCCATTCATGTCAGAGTTCTATGGTTCTATTAGATAGTTTTACCAAAGCTGGTGGGATTAATGCAAAAGAAATGCCCAAATTTTCGGTCATTACTGCAATTAGACTTGTACATGTCGACATTTCATGGTTTTATTAGAGAATGATTAATGTTTTTATGCTGGAGCAAGGAGTTTATTGTCTGCTCTAGGCCACATGTCATCAAATCAGAATTTAGCTGTAATGCAATAATATTCCCCTAATTGTTGCAATCAGTTATGCTAAAGCAGCTCTTAACACCCTAAAATATGGAAATGTCAGTTTCCAGTTGTACCAAGCTATGGGTTCCCATCTTGCCAAAAATATGTTAACTAACAAGCTTTATCAGCTAGGCATGTCCAGTGTAAATGAAGCACTAAACTACAAAATCCAGCATGAACATACATAGATACGTTTAGATTAATCAGTCCAGCTTTCTATAGAGAGAAATAAAGAAAAGAGCGAGGCGGGGAAATACATTGTTATCTTACAGATTTTTGTGGCTCCATTACCAGATTGTGTATATCCAGACACGGAAAAGAAAAGAAGCTGATTGTATATTCTGGAGTAGATCAAACTGCTTCACAATATAATCATCTCTAGCATACTACTGAAGAAAAAATGTATTTGTATAAAATAAATAAATTAAGAAAACCACAGTGATTCCCAGCTTTCTTTTGTGTCTCCTAACAGGAAGAATGTGATTATGACTGAGGTAAAGAGCTCCAAAAGAACAATTTCAGTTCATGAAGTTTCTCAAGATCCAACGGATTGACAATAACTCCATTCCTTCTTGCCACCCCTCACTTTGTGACTTCATATAAAAGACAGACCCAGAGAAAAACACACTTTTGTATCTGTAGCTTCTGCCCCAGTTGCTGGAGAGGGAATGAGTATCAGCAATTCCTTCAGGTTACATCTGCATATTCTTTCTAAGACTTCTGAGTACTTACACAGAACTAAGGAATTTGATCCTGCTTTTGCAGCTTATCTTCCTTCCTCCATCCATGTGCTCCTTGACGTCAGGTAGAAGGTATACTTGGATGAGTAACATGAAGACTGTGTAGACCTTGGCCAAGGTCAAAACACAAGCTAGCAGACCATCTGCTAACTATGCAAGTCAAAGCTTTGAGTTTAAACTGCCTGTACTAACATTATCTATAACATTTAGACAAAAGAAAAAGGAACCAAGTATTATTTCAATAATTGCATTTTCCAGGCTTTTATAATAATTCTTACTTTCAACAAATAATATACATTTTATACAATTTTATTACATTTTTTATTACAGATGTAACAGTAAGTTATTTTTTTTTACCAACAGACAAGAACAACATATCAACTCTATAATTTAAAAGCATTATTGAAAATGGGTAATTACTTGCAAGACTGTTCATAATGAGAGACTGAAATTTTGCAAGATTGAAGGTGCAATGTAGAATAATTTTTAAATTATGGAATGGAAACTGTAGGAGTGAAACTCTGACTCTACTGTATTAAAAAAGGATTTTTTTCCTTATATGTGCATTTTGTTATGTACTTGGATGAGTGAGTCCATTTCAAATGGCCAGATGAAATACTTCATACAAGAATAAACACATGAAGGGACTGCTTGTATGTGCTCTTTATATTTTACACTTAATATTCATACAATGAAATTTAGTGTATATTAACTGTAAGTCTGTCTGCAATCATTCTTAGTCTAAAATATAGAAAGAAAAATATTTCACCGAGGTAGTTTCTGGAGATTAGGGGACATGAGCCTGAGCACCCTGGAAAGTGTATTGTGAAATATGCAGCTTGGATTATCATATGGTTAGGTTTAAATGTGGCTCACGCAAAGATAAAATGGAATGAACCCTCATACTCTTGTTATCATCAGGACTCTTGGATGCTGCCAGGCTGGTGTGACACAGCTCCAGTACAGCTTGATTTCTAAAGCCCTTTTGTGGTGATAATTAATTACTTGCTATTACTTTTGATTTGGGGGTGTGTGTTTGGGTTTTTTTTAAGGACTTTGCAAGACACTGATTTGGTCAGGCAACACAATTGGTGAGTGATGATGTGCCAGATTACATCAAGACTCTTGAATTCATATCATGGGACATAACTTGGCATTGTTCCATATTATGGAAACCAAACAGTCCAGAGTATGTTGTATAGTAATGGGAATGAAAATTATTTTCTGAAAAACATAATTCACCCCTATCTACTATATTTTTTAAAAAGCAGTCTCCACTTCATGCTTTCCAAAACCTCTTCATTCAGCTTTGCTGTTAGAAGAATTGCATCAACCTTAAAATGTAATGGAAAGTATGAAAAGTTGAAGTTTTTTTTCTTAACTGGCATTATTAACCCTTCTCCTGCATAAACTGTAGTGAAATCTTTTAAAAAATATAACTCACTGCAAATCCCCTGTGTTCAGAACTCACAAATGAGCTCCCTAGAAAAATCACAAGACTGGCTCTAAAAAAATCATAAGAAATATTAACAATATCTTTATTTTTATTCTTTCTGCCTTTCAATTTTTTAAACTCTTGTGCATTGCCATACACTTTAATGTAAATGCTGTAAGGTTAAGTATTTCCATTTCCAACTGCAATACTAATTGCACATGCCAAATTATGATTTGGCTTTTTGACTGCCCATTAACTCCCCCAACCACTGGTGGAAGATAGTTGGATTTCTGCCCATCCTTTCCATCGGAGCAGCTTCTTTATCAGGTCCAGTCCATTCAGATCCCTGTGCAAAGATACATAATTTCTCCTGCTTCACATATTACATTTTCTTTCTCTTACTTTCTTCAAACTACTGTATTCTTCTTTTTCACAGCTTATACTCCCTCACACTGTCTCAAATCTCTCTTAGAGTTTCACAGCCCACATGTTCCCAAGCCTGAGTCTTGTTCATGAAGCTGCATTTCTTTAGTCTCCTTTTTGTCCACACATTCCACTTCTCAGGTCTGCTTGCACAGCCTGTAATCCCTGTCCGTCGTGGTTCCCCATGTCTTGCTTATCCCTTTATCGCACTACCTTCCTTCATATCCTGAGCTCAGACATTCACAGTACCACTTCATTCTCACTTCTTTTTTATACTGTGGTGGGCTTTTATACCACCCACCCTGAGATGCTTTTTATATTTCCTAACACCACTTTGCTTCCTTGTTTGCCTTCCCTCTCTTTTACTTTGCTCTCTTTTGTTGCTCTTTGGCCTCCCTATTTGTTCTCTCACCTGTTCTTCCTGAATGCCATAAGCTTCTCTTCCCTGCTTCAAACTGCATTTCTCCTCATGGGTGTCCCTTCCTGAAATGAGCACATCCCTGGGAAGCAGTGGGCAGAGGTCTCAGTTGCCACATTGGCAGAACTAGCACTGCCAGTTTACATGGTTTTATTATGAGATTCATGATATCTGATGCTTTACCTTAAAATGTAGTTCCAGGAAATAATTGACTATGTGGAACCCTGCTTACTTTCTTCTTTCTTTTCAAACGCTCTCAGGGCTTCAGCCAAATGAGGGGGTATGCAAACCCACTATACCTTGGAGGGTTGAGATCCAGAAGCCAAATAAAAATTATGCCACATTGATTTTTGTGCTCACATTCTTCTATAATTTTTCTGAGTTTTTGAGGATGAGTCATGATCTGTGAAGGTTCAGGTTGGTGACAACACAATGTTCACAGCAGCTTACAGGTAGCCTGAAACTTCTTGGAACCAGCACTCTACTTGGAAACAGTACTCTGCTATAACGGGATCTGCAGCTGTAACATTTCCCCAGCCTTCAGGCTTGCTGGAGATCTCTCATCACTCTTTGTGAGGCCAGTTTGACTTGTTATGAATCTGTTCATTTCTGTCTCTCTCCCCGTCTTTCCCTTCCTCCTACATAGCTTAAGAGATTTCTTATGGAATGGGTAAAAAGTCTTTTGGGTCTGCTCTTTGCTGCTTTTCATACAAGTGATCACACGCAAGCTGTATGGATGTCTTTGTTTTCCCTCTCACCTTTCCTGTCAATATTTCTGTGATCTAGTTTGGAAATTCCTGAAGTGTGAAAGAGGAAGAGTACATTTGTAAAATCAGCTATTTCTACAAGATTACTTTCTCCTTCAGAAGTGGTAAATTTTCCTGCAGAAGTCACCTCTAGTGGTTTAACTACATAGAAATATCATACCATCTTCTCCCTTATAATATGATAAAAACCTAATTAATCCAGTTTTGACAGCATAAACCTATGCATGCACATCTTTACGTATAAGTTGTCTGAAGGAGCTGTTGCTTCAGCCTAAACTCCTTCTGAATGGTATAAATTTAACTGAAAATATCTTGGGTATCAGAATAAATTTTTTTATAATGTGGACAGAAGTGACAGTTATACTTGTAAACTAGATGGACTTAGTTCATGGCTTATGTCATAATGGATGCAATCACCTAAAATGGTAAAAAATAAGATGATGTATATCTCATGGAAATCATTAGCAAACATCTTTATGGAGATAACATATCACTAGTTTGGAATTTGTAATGTGCTAGGAGGAAATGAAGGGAAAACTAACAGTGAGCATGGTATTGCAGCGATTCAGCTTTCATATCAAGTTCAGCCGTTCCTGCTTGCAAGTCATTAGCTAAATGTCAGTCACTTAGTAAGCAACAGCATGATTTTGAAGAAGACAAATTTAGGAGGTTCCAAGACAGGTTGCAATAGGGCTGAGAGGCTAGTTGTAGATTATGGACAGGCATACCTGGTTAAAACAGTCCTAGATGATCACAGTTGTTTGCTAGTTCTGCCAGAGTTGCCGCCATCACAGCCATCACATGGTCACACCTCTTACCTTCAATGAAAAGTCACATGGCAAACTGCAAACCTCCAGTGACTATGAGCTTAAACTAACACTGCAGAATGTGCATGGACCTGCTGGGCTTTCACTGCGTTTTCTGGACTTCTGGGTCTGCTAGAGGAGTAGTAGTGTGAAATATAAAAGTTGTAATATACCTTCATAGGTAATGCCAGTAGTTTCTTAAGCTGCTCCACTTAGATCTGTCAGAACTGGTCAGGTCTTATAGGAAGTAACACATTGGACAGAAACATAAATAAGAACAAAATCATTACATTTCTATGGGATTATTTTCTTAATGAACAGAAGCCCTTTTACTGAGATGAAGTTTTATAAATATTTGTCCTGGTTTCAGTTGGGACAGAGTTAATTTTCTTTCTAGTGATTGCTGTGTTTCAGATTTGGTATGAAAGGAATGTCAATAATACGTATTGTTTTAGTTGTTGCTAGGTGATTATACTATTCAAGATTTTTTTCAGCTTCCCATGTGTCCTGGTTCCAGCAGGGCTGGGGTTATTTTCCCCAAGGAGCCGGCAGGGACACAGGTATTCCATCCCATGTGAGCCATGCCCGGGCTATAGGGGGGAGCTGGGCAGGGGAGGGGGCAGCAAGTCGTGGCTCGGAGGGGGCTGGGACAGTCCGGGTCTGGTCGGTGAGCGGCGGTACTGAAATCGCTTTTGTTTATTCTTTTATTGATGTTATTGTTATTGTTTTTTTCTCTCTTTCCTTTGCTGTTCTTTTAAACTGCCTTTATCTCAACCTACGAGGTTTGCCTTTTTCTTCCGATTTTCCCCACGGCTGTGGGGCTTGAGCGAGCGGCCGCCTGGTTCTTTGTTGCTGGCTGAGGCCAAACCACGACACCATAGAAGCTGAGAAGGAGCATAGAGAGAGCAAAGGAATGGCCAGTGGAATATTCTGTACCATAGACGTCATGCTCAGTATATAAATGGAGGGTGGCCCTGGGGTGGGAATCCACGATCACTGCTTGGGTCAAGCTGGGCAACAAATTCACTGGGTGGTGAGAATGCCTTGTGTCTTGTATATTCTTTTACCATTATTAATGTTATTGTTATTGTATTGTTATTTTCCATTTCCATTATTGTTTTTTTTAAACTGTCTCTACCTCAACCCACTTTTTTTTTCCCACTTTCCCCTCCTTTTCTCCCTCTTCTTCTTGCCCTTCTCAGGGGCAAGAGGAGTTAGTGAGTGGCTGCATGACCCTAGTTTCTGGCTGGAGTTAAACCACAACAATACTGTTTCAACGGTAGTGGCAAACGGAAGTGAGTTACTTTGCTGACATGCTGCAAAGCACTGTGTTCCAGAGGCTAGATCATGTCTAGCTTTTAGTGATCTAACTGCTGCCATGTATGGCTATAATTAATCATGGGTACAAAACTGGAGGTGATTTTCAAATTCAAGCAGTTAATATTCCTGTCTTCGTTACGCCAATTTGTCTTGCCAAAGCAGTTAATACATCTCTGTAAATGGAGAAAAATATCAAAGAGAAGCAACTCTTGCCGACAAACTGACATCTGTCAAATGTAATTTCAAGTAATAAGGAACCTCATCCTTTGGGAATATTTTGAGTCTTATTATTTTTTACGTCAGAACTTCTCAGCTCTTTTTCCTTCCTTCCTTAGCAGTTCACAGATGGCATTTTTTCTTTTAGAAATACATTTTATAATGCAACAGTGAAGCAATTACTATGTTAAATGGATACTTTTTAATGTTGGACTTCTGTCTTGCTTTTCGCTCTCTTTCAGTGCCTTTCTAGGTATTTTCTAGGCAGAAAGAGTTACCTACATCTTTTCAAGACTATTAGTGAACCCTCATCTCTGCTGGACCGGACTGTTGCTTTTGTGTCAAGTGCAAACAAAACGGACATAACTTCCTATGGGTTTACCTGTCATCATTATAACTAGACAGAGGCTTTGATAAAATCACTTAATATGGACAGTTTCAGACTCTTAGTCTGAATCTCATTGTAAGTAAAAATGACAGTCTTTTGGGCCACATTACATGCAGTTTGGTTATAGATCATGTGTTTCACCACTAGGTTTATACACCTAAAGGGAAAAAAAAAAAAATTATTTTTAAATTTTCATGCTCAATTTTTCAGTCGCAATGATATGCTACGAAACATTGTGACGGATGGATCTCATGGAATAATCTTTGATTGCTCTTTTTGTTCTTGCTGTACGTGTCAAAAGTAAACAATAAAAAGCCTTTTCTCTGTCATGTTTCGTCTACATAGATGAAGATAGAAAGTTGAATAAGTGCAAAATATAAATGTTATGGCAGGTTTAAAATAACTTTTCCTTGATGTTTGATTTTATTCAGTCTGCATTTTATTTTCTGGAAAACAAATATTGCACTAAATTTATCATTTAGAGAAAGATATATAAAAAATGTCCAAAATAGAGAAAATCTTGTACCTCAAGCTGGCCAAACCTCAAGTAAACACATGACAAAGTAGGACATTTTTTCTGCATATTTCACCGAATTCAGTAAACTTCATGCATCTAGGTAAAGCTTATCAATAACAAAAATCCTCAGAATGTTAGGACAGTGCATAAAGATACTGATGGTAAACCTCAGGAAAGGAAAGAAAGGAACTATACAATATCCATCATCCATTTCTAACACGTTCCAAGTTGTGGATATAGTCTAGATTTTCTTCCTTTTGTCCATCTTTAACCTTAGGCCTGCTAAGCAAGTAAAAATAACTAACTAAATATCAAAGCTCTTTTATTTTAATAGAAATACATTTGATAGCTTTCATAATTCACTTACAAGTTTTAAATTGTTTAAAATATATTCCAACAGGATTAAAATAACAGTGCAAAACAATGCAAGCCCTATATCCAGTCACTGTCAGGACCGCACATTTAACAAAACAGCTTCAAGTGCAGTGGTGCAGATGCTCAACTACCAGAGTGTGTCTGAAAGCCATCACGCTTGTATTTAATTATGGGCACGCAGTTGCAGTAGGAATCTTGGAGGCTGGGCTGAGGCTAGGCAAAAAACAATTTCCATTATATTTAATCATGTACCATGTACTCAGATTCTACCTGGCTAACTTATCTTTCAAAGCTGAAAGTTTTGGCTTAGTTCCACTTAAGCAGGAAAATCATAAGCTTTAACAGACAACACTGAGAGACGTAAAGGATTCCTAATGCCCAGTGGCAAAAGCTTTCTTGAATTACACTGAGGAAACAGTAAACTTTCTTTGGACGCACCACCAGTGAATGGAAGGACAGAATTTGTTTCTGTAGCAGTTTCATTAAAAACAAGACAAAAAACCACTCCCACAAAACCACCACCAACAAAAAAACACAATGAAAATTTCACCTCCTTTATTATTGGATATTCCTTTAATTTGCGCTTTTGAGAATTAAAACACCTTTCTTGGAGTTCCAATAGCAGGGGATCAGGCTGTTGCTGTGCAAAATAACCCTCATAATAATTTAGCTGTGATGGTACTAAATCACGTCGACAAATACCATGTTTACAGTCTAAATTGCATCAGTGAAATTGCGATAGAGAAATATTCAAACCAGAATAAATCATTACCATGATGAAAAAATTCTTTGACTCCTAGTTCCCCTTTCTGGCTAGCCAGCTCTTGGGAGCCAAATCTTATTACCTTTTGGCACTGCGAGAGAAAGACATATCTGTCCTGGTGCAGCTATTTGAAGATTTAAGAAGAAAAGAAAAATGTTGCCCTGCTGCAATGGTTAATGATATTTTAGGGCTGATTTAAAAAAAAAAATAAATTTATAGTCCCAGTATTTTTAGTGTAAGAAACAAGAATTGTTATTATTATGATCATAAGTAAAATCAATCACTTCTGGGTTGTTTGAAGAATCATTAAAGAAAGGTAATAAATGTCTTCTTCCTTTCCTTTCTCCCTCCCACCCCTTCTGATCATACTTAGTTCCTTTCATATCTGAACAGGCAATACCTTCCCAAATTAATCTGAGCAGCTGCCTTCTTTCACATTTGATTTTTAAAGGAGTTTCAACATGCACACTGTATCAATGTACTTATGCTACTGGACTTAAGCTTTGCAAGAATACAAAATATAAAAATAAAGTGCACAGAAGCCACAGTCATGCTACTCTGTTCTTGGACTAAAACTCTGAAGAGCACAGCAAGCCCATTGCAGGCACTGTACGGCACTTCACACCACTGGGCTTTCTCTCCCTGCTAGCACATTGTAATTAAAGGAAAGAGACATCAACATGAAATCAGACACGAGACGCTGTCCAGTTGAAAAGGTTACTGCAGCAAATGAGCAATTAGTGCACCCTGCTGCAATGACTGCTTCAGGTTCAGAAAGGACTCAGACAAAATACAATAGCTGAATAAACTAGCTTTGTAATCTGTTTGTCATAAGTCCTGCAGTCAGTGCTATAGAATGAGTTGGCAGGATATATGCTTCAAGGACGGCGTGAAACCTATTCTACTCAAGATCACCAGGCTTATTCTACAGTTTTGTCTACAGTAGGCAAGAAGAGCGTTTTTGTCAATATGTACCAAACCAAACTGTCAAAGAAAATATGCTGGCAAAAGCACTTTTCAGGTGGCAAAGTTCTACATACTACAAGAACTTTATAGAAATGTCATAAAAATCAATTTTCTAATCTGCACCGTCCATCAAATTAGACTAACAGTTTAATTAAAAAAAAAAAAAGCCATAAGTACAAATACCTTCAGTGCAAAATGTGATTTGTATCTTTTTTAGGAAAGCTAGATTTACATTTGTTATTTTTTTACAAATCTAAAATAAGTTGACTAATTCATGCACAGTTATTCCAATTTAGTATCACTCAAGATATTTTTTTTTTCTGTTTTAAACTATACACAGGTTCTAGATATTTTAGAAGATAATATTTTAGAGCAGAACATTTAGAATATTTCAGTATAGAGCAGAGTATCCTGAATTTCCTGGGTACAAGCCAGCATAGCTGACAATTCTTTCTTGTTGTTAGCTTGTTTAAAAAATACAGATAAAGGTATTAATACTAGAGTTCGTGCTCAGTTTTAGTGCTTTGCGGAGACGCTCTTTAGAAACAAATGTATAGACACTCATTCGTGTTCACTGGTGAGTTGTCAAACTGTTATTAAGTGGTGAAGGCTACCCTGCCTGCAGCAGCGCCTGCAAAGAACCATGAGCTCCCAGCACATCTTCTCTGTACAGCTCACCTTGATGGTGAGTTTGAAGTTTTACACAAAGCTACAAATTTACAAGAGAGGATGGCCAAAAAGGTTGACACCTGCACAAATTACGTCCCAGTCTAAAACACAAACACCCTTGTATACCTCAGAAGGAAGGATAGGAATCATCATGAGTGGCAGCTCCATCAAAGTAATACATTTATCAGTTTGATCAGGTACTTACTGTCTGGTCTGCTATTCATTTTAAACTAAAGGTTGCTAGGAATTGTTTTCTGTTCCAAAGGCTGGTCTTATTTTGTTTGAACGTTTTGTTTTCAAGCATTGGTTTGACATAATTTTATCAGTATCACTTTATCAACAGAAACTAAGTTTAAAAGCTCATAATTGCTACTTAACATTTGATATTTACATAGTGCTTTACAAATCTCAAAACCCTCTATGGAAAAAAATTACATGAAACAACAATAGTCAAGAGTAGGGGGAAAATAACTAATGCAATGGAAAAGTAACATAAAGTCAGAAGAAATGTGAAGAAAAAGATGGACCAGCCGCTTAGGTGAAATTTACAATGGCAGGAAGTCTACATCCTGGAATTTGTAGCAATTTGTAGCAAGCTGTTAATGTATAATAAAGGTGTATTAGGATCCTCAGTGTGAAAGATGCTCTAAACCCCAAATATCTTTCCCTGCGATAAGCAAACAAAGACATCTGGATTTGGGAAAAGGAGCAGACAATGCAAACAGAACTGTTCCTTCCACACACCCAAAGGAAGAGCTGGCAGTGAAACAGATTGTCAGCCTTCACAAAGAAAAGGCTTAATTGATGAAATCCCAGTACTAGCTTCTCCTCCTGCTTCTCCTCCTCCTCACCTCCTCTCATTACCTCCTCCAAAAAGCCTTGGCAAACACTAAAGAATGGAAGGGAAAATCTTTCAAGTAAGGAGAGGCAAAAAGTTTAAAGGAACAAGGCAACAGGATATTTTTACGTGTGCAGGTTCACAGATGGCTTAAGCTAGTCTAAGACCGAGCTGCAGCCGAAAGGAAAAACCCTGCCCTCCCGTCTGCTCTCAGCAGTCAATTCTCACTGTTTTCCTCTTACCCAGCTCCCACTACATGTGGCTGCAAAGTGAGTCAAATTAACTTATAATGCAAAAAAAAAACTCACAAAACAAAACAAAAAAACAACTTAGATTTCAATCAGGACAGTAAACCAATGGGTACCATGTGAAAAAAGGACAGCTATGGGATTTGTGTTACAACCTAGTGTGAACACTCAGGGCACCGCAGAACAGCTCTAACTAGAGGGGCATCTTTACCAGCATGGTACGTACAGCACAGATTGGTAAGAAACCCACGCACACAATTTATAACATTTTTCGTTTTTAGAAAATGTATTTTTGCATTTTTTTTTTTTTTTTT
>VZSZ01001957.1:537-22894 GCA_013398815.1 Ibidorhyncha struthersii | reverse complement strand
CCAATCTTATTTATGGAAACTTTCATTAAAGCAGTTGTGTAATGACAGGTAGGCTGAAAAGAACATCCAGGATAATTTTTCTGGAAGTGCCTGCTTGGTGTTTGTCCCTCTTCACTGAGTACCACTGTTATAAGGTGGAGTGCACGCAGAACTGAGAGGGGAATCAGTGTGGAGTAATGCTTGGCCGTCAAGAGGGCTTGGTCCTGCTCCTAACTGTACCAGCACTGCAGTACTGCTCAGAGAGAGAAAGGCTGCTTACTAACTCTTCCATAGCACTCTGCAAACTCGAAATGTGACTAATAATGCCTTCAGTTTTGGATTTGCCTATTTTGTCTTTGTTACTGCTCAATTTTGATTTTTTTCCTCAACCTTTACTGCTTCCCTTAACAGATTTCACACAAATATATTTTTCAAGGCTTCAAATAATATGTTCAAAAATAACGTATTTTTCCCCAAGTGTTAAGAAAAAAATCTTAAAAATAAACAAATTTGAAGAAAAAAATTATTTTTTGCGTGTGCTTTGTAATAAGCACAATTTCCATTAGGAGTGATGGCAGAGACACTATTAAAACTCAGTTCAATTGCTTGAAAAATACAAGCATTTTTTATCTGGCTTTCATAGCCTGAAAAGAATCCTCAGCAAAAGTAGATTATGTCTTTATCCATCAGTTACTATTCACCAATATTTGTGATACTGTTTACGTTGCTAGGTGAGGTAACTCTGACAGCAGAGGTGACTAAACTAATCCTAAGTGGTATTAGTGAAGTAAGGTGATCTCAGGCAATTCCCTTACATGCTGTTAAAAGAAATTGAATCAAAGCAAATCCCCAAAGACCTTTTAGAAACAGGTTTTGCATTTGTCTCTTGATATCTCCAAGTAAAAGACAAAAGAAGCCCTGAGTTATCAAAGGACTAAAGATAGCATAGAGGTCATTTATTGAAAGGTCATAGGTTAGTTTTAGTAAACTACTGTGTAACATGTGGATCTCAAAGAACGATGATTCTAATTTAGAAATCATGAGTAGACACAAATATTATCCAGGGCTTGGGGACAGTAATTAAGATCTCAGTTATTAATAACATTTCAGGTACAATTGCCTAACAAGAAATGGAGAAAACTCAAGAGCAACACAAACTAAAATAACATAGCTAGAGCAGAAGTCATTACAATAATTGGCTGTAACCTAGATAGCAGATGTATATTTCAGATTGTTTTAATATGAATAATATTTTTCAGAGTGCAGAACAATAATTAATATTGCCCAGAAGAAAGACTTTTTGATTTTTAGATCTCTGTTTTATTTGCATATCCACTTATGGCATTGTGATTTTTGTCTGACAGTGGTACACCCTTTTTAACACAAGGTACTATATAAATAGGATCATGTTTTTAGTCATTCTTTCAAGGTTGATGTTATTAACTTTAATTTTTTCTCTTTGCTGAACAGAGAAAGTAAGAACAAGAGCCTTGGAGAATATAAGTGATTTCACATGATTTTACCACTAAATTATGCTAAACCCTCTGTAATCCAGCATCCGTTTCCTAGATTACAAGTGATCTGAATACCAAAGGAATCTACGTCAACTTTCTTCTCAGTCCCAATAACTCAGTTATTCTTTTTATAAGGGTAAAGCCCTCACATATTCTCTGGTACGTACAAGGACTCTGAAATTCAAAGGATCAAAACCAACAAAGCTATCATCAATTCACTGGAAAACCAGAGATCATGATTAAGAAAAAGTTCAGTTTGTAACAGATTCTGCAAGGTTTTTTTTTCAAAGTACAACAGTCTGTTACAAGATCAAGATTTTTCATGCTTCCTTCTGTGCCTACACACTTATTGGTAACGGCCTGAACTTGCACTCTTTAAGAGGCTACATGAAACGTACACATGGTTTGTTAAATACATCTTATAGATAGCTCTTATAAGTTACTGTGTCATTATGAGGTTTTAACAATAACGTACAAAAAGAAGAAGAAAATTAAGATGTTCACAGAAACTATCACTATGTTTTTTTTAGGATGGAAAAGTTTATTTCTATCCATAATTCAAAGAACATTCAAATGAACATATTAAGCAACAGAAGAAATAAAATATAAGCAAGTGGGGAATGATACCCTGCTATAAAGAAATTTAGGGTTCAGACGAAGTAACAAAGCAGGTACACACTGAAGCACCTACTGTGATCCAAGGAAAGGTTTTCCTCTTAGTTCTCTTATAACTTGACTTTTGCACACAGAAGCTTTGTTTGCATGGCAAAGTCTGAAATACGAATATCCTACTGTTACATAAACTTCTTGCCTTTTCTCTTGATTACTCTCTTGTCCACCTTCCCCAAATATTAAAAAAAATATTTAAAGGCAGAGGGCTAGACCCTATCTTTCAGAAGCTTTTATGTAGGGGTGTGGGCACAAGTGGCTTTAAGAAACTTTTTCCTATAAAATCTCAAAAATTGAATTTATTTTTACAAAGCATCCCTTTTTTTCATGAAAGGACAATGTTTAGTGGCTGGAAATCAAAACTGCATTGCATTACACAAATTAAGGTCATTTCATAATGCTGGCATAGAGTAAAAACATTATTGGAAATGAGAATGATTTCTCATTCTGTTCTGTTTATATGAGCACATCTTTCCTGCTACTAGTTCTCTATTTGCCATTTCAACATCATCTGGTCAAATGGCCCCTCACACTCAGCACTTCATCAGTTCCTCTGCAGTTCTTATTCCTCCTTTGAGGATTCTCTGTTTGCTCCAAAGCCCTCGCACATTTCCAGTCTCTGGGTAGCCACCCCGTCCTGATTGTCCCAGTGCCAAAAACCTTTTCATCAGTGTCAAAAATTACTGGTGGACATAGGCAACGAGATTTTTCAAAGATTTGGGTTAATTAATGAAGAAATTGTACTGAAACAATTATTTTAACTGAAAATTGTACTGAAGAAATTGTACTGAAACAATTATTTTAACTGAAAATCCCAAGGAGAGAGAACGCAGCAATAATTTTCTGTTTTTTTGTTTTGTTTTAGTAAGAACTTTAGTGTCTTTTGATAAATTTTCCCTGCAACTTTAAAAACAGTAGATTTCACTCCTGGATGAGGACTGGTTACTGGCAGAGGCAGAGTACGGGTGCACCTCCAGCCCTGAGTGGCAATTCTAGCTGTTCTGCAGAGAAGACCATGCTTAGCAAATGTATATAACCACAATAAAGTTACTGACTGTCAGGCTTACGGTGCTAGAGAAATTCCCCAAAGAGAGGCTAGGTCTTAACGGGCCATTCCAGCTGTGATCTGCATTCTGACCTAAAACTCCTGTAAAGTATAATCAGTTGCTCCACATACTCTCTCCACCCAAGTTATCACATAGAAAACAGCCTTTTCCTTTGGCTCCCGAGAAACATTTACCCAGAAATATACTAAATAAAGCTTCTACTGGCACTTCATATACTCAAAAATCAGATCCTGCAGTGCCTGTGAACACTGAAAAATTCTCATTGAAAGCAATCAGAACTAGATTCAAACCAGCTTTTCCTCCTCCTCTTCCTTTTTTCTCACTTAAAAAAAGTAGTTAAAAATAGTTCTTTTTTAATCCCAGAAGCCTAATCCCTTTCTCACATAAACTAGTTTCACGGTGGTAAGCCTCTAGTGAGTGCCTTCAGATCCTTATCAGTGTAAACGAGAGTGCTTTTCACTTTATCAATGCAGTGACAGCATTCTTCTCTCATGCTGGACCTTCTGCAGAGGAAGATGTCATCCATACATTGGACAATGTGCAGTCTGCAAGGATCAGAATGTGGGAGAAACAGAATTAGAATTGACCTGGAGAGCATGCGGGAACAGAACTAAGACAGAAGGAACCACGGGGTAGCTTCCATTAAGGTGTTTTACTTTCTAAAATTTCGTCTTTGCTCTTTGATAATGAAATGGCCTGGAAGGCCTTTTTAAATATAAGAAAAGGAATTTTCAGTGGAACAAGCTTTGAAAAAGAAAATCCATAAAAGAACATAAAAAATACTTGTTAGCTGTTACATACATGCCCAGCATATGACATTCAAATGAGTTCAATCAAGCCAATTTGCATACAGTGCACACAAAAAAGGGCATGCAATTTGCACATTTTATTGTAAAGTAAAGCACTTCTCATGTCAGCATTCAAAGTCTTTAAAAGGAAAGTTCTGTATTCAGTGAGTATTTCACAGAGAAGACTGTAGGATAGATAGTATTCATAAAATACGTTTTATCTAAATTGCTACTGTCTTTAGCAATAAAAACGTCTGGAATAGATGTTGACAAGGGGAAATTATATTAAAACCCTGCATGAATTCAACATGTTCATGGCTATGCTACTGTAATTTCAATATCCTATTATATCTTTGCCACCTAAATATATTTGCCCCAAATTGCAATTTAAAATAGCAAGCCCTACCTTTTATTGTATCACTTTTGACTTCAGTGGAACTTTACCTCAAGAAAGACTTTTAATCTGTATGTGTGGGTAAAAATCAAGCTAAGAGTAAAATTACTCAATACAGCTAGTGTCAAACATTTCCACACAAAAATAGGCAACTTTGCATTTGTAGGGATTTGATAGAGACCTTAATTGTCTGTTCCTCCCTTCTTTCTCCTTTGCAATATTTTATTTAGTTTTACTTTTTCCAGATGTCATTTCAAATGTCCTTACATTGTTGGTCTTTATCTTACCAAACCCATGTTCCAGTCTTATGTTTAACGTATTTGAAGCTTAAATAATTCAATTTCAACTCAGGGTGTTTTCTCCTTCATCTGGCCTGGGACTAGCCTCTGTCAAAGGGTACAGAGGAGGGTCAAGTAAGAGGTATGGAAAGCGGCAACAGGAGGAACACACTGCTCAGCCTTGGGTACTAAATTTCCATTTTGATGACTCAAGTGTAAAAATAGCCTGGATGTCTGAAACTCCAATTTTCAACAGCTTTATCATTTGTCTAAATTTAGGAATGTTCTTACAATGACAGAAAAAGGCACACCTGTGAAACAAGGACTGGTCCTCAGCCTTGTTACTGTCTATTGCTCCAAACAGCGCCTTTCTAGAGAAAAAAGCAGTGAAGACAGGTTTAATCTCTCTCTAACCCCATTCCCAGAAATGAAAGAACCATGTCACTGCAAACATTTGGAAGACTGAGCCTGAATGGAAAAAGGCTTGGAAAGTTATAAGCAAATTATAAGAAAGCTTTAGAGGAGAAGCACATGGCAATGCACAACTACATGATCTGGTTATTAAGATTCCCTCCCCTGAAAGAAGCCCACACTGCTTAATAATGATTATATATTTTCAGTACTTTTACAAGCAGACTTCACTTTAAGGTCTCTTGCATCCAAGGAAAATCACAGAATAGAAGCAGAGGATAACCCTGGTAGGGAGGGAGTTCAGGAGGTGTCTGGTCTAACATGTTGCTCACAGTAGCATCAGCCATTGGGTCAGACTAGGCTCCTCAGGGAGGGAGGGAACTTCTGCCATTGTTCACCTGTCGTACTGGGGAAAGGCTTCCTTATGGCCAGTACCAGACTCCAGTGCCCCTCACCCTCCCTCTGTGCCCCACTGAGAAGAGCCCAGTTCCAGCTCTCTGCCAGCACCTCATAGGCACTGGGGGCTGCTCTTAGGTGCCCCCAGAGCTGCTCCCTCTCCAGGCTGATCCAGCCCTGCTCCTCCAGTCTCTCCTCAGAAGGGCAAGTGCCCTAGCCCCACCACCTCACTGGCCCTCTGCTAATCCGACTGTGGTTTATCGATGTTTTTCTTGTACTGGGGTCCCCCAAAACTGAATGCAGTATATAGATGTGGTCTAAAGACTGCTGAGTAGAAGAGGAATCCCATCCAGTGATTGACTGGCCGTATTCCTGTTTAAAAAGCGCTGGGTGTGATTGACCTTCATACCTGCCAGACCACACTGCTGGCTCATGCTCAGCTTGCTGCTACCAGAACCCTCAGGACCTTTCCCTCAGAGCTGCCTCCCACCCAGGCAGTCCCTAGCCTGTATCACAGCAAGGAGTTATTTCTTCTGATGGCAGTCATTCACATCTATCCTTGTTCAATCTCATGAGCTTCCTGTTGGTCTATTCCTCCATCTTTTTGGGGTCTCTCTGAAAATTCTGCAGAGACATTCTCAAAAGTTTTGTCCTGTTAACTATTACCAGTTTCAAAAAAAATCTTGTGATCATACATCATAACGAAAGAAACAGAGCCAAATCTCATTGGAAAGACAATTTAAAAGGGATAATGCAACATATAGAGTCACATGGTGACAGTGGATGCAATGGTCAAAGTGGGTGGGGAACAGGGGGCGACATGATGCATTGCCATTAGCGTTACTGTCATTCCCATCAGCATTACACATTGCTTTTTCAGGTAAGCTATTGTGTTCAGGAAATGCCTGCAGTCTGGATGCCTGAATATGATGGGACCTGTTGTCTGTTGCAGACCAAAAATTAAGGCAGAAAGGAGAGAGTGTGTCCTGTCCCTAGTGATGTATAATAGGTTTTTAGGTGAAAGGGCCCAGGTGTGATGACCAGTACTAATTGGGTGTTGTGTGGGCCAGACAGTTTCTCATTGCTGCAGGGAGGTGAGACCTGATCCCCTTTTACAAGTGACTAATCATCCCAGTCTCTCCTTCTGTGACAGTGCTTCCAGACTTCAGGTACATTTGTGTAACACCACTATCCTGTCCCTTACCCTACCTTAAATGCTAGGCACAAACTTGTTCACAGTGATGTTAGTAGGCATTGTCATGAAAAATGAAGGTCCAGGAATACTGAAAATGACCCAGATGCAATGGTTTGCCTCAGGAATGCTGCAGCAGAGTGGATGAGAGTTTGTTTTGAAAATCAGATACATGACAGTAATTAGGGCTGCTGACAGGATGCTGCTTAGAACTCTTTCCTTCCAAAACATTTCAAAATTTAGCCAAGGCTATGCCTGGGAATCCTAAATGCAGCAGCACGTCAGCCTGTTTATAAACCTCCCCAGGCTATTTTCAACAGCTCGTTCAGCTGTGCTGACCAACAAAAGCAATGCAGAGTTTTAAGATGTCTCAACTATTTGGCATGTTTGATCAAAAAGAACCATCAAGCTGAACTTTTAGTATCTAGCTAGCATGGTTTATTTTGCAATGAATTGGATCATTAAAGAAAAGAAGCTTTGTGTGGTAATAGAGCAGCTAAGTGAGAGCCTAGGACCAATCATGTATTTCTGATACTGCCATCATGTCTCTCTACAGCTACAAACACAGTGTTCAGCTACTCTGCCAATTTCCACACCTGAAAATGGGTATAACAGCATGTACTAGAGTAGCACTGAAAAATAAGAACCTTGTCCAGCTCCTAGTGAAGTTAACAGCTGTGCCTTTGTTCATTTTTACTAGATAGGGCCAAATTTAAAGACCTTGAACCTGACTGTGAACCATGGTGTGGCAGTGTAGCTATGTATAGTGTCTGTTCAGCCAGAAAGTGGGTAATTGTCCCCCCCGGGTGTGGGACCCTGTGGGACCACAAAATAGGCTGCTATAGTGTTTGTACATTGTCTTCTTCTGTAGATACAGACATAAATATCACACAAAGAAGAGAGGATAATGACTGAGACACAGATGTCTCTGTGTCTGGTGGTCTACAGAGACCTCATCTGAGGCCACGCATAGTTCTGAGAAGCCTAAGGAAGCATTCCTGAGCATCCCAGAGTCAGCGGGTAGACGGAAGCTGCCACCATGGCCTTTAGAGTTGCCAAGCACAATTCAAATCCTAGAAAAAAGCTTCACCAATATTACATGTGGTGTTGCTGAGAAGAAACTATTTCTTAGTAGAAATCCACAGTTAGTAGCACATGCAGTATATAAGCCCAAGGGGAAAATAGTTCCTACATTTAGTAGAAGCTCCCCCTTCTTTAAAAATCAGTAAGAGAAGGTAATTCTATTTCACAGGGGCTGTAGCTTCTAAATGAAGACATACAATAGTCTACAAATTGAAAATATCTGGGCAAAGACAATATACTTAACAAATATTCAACAGCTTTCTTTGTAGCAGCAGTCAAACAGTATTTGATATCAGAGAAAAAAAGCCCTAGAATCCTGTTATTACGGCCCAGTTTTCTTTTTTTCCCATCTTACTGCCCACTGGGTTGGCATAGCCACTCCAAGAGCTCTGACAATACTTACACTCTGAGCGCCCCTTCCCCACTTCACTGCATGATGATCCTCAGCCGGGTGTCAAACACAATTATTTCTCTGGGTAACAATGTGAAAGGCAGCTGCAGCGAGCGTGGAGGTCTGGCAAAGCAGGCCATGGATGCAACAGCACCTGCCTTTTGCACGCAAAGACGGGGCAAATTACAACATTTGTCGCCAAGGAACTGAGCAGCGGTACCATACGTGATGGCCTCACAAGCACCATTTTCATCATGTGCATGGGTATATCTTTTCAAATCTAGAGCAGGGAACAGATGTTTCATCAAAAGACACATTTAAAATAAAGATAATTATGCAGTAAGAAGCTTAATTACATAGGATTATTCAGGTCCACTTAATTGTTTGACAGTCTGAGAGCCTCCCACATATTTGTGACAGAAGCACCCTTCTCTTACTGGGTTACCAAACTCTGTCATGGCTTCAGGACAAATGTAGTTGTTTTAGTAATTCAACTAATATTAATTTCTGATTTTCAACTACAAGGAGGAAATGTAAACAATCTTATCAAGCAATAAAATATTGTTTTACTCCTATAGGCATTCTATCTTCTTCCATAAAATATTAATAGTCTGAACTACACAAATAAAAGTAAAACTGAATGCTATTATGACAGTATACTCAGCAGAACATTAATTGCACTTAGACATGATTTAGATTAAAGACTAGAATTTCCTCTGCTCTGGCTGCCCACAGATGTTTACACATCTCCAGTTTTCAGAAGTTTGTTATGACTTTTTCATGTGGAAGTATAAAAATGGTCTTTTACCTCCCCCTAAACTGGTCACCCTCTTTC
Organism: Ibidorhyncha struthersii; assembly: GCA_013398815.1. Classification (NCBI taxonomy): domain Eukaryota; kingdom Metazoa; phylum Chordata; class Aves; order Charadriiformes; family Charadriidae; genus Ibidorhyncha; species Ibidorhyncha struthersii. The sequence goes on along the minus strand of VZSZ01001957.1, from coordinate 13,897 downwards.
CCCATAAGCAAAAATTCTAGTACTCTAAAAAAATATATTTATTCTATGAAAATAGCTTGTTTTCTTTGTCTTTGTTTAAACAACATAGTATGTGCTACATGGTTATGGTGCAGCTATTCTGAGAGACTGCATTCTCACAGGAGTTACTGAACTGATCATACTAATACGTTTCACAGAAAAATAACGATTTCTGTGAACTTCTGCTGACAGGATTTCAGTGTTGAGCCCTGGGAGCTTACCCACTGCAGAGCCTGGATTCAGCACTGCTCCAAAATACGAAATTATGAAGGTAACTCTGCCACGTGAATCATGCTGAAGGGAGAACCCCTGCATTTACAGGGTCCCTATCATACAGCTGGGGGGTTTAAAGAATCCCCAGCATCAGCCCAGATATTTTTTACTCTATACAGGTTCCAGAAAATTGTTCAAAGGATTTTCTGTAGAGAGCTCTGCAGTTAAATTGCATCCATTCCCCCCAGTCCTATGTGCATTAGTTTCCCATGCTCAACACATTTCTTGGTCATGTACTGTAGGACACTAGCAAAGCCAAGCACAGAATTTATATGTAAGGGGTGTAAATGGGATATTGAAAGCTTGAGCACTCAAATGAGTGCTCATCAACAAGAGCACTACAATATTTGCATTTGTGAAGCCATTGCAGACTTTTGTTATATAGACAAACTAGTAAAGGTTTCATTGTACATTACTGAAAAAAAAATCTGCAGAAGAATTAACTTTATAAGGAGTTAAAGCTTGTCATTTAGAAAAAAATCCTTAGTTCAGTCTAAGCTGCTAAATGTAACTTAAAGCTCGGGAAAGACGATTACCCTATAATGGCTCCATTCACATTCACGAAGTTGGGGTCATTTTAAACTGCTGCTATGTTTTGGAAGGCTGCCCAGAAAACTTTGGTGTGAAAAATCTGCTGAATGCCTTTGCGCTACATTAGCTAACAGTATTTAAGGTCAATAATGCAGGTGCGGGCTTTCTCCCATTCAAGTTGCATTTTAAAAACTTAAAAAATCCTTGCAGACTTCTTCCTAAAACTCTGTTTAAAAGTGTCTTTTGCTCAAACCTTTAAAAAGAAGAAACGACAGGGGGAGAATGGGGAAAGGATGGCATTATGCTTTTATCAAGAGAGAACATGAGAGAGGTACTAATAAACCACAAACCAAGAACATAGCTTTTACATTAGTTTCAGTGCAGCAACTTAACTTTTATAAACATGTACCAGCACTAAGTGTAACTTGCCAAGCACATCATAGGGACTTACGCTATTTTCCACACTAATGGTGTCAAGGTGCACTGAATGTTTCCCCCCTGTCACTTGAGAGCGACATTAGAGGGTTTTGGTGAAGCATATGCCCAGGTTCCTAGCTCTGCAGCAGTTATCGTATGCTAGGGTGACACTATGACTGATCACACTCAGGCACTGCTTCTGTCGCTGTAAATGGGCTTTCAGTTATAATGGAAATGTTTAGTTCAAAGCAGTGTATACATTACACATGTTATTAATGGCTGAAACAGATGCTTCCATCTAGTGAAAGGGGTTGTTTTTATATAAAGCAAATCCTCCTGTAAATCTGGGTCTTTTATTTGGTTGCATATCAATTTGAAGGATAATAATACGAAAAGCCCTTTCTACTTTGCCTTATATTACAGAAGCATTTAAATTTTTAATTTGTGTTTCATATAAACAAATTTATATACATCTACACACATTTTATTACCCATTTTATATGACTCCTTTTGTTTCTGTTGTAAATTGCACAGTTTCTTAATCACTGCTAAGCATAAAATACCCTATCAGTAAATTATTCCTACAATAAAATACATGATGTGGTTTACAAATGATGGTTATTAATTTCAGGACAGAAACGTTGCATTTATATTGTGGTTTATGTTCAATTAACACATGGCTGCATTAATGCAAAGTGTCAGCATAGAATTGAACCAGAGACTAAATGAAAATGAAGTACCCTAAAAAGGAATTATTGCTTGTGCTAAACAGAGTAAAAGCCAATTTATTTGGGTGTTTGCTTGTACAGTACCACCTAAGATATTCATGAGTGATTCCAAGAGCATAGATCATGTTTCCAAAAGGAAATTATCTGATTGCTTTACCTTTTTATGCGCTTTTTGTGGAAAGAATGGTGTCTCTATGCACATGATTCTAAAGCTGGAGCAGCTGCAGTTCATGAAAAACAGATTATTAGGAAGGGGAAGACATCTTTAAAAATAAGTCACCCATTTCTTTTGCTAATTATAAACAAGCCTGTTTCCTAAGGCACAGGCAGCTCACGAGAGAAAAGGGTAGCCATGGTAGAAACAGTGATTATCATATTTTAGATGCAAAACATAACAATAGTATCATTTGTCAAATACAATTTTACTAGATATGCAAAACTCTGTAAGTAACTAAAAGGAGCAGACGATAGCGGTTCAAAATTAAAATGCTGAATTAGCCTCTTTTGAGAACAGCAAGACCTTGTAGGACAAAATTGCATATATGTTTTGAATTTAAATGCTATAGCAGTTAAAACTAGCCCTGACTGCAAATCTAGGGGACTAGAATTATGTTCTTTGAACACACGGTGTGACCTTCTCCTGATTTCTGCTCTCTCAACCTGTATGAATTGCAACACATATTTGCTCTTGAATAAATATCTGAATGGTTGTAAAATATTTGCATCAGAAAGTAAGTTAGCATCATTAAACAGATCCTGGATTGCGGCATTATTGTAATCTATTTAATATCAGGAGAATGCATTTTGAATTAAATGTCCCCTTTTTTGTAAGATATGGAGCTGTACAAGTTTAGGAATAACCCCATAGAGGTTGCTTTGCAAGCCTCCCAAAATCTTTGTGAGCCACTAAATTTTGTTGTGTGTATTTTATATTAGAACTTGTGTGTTTGTAGAGGAACTTAAAGACTCCAGTTGGCACAAAATCGCTATGTAAAACTGTCACCACAGTCCTGAATAAACTATGTAAACTCCCTCTGAGATTTACATTTCATTCATGTAGATTACATCTGCTTAATCATATTGCCCCAAAGCACCTGAGCTCCCCCTCATCTCAAGGGAGCTCTGGGGGAGAAGCTTCCTTCATGTCATTTCTCCTATTTTGCCACGTGCCAGCAGCAAGGGTCAGCTTAAGCAAAATTCCCCCAAGAGATGCATCTCAGTAAAAGAATTTAGAAGTCCATCCATTTTTTCTAATTTCTGGTTCTAAACGATTTTTCTTCTTAACTTCCTAGATCTACCACACAAGACATCAGCATTAAAAAAAGGTTTCCTTTTTAAATAAGGCCATTTAGAGATACCTACAAATAAAAAAAATGGAAGTACAAGGAAAACTGCCATCAAGTTACTCATCCAGACCTGATGAGTGGACCTGTGGATAGCACCTACTGCAATGAATCTTTAGGTTTTGACTGGGGTCTGCAACTGATATTGCAATTCAAACAATAATTATGTGTGCATAGTAATCTGAGAAAATAAAGTCTTACTGGAAATTTGGAGTAATAAAGTACTGTGCTATTACTTAGGGAAAATGAGAACAGTAACATTTATACCTTCTACAATGATATGTAGACTATTTTCCTTCCTCTGACTTCAGGTCTTCACTGAATGATAGGAACTTTTGTCAAATATTCTTGAATTTGTCATGCTTAATTTACTTTCACATAGGCCCTTTCTGAGTTCATTTTGGTGCCTAAAGCATTTGCGTATTATGACTGTAGTTTAGAAGTAACTCACTGGTTTAAAACTAATATGGTGAGAACTGCCTTGAAATGAATTGAACATAATTTTATGGGGCAAAGATATTTTCTAAGATTAAAATTAGCTACTTCACAGGAAAAATAATGATGTTTAATGACCACAGAGTACATATTTTGCTGTTAATTTGCTGTATGATATACATTCATATGCTTGGACTAGAAAAGCAGAAGTGATGTACATCAGTTTCAGGCAATTTTGCTGTTGTTTAGAACGAGGATTTATTCTCCCTTTTTTTCTAGTTGATAATATAGCTCAAGGAAAATGGCTCACCTCATGGCTTACACTTGCCCTGAAGGACTTCAAGGGCTGGATGATGAAACTTACTTTGACAAAAAACTGACCAGACAAGACAAGGAAGGATGGACTATGAAGTTGAGAATGAGGGAAGATGGTTTTCACAGAGAGACAAAGAAGAATCTGGTTTATGCATTCCATATAAAGACCAACTTTTTTCCTTTTTTTTTTTCTTCTTTCTTTTCTAGATTGCTTCATCCTATAAGAATGTTAAGGTGCTAAGAATATGGTCATCCCTGACAGCCAGGAGGCAGAAAACCTACCCACTGAAATATACGATTTGCTTATAGATGGTCCTTGAGGAGTAGGCTGCAAAATAATTTTGTCTTCCAGAAACTGCTAACAACTACTTGAGGGTGTTAGGCTTGAAAAATATGACTTCACATTTAGTACTTGAATGTGGTATTGCTAAGTATTCAAGAATAGCTCAAAATCACTCAGCTGGCAGAAAAAGAAAGCTAACAAAAACACCTCAGACATGCGTTTGATGCAGTGTGATTTAAGGAAAAGTGGCTTTCTTTTGTTACTGTTGTCTCCTAAATGCAATGCATAGTATAATTTTTTAAGATTTTCTCTCTTCCACATAACCTCAGAGGCATCACTCCCATGATGTTTGCTAGTTTTTTCCCTTAGATAATACATGAATATAGATAATAGCCTTTCAGTGTCACAGATTCAACACAATCTCATGCTTATATGTCAGAAAATGTTGCTTTCCTTTAGATATGTTTTTAGTTACAAATGCCATACACATTTCAGTGGCTTTCTCATGCTGAGCGTTTCATCCAGGGTTGGATCTGATCCAGCTCTCACCATAGGCAGTGGCAAGAGTCTCACCGGCTTCAGCAGGGACTAAATGAAACTGTGGGTTTTATCCTCATTTCTATGTCTTCAGTCAGTACAGCACTTAAACAGATGCTTAAATTTAAGTATGTGAGTAGTCCTATTCACATCAGTGGACCACTCACAAGTTTATAATTAAGCACATGCAAAAGTGCTTTTCTGGTTTGGGTACATGTACACATATATGTGTATGAGTATACATCTATGCTATTAAATTGCTGAGAGCTACACAGCTTATGAAAGAATAGTGCTTATCAACTTAAACGTTACAATTGCAGAATCATAGAATATCTCAAGTTGGAAGACACCCATAAAGATCATCGAGTCTGACTCCTTGCTCTAGAACTTGCTTTAGCACTACCTAAAACTAAACCATAAGACCAAGAGTGTCCCCCAGTCACTCCCTGAACTCTGACAGGCTTGGTGCCATGACCACTTCCCTGGGGAGCCTGTTCCAGTGACTGAACACCCTCTCACTGAAGAACCATTTCCTAATGTCCAATCTGAACTTGCCCTGACGCAGCTTCATTCCATTTTCCTGTGTCCTGTCATTGGTCACCAGAGAGGAGAGCAGCACCTCCCCCTCCGCTATTCGCTGAAGAAGCTGTAGACTGGAACAAGGTCCCCCCTCAGCCTTCTCTTCTCCAAGTTGATCAAGCTAAGTGACTTCAGCTGGTCCTTATAAGTCTTGCCTTCGAGAGCTTTCACCATCTGGGTCGCCCTCCTCTGGACACACTCCCATAGCTTGATGTCCTTCTTAAATTGAGGTATTGAGGTGTCCAAAACTGCACATGGTACTCAAGGTAGGGCTGCTCCAGTGCAGTGTAGAGTGGGACAATCCCTTCGCTCCACTGGCTGGCTATGCTGCGCTTGATGCACCCCAGGACACGATTGGCCCTTCTGGCTGCCAGGGCACACTGTTGACTCATATTTAACTTGCCATCAACCCAAACCCCCTTTTTTCATGGGGCTGCTCACCAGAGAGTCTCTGTTTTATGTATTTTTCGGAAGTCAGAGAATTGAAAAAACTAACCCTTTTTGACGAGGTTTGCATTGTATCTGAGTCATTCTCCACAAATAAATGAGCTGAAAAATGTAGCCCTTTATCTTACTCAAATTTGTTGTGGCACTGGCCTGATTTTTATGTTTGCCTTATTTCTAAGGATCAGATGAATAGTCTGGACGGACTATTTAAATTAACGGATTATTTAGACACTGTTCACTTTACTTGTTGTTCATTACTTGTGATCTGTGGTTAATTACCTGAGTGCTTAACTATTGTTTCTTTATTCTGATTGGATGCCTGAAACTTCTGAGAACAGGAAAAGAATGAGTCAGAAACAGTAATTAGTATATAGTCAAAGTGAATGCACTTGTTAACACATGAATGATTTGGTATTAATATGAAAACAGATGTTAATATGAAAAAATCTCTTGATAATTAGTGCAATTAAAAAACTTCTTGTGTAAAATCCTTGAAACTATTTTTGCCATATTCAACCCACTCTAGTTAGTACCCATTATCCAATTAAAGCAAAATAGTAGGTGCACCACACTAACGAAATGAGAAAACTTTAATTCTTCCAGTGACACAGGTTATTGAGCATTTTATGGTGTAGGCATAGCATGGAAGCAAAAGTTCAGGTCCTTAAGCTGTAGTTAGTGTTATTGACAGAGGATTTCACTGAATGCTTTCAGAAGGCACCATTATAGTTACAACTATATAGGTCATTAAGTAAAAAGTAGTTGTAACGAGAATATCCTAGATGATACACAGCTCTCTGTCTCATACCCAGGTGACAATGCATAGGAAAAAATATAAAGCTGTAACAATAATAACGATTAACTGCCCTTAAAATACCAATAGTAAAAGATATTGAATAATGGCTAGGATGAGGAGAGTAGCTATACGCAGCAGCAGGAGTGCGGCCAGCATCTGGGCATGAGGGCAGTTGAACTGTGAGCACTTCATGTTCTTTACTTAGATAATCACAAGACAAGAATGAGCCCAAGGAGGGAAAACAAAGCCTTCAGGTGGAAAAGAACGGTGTAAGAAGAAAAGCCCCAAGATGACAGACGTGTGACTGAGAGGACACGGGTCTGGACCCAGCTTTCCTGGGAATTCTGTTGCAGACTCTCATCTGAGGGGGTTCAATGGCATCTGACCAGTTCCTGGGGAAAACAGCCCACCCTGTGCTATGGGTTTGGAGACCAAACTTGCACCAGCCTCTGTGAAGGGAGATCTTTCATGGTCTGGCTTCAGCCTGGGGAGATGTCTCGGGCCCGGTTTAGCCTGGCATCTGTTCGCTTTGTACCTGCCCCAGGGAGGAGAAGGAAAAGATTTAGTGTCAAACTTTACCACTGCTTTTACCTTCAAGGTCACATAGATTACCTTCCCTCCCATCCTCTGAAATCATGAGAATGACTTTTTATGACCAAGAGCATGATAGGCAAGAGGTGTGCTGCCGAGCCGCAGCGGGGCGGCAGGGTGGCTGTGGAGGCAGCTGGCCGCTGCCTGGTGTTGGCTGCAGCCGGTTGCAGCCAGTTCTGGCACCACCACAACCTCCCCCCTTACTCCCTGAAGTCACAGCCCTCGTGCCACAGCCTGCGGGTATTTAGTGGAGATCCACAGTCATGAGGGGAGGGAACATGGGGAGAGAGACCCTCTTGGAGATGTGTGGCTGGAGGCATACTGGGGAAAACTGCTGGAAAGGTGGCTGGGGACCCTTGGAAGGAGGCCCTCCGTGTCACAGGGGTGCCCTGCAAGGGCAGGGACACCCATGAGAGACTGTGGCCCTAAGGGGACCCACACCAGGGCAGGGACACTCCTGAGGGGACTGCAGCCTGTGGGTGGCCCACGCTGGAGCAGGGGAAAAGCAGTAAAAAGGGAAGGTGGAAGCGCAAGAGAGCAGTATGCACGGAGGTACACACAAAAACCATTACACACTCAACCCCAGCCTGCGGGACGGCCCCTCGCCGGGCCGGGGGAATGGGGATGGGGACGTGGGGAGGTGCTTGACTTAACACTTCTCCTCCCACTTCCCCACAGTCCACCTAAGAGTTGGTTTACTTGTTTACATTTTCTTTTTCTCAATGCACATATTGGTGGTAAATGGGTGTTAAGGAAATTAAGTAAATATTGTCCAAGCTGAGAATATTTTGCTCGGGACAGGAGGGTAAAATGCATAATGACAAAATACTGAGGCCAACCCTCTCACTGGCCACCCCACAGTGCTCAGAGACAGCAGCAAAATAGAACCACAGGCTCTTAATTGATGGCGTAGTACCCGTTCAAGAGGTTGAAAAGCTGTATCTTCAACTGTGTAGACTGAAGCTCTGATTCAGCTAAATATGTTGTAACATCCTCTTCCCCTAATAAAAAAGGAGGGGACTCTAAGCAATGATCTGGTCAGTCTTTCCAGTTATGTTTTTTAAATGTACATGTGGCTAGATAGCAACAAACATAGCAACAGAAACATAGCATTATTTATTACATTCACTATTTCCACACATATGAGTTTACTCCAATATTTCTGTTGCACTGTAATGACGAGTCCTTCATGCTTGTGTCTGTGAAACTGCATTATGTCGTGACTCACAACAAAGTACAGCTCCTGATTCAGTGGGGACAACTCAGTTCTAATCTGAATGCCAGGCAGAAGATGTGAAAGAAAGGGGGTTTCTGTGAGGTCTGCAGCTGAAGTTAAGGAGTGAAATAAAACTCAACCGTCTCAATGAAAAGTTACTAGGAGAAAAACATTCTCCTTTCTCTATCAGAATTCTAGGACATAGAGAAACTTTATATAGTTATACAAAACTGCAGGGTGAACAAGCATGAGGAAGAAAATAAATATTTAAGCCATAGAGTCTTATAAACTCAATAAGGGCTCTCCATTGTCAGACTTCCATTGAATACATTGATGCATACCTCTGTATAACCTCAGTGTTGCATGGCTATTAATACCAGGTTGTCTTAGGCACACAGAACTTATATCAATATAGTCCCCCTGTCTCCTCTGCTACATGTGCTGGGCTCTACCAGGCAATTCCTGAAGATTCAGGTGTTTGGGAACACTTACACAAAACAGAGATGGGAAGACATGAAGTATTTAGTGTTTCAACAGTCACAGAGTTAACCTTTTACTCAATAAGAAAGCAGAGTGTAGTGGCAATATTGTTGCTAAATTTTCTTTTGCTATTCTGGAACTGACACAGTCAAAGAATATCCAGGTTTTGGCTGATTAAACAGTTATGCCAAGAAACATTTGTTCATTAAAATAAAAATTATAGAATCTTGCAGTCTTAGGTCTTATGTGACCTTTTTTGTAATTATTATATTTAATAAAATACACCACCTCACTGTTTTACATTGAAATGGGGTTCCATGAAAAAGACAATGAATTCAACATAGATTTTTCTCATACTGATAAAAGCAAGAAGCAGCTGCACTGGAAAGTGAGTTACACTACTATGAAAACAGCTCGTGGTAACGGTCAGAACCAGGACCATGTTCCCTGTCAAATGCACAGACACCAAGATTAACTCTGATCATAACTGAAAGCAGAATTTGAAGTTGGCAATTTATTGCTGAAGTGCTGCCTGTTATTTAAAAGGACACTTGTTTTGTCTAAATGTAGCTTATGCAAATTTAAGAACAGAATCAGGGGTTCAGCATATGCAAATATTCCTTTAGCTGGTGGAAAATTAAACATGTTTGGCTAACCATTAGAGCTGGTTTGCTCAGAAGAGAACACCTAACCTATGTTGAATACTAATGGTATTAGTATAAATAAAGAAAAATGGTTCCTCTGTATCACAACATTCAGCTTCTAAAAGTCTTAAAAAAAAAAACTTTTAACATGGGCTGACATAATTTTGAAGCCAGCTTGTCACTATGCTAGAGAAATTGTTGATGCCTTAGTTGATCTACTGTTTTAGTTTTTTAGGAGACTTTGTATAGGAATTTGAAGTAAGTATTTCACTGAAGTGGACTGTATTTTAAATGAAAGCTTATCCAACTAATGAGCTTGATAGAAAGCTGTTTTTCCCCTTGAAACCAAACCAAAACATCATTTTACAGTCATTGAAGTGTATAACAAAAGTTTGGTGTTTAGTTCTTTTCTGGGTGACAAATTAAAATGCATTTTAATACTTGGGTGTTTTTTGTCATAATTAAAGTTTCCTGTGTTTTCTAGGATTACTCTTTTCAGACTTCTAGTAGAGAAGACTAATTTCTTCATCTAAAAGCTCCCCAGCATTTGTTTCATGAGCAGTCAAGGTATTTGAAGGTTTCTTTGACTTCGTTTTGGAGCTCTGACATACCCTGAAAAGGTTCTGCCATGCATCACATAGAAAGACTTGAACTACAAGTGGCTGGTAAACAATTAAGCTTCATTTACATTTTACCGTTAGGTTTCACTCTACACTTTGCTGTGATTTTACCATGCATCAAGTACTTTATTTTGCATCTTTACTAGGTCCACAGACCATGAATTTGTGTTCCACATTTTTGACATGTTATTCCACATGCTAAGTGTCAGTAGGCTACATCTGGTTGAACAAAACCTAGGAATTACACAAGAGTGAGCTCAAATTGAAATGAAATTACTCTGAAATCTGAAAGCCAAGCTAAATCATTTGCAGCAGCTTCATAAAAGGCTGAGAGATGAAATGCAAATTCTCTCTACTGTTAAATAAAATATGCTTAAACCATGTCATATGTTATAAAGGTCTCTTGGTATATTTTTGAAAGACTGCCACTTTATTAGAGCATAGATGATATCTATTGATAGGAGATCAATATGTAGTGCTGGATTCTAATTTTAAATTGTTGGATATATGCAGATGGTAATTAAATAGGGAATTTCATGATTATACCCTTTGCCAGAAATGGTGTAATTTCAACCATGCAGCATAAAGTAATATTTCTTAATCTTTAATTATATTCTAAGATTCTAATAGTTAGATGACAGACTATCTATGGAAGAATTACTGTCAGATGTTTTCCTTTTAAACTCTGGAAAACAATGCTCTGTTGAATATACATCAAGCCTTTATTGCTCCCAAATAAGATTTTCCCATGTTCAGCTTAATTTCTTTTCGTAGCCATCTTACAAAAGAGTGCTACAGCTGCTGCAGTGTTTTTATTGTTCATCTTATCATACAAAATTTTTCATCTGCTCAGAGTATTTTCATTTTACCAAGTCTCTGATTCTTTTCTTTCTCAACATGGAAATAAAGCTCATCTGTAAATGGCACTTTTGCTCAGCATAGTAATGTGAGAATTCATGTGGTGAAAATCACTTGTTAGGTACAGTGTCACATGCAGACTTGTGATGTTGTGACTAAGTTCTTCTTGACAATGCCAGTTTTGTGTCATGAGTTCCTATTATAAATATTTTAATAGGACCTAATGGGAAGAATGGAGAGGTAATAGTGGGAACCGCTACATCCTATTCTAGCCTGTGCCACTGCGAAATCTCAGGCTAACCACTGAATTTCTTTCTGGTCTAGTCTGCTCTTTGTCAAAAAGGGAATATATCCTCACCTCAGACGACTCTATTTTAGCTTCAGCTCTGGCTTTCTGTCAGGTATTGGCAGTATCAGAGTGCCATCAGCACGGCACTACACCAGAGATAACAATCCATGTCAAGAGACAGGACTTAGCAGCAGACAGGTTGCAGAGGTAATTTAAGATTATTGCACCCATGTCTGAGCTAAAATCTCTGAATAGGCTGCTTTGCCTCTCATAGGTACGTCTACTCTTGCTGATGTGAACTTCGGTATTTTTGAACCACATTCTGTTAAGTGCCATCTATTGCACCTTTGGTCCAAGTCTCCTAAGCTGAAGCTCGATGGCAGATGACTTAGTAGTAGCAGCAAACTATATTTGCATAGCTAGGTTTGCAGTTCTACACCTGTGTTGTCTTAGACACGACATTTGAGGTATAATGACGAGCATTCGAGTTGATGATTTACAAACCAGTCACAGAAACTGACGTCAGATACTCTGCCTGCAAAACCTTGGAATGTCTTCAAACCTATTACTGAGATAGTTGTTTTTTAAAGGATTTCTTGTAGAAATATCTCAGAACTGTAGCAATTTCTCCAAGATAATTTCTTTCTTCATTAAGACAATTCCAATATATCCACCACAAAATGACTGGATGGCCTTTGCATGTGACATTACATTGTTGACACCAAGTTCTACTTAAAAGGTTTATTGCAGCAAACAGATTTTTGTTGTCCAGTAATCAAAATGCCACATGACATTTTACTAAAAAAAAAGTTACTATTATAGTCTTATCCTATTGCTTCATTATTCTGTAATTTGAGTCAGATTAGTGGCCAGTTTGATTACTCCTACAAAGTTATATTTGTTGAGTAACCTCTCTCTCACTGCTTCTTATTTACCTTTACCTAGTGTCAGACAAAATCTTTGAAATTAGGAACAAAACCCCACCAGCTAAAAAGTTAATTGTAAAAGGAGTTTTAACTTGGCAATCATTTGACTGACCCAGGCATACAACATAGTTGTGAAATGCTGTCTGCTGGTCTCCAATAATGTCACTTCAGGCAGAATTTCTTTTCCTGTTGGTGATGGAAAATAAGGCTAAGTGTTGTTCATTCAGTGCTTCAATTCCAAACAAATTAAGCAGGTACAATGTTCCCACAACACAGACAGCTGGCAATACACATGTTAACACAGCTTTATCTTCAAGCACTGAACATATAGATATTTACCTTTTCAATAAAATTGTTGGCCCACAATACACCCCACAGCCAAAGACAGGCCTCATCTCAGCCATCTGTTATATTTTCCACTTGAACTGCTGTCTTGATTCTGACCTCCCTTGTCATTGTAAACCAGGAATAATTTCACTGAAGTCAGTGGAGACACACCACTTTGGCAAGGTCAGAATCAGACCTTGCTTGGGAGTCATTCCAAGTCTAGTACCAAAAGCTAATAGGTATATCACATTCAGCACTTGGCACAATGTTGTAAATACAGGGTCAAAAGATAGATATTTTATGTCATTATCAGACATGTACGCTGCTCCTTCCAAAGGAAAATGTTGATCTAATTGACTTCAAAATACCTTTCAGCAACAGCTGCCAAGTTCCTTTTAACGAAGAATGTGGAAGAATTTTATTTTCTGTCATTTTCTTAATAAAAGCAGATACGAGGTTGATCAGAGAAAGCATAGCCAGCTTTTTGTACCTGTTTCTCTTCCTCGCTAGTGTACCTGTTCTGACACCTACAATACATCCTAGTTAAAATTCAGAGGCATCTTAGTCCAAAGAAGTGATTAAGAAAATCCGTGCTTTGTATGTTAATTCACTGTGTATGTTCCCATTTGCCCTGAGAGTTTCTTAGATGGCTAATGGTACTGACAAACAAAGAGGGACTGGTGGAGGATGTAAAGGTTGGGGGCAGA
>VZSZ01001955.1:162140-422770 GCA_013398815.1 Ibidorhyncha struthersii | reverse complement strand
CTCTGTCTGTGAGGCAGCATCAGAGCTGGTGTGTGCACAATTCTTCGGGGCCATGGTTCTCTGCCGCGTAGATACCATGGCTTACCTGACAGAGATGGTAGAGATGCAGCGCCCTTCCACGTAACCTGGCAGGCCCTGTTGGCCCGGTCAGTCCCCCCACTCAGGGGGTCCGCCCTTCTGCGGTGCTCCCGGGTGCCGCCCTCTGGCCACCCGCTTGGCGGGGGCGGCGCGGGCCGGCTCGCTGCGGNCCACGTCAGCAGCCCCACCCCCAAGCCGCCGGCTTTGTCTCCAACACGAGGGCGAGCGAGTCGCCTTCTCCGGCTTTGAAAAGCCCCAAAAGAGCCCCGTGCCGGCCTTTTTCACCTCCGATCCCCTTCCCCAGTGCGGACTCACCTGCACTGGAGCTGGTCTCCTCAGCGAGTGACCGTTAGTGACCGTTAGCGTGTTCACAGCTCGTTTAGAAGTAAGTTCATGAGTAAGGAATCTTCTTTTTTAGGTATGTCTCTTCTAAAGGTTTTTCAGGGAAAACATGCTGATGAGTTTCTGGATACTAGGCTAGCATCCATTTTGAAGGATTTGCTTAGTCCCTGGAAACTGCTACCAGTATATGACACCAAAAGGTATTGCTACACCGCTTTCCGGAAGGACAGCTGGACTAAATACTTGTCTGTGATATGTCAGAGATATCAGACAGACTGCCACTGCTAAATTACTCAAGGCAGGTACCTAAAATGGCCTTTCTTTCTGTTCAGTGAGATGGTGAACATGTAATCCCTGTCTGAGAAAAATCTCAGACCTGTGGGAGAAGCAGACTCAATTGCCTACAGGTAACCTGCCTTCAATTAAAGGAAGTGGGGAAAGAATCAGCTCTCCCTTCAGGAATTCTCTACCACCATTTTCTATTAAGCTTATGAGAGATATCTTAGAGACAATATCTTTTGGGAAGCCTTTAATTCATTCAGGTATTAATCGTGTGTAGAGGTAATGGAATATAAATCATCCCTTTCTTAGTATGGTAGATGAGTTGAAGTGTAGTATTAAGCTTGCCTTTGTGTCTGCAAAGGACCAAACCAGCCTCGTCCTGCCCACCTTTCCCCGTACTGGGATATCCAGAATTATAGTTCAAATTTTAGGGTTTTTTTGGTGTATGTGGTGATAGCATCTAATTCATCACCTCAGCAGCATAAAAACAGTGTGAGGTGTACTCATTTGGCAAGAGAATATAATAAGAATTGTGGGATAACCAGCAAGTACAGGAGTGCCTGATGCGATTAATTGCTTTTGCAAGTGATTTAGAGCATAGAAGTTTGAGAAAGGCATTTATGCTGCTGTGCTCTAGAGTTATAAAAACTCTTTCAAATTCTCCTGTATTAAAAGAAATAAATTCTGAAGAAGAAATAGCTTAATATATCTACAACTTTAAGAGCGCTTGACAGTTCTATGCTGATTTTCTCATAATGGCATTTTGCAGCTGTAGCTTTGTGAAGCTGTAGCTGAGAGCTGGGACAACTGTGCTGAGAGCCAAGCTAGAGAAAATTAAGAGAATGGGATCTGAAGTTAAAACTCCCTAGGCAGGTTTCAGGCCTGGAAATGCTTGTTAGACTGTACCTTAGTATGGTAAGATGTGAGGCAGTTTTCTTCCAACCAGAGCCACTCTGGTCTGTGCATCTCCAGCTTGATGGGCTGGACAGGAAAGCACAGCTACAGAAATCTACACAGAGACAGACTGCATCTTATATTTTGCAATGGGAATTAATTTTCTGGCTGTTCTGGTTTTAATGGTGACTTTTAAACCTGAAGATAAAAGATTTACCCCACAGGCCAGTCCATTCAGTGGAAGAACATTGAGGGCACTGTTGATCCTGTGGATTGCTGAAACCTGTCGTCATAAGTGCTCTTGTGATCTTAAGGGTTCAACCAGGCAAGATACCAGGGACTGCTGTTTGCTTGTCCTACAGAGTTTAGGCTGAGTTTGAATTCCCCAAAGTTCAAACCTCCACAAATTTGAATTAGGGACTCTTCATTTCTTCTTCACTGGTGTTTCTTCATCTCTGAGCAATATTTGATCTTTTAAAAGTTGAGGGATTTAAGAATATGTATTTTTTAAAATTTTGTTAGTGGTGCTATTAAACCTTTAAGTAAACATTCAAAGACCTGTGTCTTCAGATGCAGCGTTGAATTATCACTCGGGGTAAAGACGACCTCAGCTGAACCCCATATACACATAGCTATCGGTTTTTGAATGTTGAGGATTAATTAATTACCGCTTGCCTTTGCGTTTTAGCCAAGCTCTCTATTTTATATAATAGCTTAAAGCAAGAAGCTAGGGAAAAGAGAAAAACATCTTTCAGATTAGGAGAAGAAAAGAGGTATGTGTCACCCCCAATTCGTGCTTCGGACTTCTGCAGCTCTCCTGAAGACATGGACAGCAGTCTAAACCAGAAAGCTAGTGTCATGGTTTAACCCCAGCTGGCAGCTAGGACCATGCAGTTGTCCACCAGGGTAGAGAGAATTGGGAGAAAAGGAGGGGAAAGAAAAAAAAACCCACAAACTCGTGGGTTGAGATAAGGACAGTTTAATAGAACAGTAACAGAAAAAGAAAAGTAACAATAATAATAATAATAATAATGGTAAAAGAATATACAAGATAAAGTAATACAACACAAGTCACTCTCATCACCCAGTGATCGGCTGCCCAGCCCAACCTGAGCAGTGATCACAGATTCCTATCCCCTGGCCAACCCCATTTATGTACCAAGCATGATGTCTGTGGTACGGAATATTCTACTGACCATTCCATTGTTCTCTCTATACTCCTCAGCTTCTATGGGAAGCTGAAAAAAGTCCTCAAATAGTATAAACATCACCTAGCAACAACTAAAACAACATGCATTATTGACATTCCTGTGATACTGTCCTCGTTCCTGTGGGGATAGGATTAATTTTCCCAAGGATCCAGCAGGGGACACAGGTATTCCATACCACCTGAGGCCATGCCCAGACTGTAGGGGAAGCTGGTTGGGAGAGGAGACAGGAGGTCACTGCTTGGAGCAGGCTGGGGCTTCCCAGGTCCAGTGGGTGAACAGTGGTACTGTAATTGTGTTTATACATTCCTCTATCGGTGTTATTGTTTTTTCTCTTTCCTTTGCTGTTCTGTTAAACTGCCGTTATCTCAACCCATGAGTTTTGCCTTTTTCTTCCGATTTTCCTTCACAGCTGTGGGGGTTGAGTGAGTGACCATGTGGTTCTTTGTTGCCAGCTGAGGCCAAAGCGAGGACACATACCAAATCTGAAACACAGCAACCACTAGAAAGAAAACTAACTCTATCTCAGCTGAAACCAGGACAGATGGCAACTCATGAAGGAACACAGTTTTGCCTTGGTGATTCCCCCCAGGATTGTTCAAACTATAAGTCAGGGCAAAGAACATTGATTCAAATGCAGGGTGCCACACCTCTCTCTTTGTTGCATGTTTCTCCTCTGAGGTTGCTCTGGCTTTTGGTTTCTGTAAGTGGTCTGCTTTTCTTAGTAAAACTGGGAATAAAGACAAAAATAAAAGTGCAAAAGAGATGGTGAGTATTTCATGTTAAGGACCAAACTTTGAAGTGAGAATATAGTTGAGAATGAAAACGTGGGAAGCTGGAGCTCATTTCATCTGCTGCAGTGTACCTTTGGCAAGTTAGTGACGAAAGTGCTTTTAACTGTCAGGATGGGGCTGTAAATCAGCTAAACCTTCTTGGTTTTGATCTAATAGACTTTGATGGTACGCCAACTGTTCCACACAAAAGGTGGTCTTTCTGCAAGGCCCGAATTTGTCCTCTTTTAGTAGCAGCATGCAGCTTGCCAGGTGATGGTGGTGTGGTGTGAGTAAGGGGCCAGTGTGATGATGCAGAACAAATGAGTTTATCAGACTGTTTATTTTGGTTGTTTTTTTTCAAAGGACGGTCACTTTAAAATGTACTCTGTTTCCCATTATGTGGCCTAAAAGATTGCAGCCATGTAATCAAAATATTGTCTTAATTACACTAATTACAGACCCTTATGCTGAGAGAAATCTCAGGGTGTTTCTAATGTGAACAGCTAATTAAGGTCTAGTAGAATAATGACAACGTAATTGCTTATGTTTGTGTGGAGGTGTCAATTTAGAAACAAACTTGTATATGACCTGCTATAGGATGGTAAAGGTAGTCATATTCCTAAGTGCACTTAAGATAAAAGTGTATGGTTTTATTAATTTTTTTTTTTTCAGCCAGCAGTGAAGTATCATTAACTGACGGTTCTTTATTGAGAGCTATGTTTGGTATACTGTCCTTCTAGATTGATATGGTTACTTGGTTTGTAAAACAGGGTAAATAAATTTAGCTGTTTGAATTAATTTTGCAGCTAAGTGAATACTATTTGTTTGTCACTGGCAAAGCTACATTACAGTTAAAGTTTTGGCTGAAGAGCCCATTTTGAAACCTTCATGGCAGTTCATGAAGACTTGTGGTCACTTTTTTCCCTTGTGAAGGGGATCAAGTTACACACTTCAGGCCTTTTGAGCGTCAAGTTTTTTAATGCTTTCTTACAGTATTGGCAATGTGAAAACATAGGTATTCAATACAAACCTTGCAGGAAAGGACATGCCAAAGGAGCACGAGATAAGGAGGCAGGGACTTGGGTTTTTTTCAAGCCTCTGCCTTAGGTGTCCTATGTTTATCTGGGCGAAGTTCCCTAATTTGTAGGAGGAGCTGCTGTGTCATTGCCTGTTGGGATCACCTGTGGCAGCCTGGCCAAATATTCTGTTCTTGCTCCGTTAAAGGCAGAATTAGTTCAGAATTTTGGCTCACAGGCGATGTCAAAGTTTCACTTCAGTTTGGAAGAAGACAAACTTGCATTTTTGTTTTAATTCAATTCCTGTTTAACTTTAGACTGCTTCCCAAATGTAAATTTGGTAAGGAGAGGAACTCAGAGAGTTTTGGTTAAAATGAGCCATTCAAAACCCGGCAGTTTCTGACTGAAATGGTTGGTGGCTCCTGTTAGCCACAGCGACAAGCCATGTAGTCAGCTGGAAACCTGGCTGCCAGGAATCATTGAGCCCTAGAGGAACCCACAGGCCTTAATTTCTTAGACCAGTCTCCCACTGGGAGGTCCAGCGACGCCATTTTGGCTCAGCTGGGGCCCGAGGCCTGCCCTGACCAAACCCAGGAGCTCCAGCCTTGCTGCCTTGGCTGGGCTCCCTGGACATCCCCTGGGGGGAAGCCCTGAGGTCTGTTCCCAGCCAGGGGGATGCCTTGCCCAGCTGAAGCCCGGCGGTGGGGCTGTCCTGCTGTGCACCCTAGCAGCACCCTCTGGCTCCACAGCCCACCAGCTAAGCCTGTATTGAAAACATCTGCCCACTTATAACTCAGGGAGGGCACGTTACGGCCAGGGAGGGGTCCAGCGCTTACCAAACTTGGAGGGAACCTCTGCTAAAAGGGTCTGCACTGTTCTGGAGCAAAAGTTTACCCTGTGCCCTCGGCTGCTCAATAATCCTTGGCCTAAAAAAAAAGAAAAAAGGAAAGAATTAAAAAGCTTAAATGTCTGTGCTGGGAAATAATGTGTTTTCTGGGAAGCTTAATAAGGCACCGCCAAAGGCCTCTCCTGTCGCAGACTGAGAATACTGCCTATCCTGCTCTGCTTTCTTCTTGTCTCTTGGGGAGTTTCTGTCAATTTCCATGATGGAGTTATTTTACAAAATCACTTTGATCATGGGAAACTGATGCTTAGCATTATACTGTCTTATCTGTGCAGTTCTCACAGATTAGTGTGAACCTTCAGAATATGTTCAGTAGCATTTCGGTGCTGTAAACATAGATGAAAATCAACTACTGAAATGAGGTATCAATCTCCAGACTGTTGAACGTTGGTAAGAATTACTGGGTTTCCCTTTCAAGGGATGTAGCTCTGATAACTGTAGGTAAATATGCCATATAAATACTGGCACTTTGTTTGTGTAGGGATGGAGCCAGGAACTAAGGGGTTTTTGATGATTTTTGTTATTATATTTCAAGGAGGTCCATGTTCTATTTGTTACACTTAAGCCTGTGTTTATTGTGTACAGCTGATGTTGATCTACAAGGAGATTTGCTTTGCAGAACAGATCCAAGTGAAATGACTGAGCGCTTAAATCTTTGGTAATATCCACTGTGGGATCCTGTGGATTTGTATGCGACTTTGTGTGTTTTATAAATGAGTGACCCCCATTTATCATTGTGAGAGACTGTTTCATTCATAATTTCTGAACTAATTTTAGTAGCCATCACATGTTTTGGAATAAACATTCGCTATGAAGCCCTGGTGGGCATACAAACTTGCAGGCCAGCAGTAGTAAATGACAATGTCTGTTTGACTCAGGGCATCCATCATGCTGGCTCTGTCAGAGGGGGGAAAGGCGAGGGGGTCATCATAAGGAGCTCTGTCCACCTGCCCTTCCCTAAACTTTAGTCCCAATTAGCCCCACTAGCACAGAAGTACTCTGCCCAACATTACATCTTCCAGGAATACAATTGTTTTCTTCCTCTGTTTTTTGAGTGGCCTGTTTTATTCCTGGCCTTGCAGTTGAACCAAACCTACTCACACACTACCATTGTTGACTGCACCCTTCCTTCTGAAAGGCTGAGAGCCTATTTTCAGGCTCAATTTCGTGTCTTAGACATAGGTTTATTGAGAGTCAAATCTTCCACACTGACAACAATTCAAAGCTCAGTCCTTAACTTCAACTTAATCCTTAACATCCTCTTCCTTCATTGTCATCGTGTCCTTGTGTGATGTCTCCCCCTTCTTCCTACAACACCCTTCATTACTCTTCAAGATCAGAACTGTCTTTAGGGAAAACTGTAGTAATTTTTCTTTGATTTCTTAGGCTAACTAATAATAAAAACACAAGCTGTGTGCTGGATACTTTCAGGCTTGATTAGATTTCAAACATGAGATTTTTTAGAATAGCAGCTGGAGGAAACAATAGAAGCTTCAGAGGTAAAGGAACAAATTGTTCCAATAAGATACTTAAAAGTAGGATGAGAGTGCCTATGAATGTAAATGCAAACAAAGCCCTGCAGCCTTCTTTTATAATGTCTACATCAAGTCTTTTTTTTTGAGATTGCATCTTTCAACTGTTCTCAGTCTCTCTATTTATATACAAATCAATCAAAACTGCTCTTGTCAAGTGTGGAGCCTACCTCTCCACATAGTGGGGTTTTTATTTTACGACTTCATGGTTCTTAGTATTCACAGAGACAGTTTACTCTCCTCTAGCATCTTTCTAGATGAGAAAGCGGAAGTGTAAAAATATCAGTGGACAGGACTTTAGCTGTGAAGGACCTTGAACTGACTTGGATGCTGGTCTTAAATCCAGTCTTTCATTGGATGATGCAAGTTGTCTCGGTAGTGTGATGGTTCTATTGAGATTGCATCCTTGCAACTGACATATTCACTTGTCACTTACATACTCAGCTTTTTATGCCAGAAATGCAGTAGAACATTTTGGAAGTACTTCAGTGCTAACCTCCTCATCTTACTGAAATTGCATTTTTTCCATGACTGAAATGAACGTCAGGAATGTGAAGAGCAAAATTGACAATTGATGGAGTTCATGCAATCCTATAACTTCATTTGCCTTATACGTACATTCTTCTGTTATGACCTGGTGTGTCCTCATGGTACCAGATGATGTACCTGTACCTTGGTCTGATGACCGGGGTTCTTGGGGAATAGGTCATCAAGAAGCAATTTGCCAAAATCGTTCATATAACCACAGCCTAATTACTGTTTGCATCTGAAGGACTTAGAAGAGAGTTGTGATCTGAGCAAGCTGCTTTGCAGGCTGGATCCAGAACATGGATCCATTAGCATGCATTCCGTAGAACAAATGGGAAGCTTTTTCAAAGAGCCATGTAAGAAATTGTAGTGGACGAATAGGTCTCCATCTGGGATCTATGGGCTATCAGAATGCTTCTGATAAAGCAAAACAGATGGCGATGCTTTTAGTTGGCAATGCTAATAATCTGAAACTTGGGTTCAGGCTGCGGTAAATAAGCATTTAAATAGCGAGTGCTGAGTAAAGATAGGACATCACTGTGTTTAGTCCACTTACAATGAGCCTTTCTCAATAACATTTCAGTGAGAGGCTCAACACTACTAGCGATATGCTTTAATATCATGTCTTTCTGGCAAGTTTTTTTTTAATACTCTAATTTTGTAATTATGACAACTGAAATTATTCATCCAATTTAACTGGGTCTCTTTTAAGACGCTGGAGATTTATTATTTGTTCGCCCTCATACTTGTCTAATTGAAAAGTTACAGATAACTGAATATTTTTGTGTTTATGGTCTCTAATAGAGGAGTGATGTCAGTTCTCACATTCTGTAAAATTTTAATAAAGGAATTTAGGACAAAGCTTGTTATTAAGTGTGGGATGGATCCTGCTATTACTGTCAATATTGTGTTTCTTTTGCCAAGAGCACAGAAGTCAAAGTCAACAGCCCTGAAAAGAACACAGGGAAATGACTAGCACTCAGCATGGAGTTGTTGAGAACAAATGATGTCAAACCAATCTAATTTCCTTCTCAAATTCTCCCCAGGGTAACAGGCCTTGTGGTTAGAGAAGAGATGGTACGTGTCACATACCCTGACTTTGTTAAGGCTTTTTACACTGTCCTATATGACAGTCCCATAAACAGGCTTAGGAAACATAATGTGGAAGAAATTAATAAGTAGGGTGCAAGGCTGTTTTGAAAATTGTATTTAGAGCTCTATCAGTGATCAATTGTCAAAATGAAAGAAAGAACTGACTAGGATTCTGTAGAGACCTGTCTAGGCTCTAATACAGCTCAACGTATTTATTAATGACCTGCATGATGGAATAGCATGTGTGGTTATTAGATTTGAAATTGGGGTGGACTGCAAGAATGTCAGAAGGCAAGGTTAGAATTTAAAGTGATGTCTACAAAATAGAGAAACCGGCTATAACAAATAAGATGCTATTCAAGAGGGAGGAATTTCTTTGTAGAAAAAGGAATGATCAACTGCACAGCATGATCGGGGGGGTCACAAGCTGAAAGGCAATGAACAGTATTAACTTGATGGGGAAAAAGCAAACATCACCACCAGTGTATACTCTGTGTTCTCTGTTCAGCACTAGTAGAGTCCAGAAGTGCAACAAGATTTGTTAGACATTAGGAAAAATAATTTTGCCATGTAGATGTTGTGTTCTAAAACAGATTGCACGAGTTATGGCACTCAGTAAGAGGTTTGGTAAGGAGGAAGCAGAAAGGACCTGAGTGTTGGTGGTGCTGCCAACAGGATAAGAGGATGGCCTTAATGAGGATCCTGTCAGAAGTGACTTGCTTAAAGCTGTTTTCTGTCCTGTTTTCCTGGTCATTTCTTGCATCTTTAAGGGAAGCCCGCAAAAAACAGTAAGCTGGATCAGGAGAGAGGCTCATCATGCAGTCCATCAATCACAAGGTGCAAGAAACATGCCACAATTACCCTGACTGTATGTTCTACTGCAGCCTGCTGGACATAGTGCTTCCTGAGACTGAAGTAAAAATGGTCATCCAAAGGCACGTAGGAAATAGCATACGCAGACAGTTCATAGATTTCATGGTGACTGTAAGACAGTCATAAAAATGACCGAAGAAGTTCCCTAAAATGAATTCAGCAATGTTGTTAATGCAGTGGAAACATAATTGGAGATTCAAGCATTAAAAAAAAGAATTAATGAGAAATTATGAACAAGTTCTGTAGTAAGTAGGTATCTGATGGAATAGGCATTTTCTCCCCCTAATTATAAACTAAATATTAATATTACTGGAGCATCTAATTTCTTTAAGTGATATACAGGGCCAATATATTATCCTTTGTGGCTTCTTTGCTTATTGAAAGTTCCCTCTGTTTTACAGTAACTTTTTTATTGCCCTATCAGAATAAGGCAAACCATGTGTATTTTGCATAAAAATGTAATTGTAATTATCCTAAGAAAAAAACAAACAACAAAAACCACACTCATAAAACTAAAGTTTTACGCTCTCTGATTTCAACTGTTCACTTTCAAGGTGCCTTTTAGGGCTATGTAAGCTAGTGTCGTGGTGGGAGACAATATACCCCTACACACACCTCAAATGACAAAAAAAAAGAAACATCCCATTCTTTCTCAAAGTCAGAATGTCTCCCAGTCTTAAGTGTGAACCAACACATTGGCTTGGTCATGTTCACCCTTGAGTTGGTGGCTCGGAATGGATTGCGTTTTAACTTTCTCCTAGAACACAAATAGCTCCCTATCGCTGCAGGCATGGCAGAATCAAGGGTGTTTTAGTGAAGTGATAACTACCAAAAGTAGAAAGAAAAACAAGCAGTGCACTTGACAAGAGGAAGGTGTAGTATAGCAGAATCATATGGTGTTCATTAAAGGTGAGAATAATGAGCAGAGTATCTTTAGTCCCATAGTTGAGCATTTTAGTAGTTGTAGAAAGGGTGAAAAGAATGGTGACATTAGTTCGTTTGTTTTGGAAATGGGTAGATTACTTTAGGATTTTAGGATTACTGTTTTCATTTAAGATATAAATAAGAGATTTTTTCAGTATGGTCTTAAGACAGCTCTAAAAAGAGTCTCAAGAAAAATACGAAGAAAGCAAATTTGGAGAAGCTTCATGGTTGTATTTACTTATCAAGACACTTAAGTATATGAATTGATCAAGATCTATAATACTTCTATTATCTTCGATAATGTGTAATATACTCTTATAAACAATAGCGAAAGCTGTTTCGTATAACATACTAAGATTTAGCAAAACATGAAACCCTTTAAAAAACTACAAGTAATTGCCTCATTTTCTAATACGTTGCAGGCATAGGTTTAAGAGCAGCACATGAAACATTGTGACTGATACAATAACTAACAAACTGCAAATACCACGGAAAAACAAAGCATTTTTTTATCACTTGAAGTCTCCTAGCTCTTCCCTTTTGCTGTGTGGATAGGCGGCATGCCATAATCTTTTCTGGACAGGGGGTAGGTGAAGCCCTGTTGTGAACATGCTACCAGTTAGCCATCAGCAGCCTCTTGAATGCTCTAAGGAATCCAGCCTCTTGTGCTGATGTCCCTCACAGGTCCTTTGGCTCCCCTCTGGGACAGGGGGCGATGACAAGCTTTGCCAGAGCACGGGGAATATCATTGGTGCCAGAGGATTGATAGGGAGCTGGAGACAGTAGTCCCAGGTAACAGGTAAATCTGCACCATCGGTATAAACCTGTTGCCTTTTGGGGGTTCAATAAAATCAGCAGAAGAGAGAATTTCCTGCGGGTCCTGATGGCTGAAACTCTGTATTAAATATATATAAAAGAAATATCAGCTTAAAGAATTGAAACTGTTTTCGTCAAAGAGTATGTCTTTAACTTTAATCCCATGTCTTATTAAATATATTTTTATAGTAAATTGTGAATACCTTGGAAAGAAAAGGTTTTATTTTCAGTGCCATCTGATGGGCCTGTCTCTGTCTGGCATATAATGCAGTTAATTTTATACGCGACTAATGAATAACAGCCGTACCCCTGAATAACTGTGACCCAGATATGTGGAAGACTCTCATGTCTTAATTGCCTGACCCTGAAATTAACACAAGCAGATGGGCCTGAACAGATAGTGAGTCTGACATGAGGTAAAAGAAGAGGCCACTAATGCAGTAAGTAGAATGTAGTATGTGAGAAACTATTTTCTTGATTGGAATTATTTATTTCTCTTTCCAGCCCATTTCACTCACTTAGTATCTTGTGGCTGGCTTATGTGAGTGGTAGCAGGTTAGTTGTTTAACACCTGTAACCTGGTAAACTCAGCTGATAAGGCTCTAAAATAAATTACTGTCTAATATTGAGAAGATAGAAAAAGATGTCACTTAATTGTAAACTGGATTATAAACATTATGATTTACTTTCTTCATAGTTGCAGATTAACTGTGAAATGTCTATATCCCTGAGTACTCAGGGGAGAGGAGAGTATTTACTCTTAATTTTGGAGTTCAAGTAAATTTTAAGTTGTTTTTGTTTTAAAGATATCTTCTGTATAGGTTGCATTGCCTTCAGCCAACCTAGACAAAACCAACAAATTCCAGCATTGCATTTGAAGTAATTCAGCACCATATGTCATTTGCAGTTTATTTGTCACGTGAAGAAGAGGGAGTTGATTCAGGATTTGAGGGGGGGGTGGGGTGGGGGGAATTCTGTAATAGTTGTGGCTTTGTAGAGACTGTTACTTAATGTTGAATAGCTGCTTGACTGCTTCATATTTGCACTTTTTCCTAACAGTTCCTCCAGGAGGTGCATAACACAGGATAAAAAGCGGCCTGTTGTCGGCAAAGATAGTCTGGCCTCATTACTGGGGCAGACAGGTGTATTCTTTAATCACAGCCTGAAAGCCTTAGGAAACCCTGGACTTTTTCCAAGATCAGTTGGGATTAGCCTAACCCTTTGATGTTACTTTGGACGTCCCATGGAGACACCAGTCGAAGAGAGTGAGTGGATGCTGACTGGCTACAATCCTGGGTTTCTTAGGCGAGACATCTGTGAGAACAATTTGTGTGGGAGAAATTGGACCAAAAAAGAAAACTGTTTCATGCTAATTGCAATTTCCAGTTGTAAACCTTGAGGTGAGTTGCCACTGACAGGCTCTTAAACTAATTAACCAAACAGTCCAGTACCCCATGCTGTGTAACGTTACACAACTACACATAAATAACTCCGCCGAAGATTTATCCCGACCCCAAACTTCGAATAGGCTCTGCTGAAGTTAAACAGGCTGTTTGAAGTGTCACAATGATCTGCAGTCCTCCTGTCTGATGCACTACATGCTTGACTCTAATTAACAGTAATCAAATAAGGAAAACCCTAATCAGTATTCAACAGCTATTACTCTCAGCTTAGCAGAGAGAAAACATAATTTCAGAAGAGAAATAAACACGTGGTATTATGTGGAACTATAATAAATCCTTTTAAGTGGCTATGTGAAAAAAAATTATTATTGTAACATGCCATTAAACTGTGATTTAAGACCTTGGGGGATAAAAAGAGAGGGCTGGGGAGGAAAGAAATCCCATATTATCCAGATTCAGTGTTTGCCTCTGTTGAGTCTTGTTGTTGTAGTGTAGCTGTGATAGCATTTTTCATCTCTCTTTGCTTTGCACATATAAAGTGTCTTTTGTCCTGTACCCTTAACAAACACAGGAAAACATTATTTTCTGAACCGTATTTTATAAAGAAGTATCCTCTTCTTTCTTAAAATGCCATTACACATAGCTCATTCTGGTCCATAAGCACTCATGATTTTGTGAATGGGGAGTCAGGAGGAAGGCTCCCACAGATATGGTGTGGTACCCACCACATCATGATTTGATCCATATGCTCTGCTTCTCACCTTTATGGGACCTTAAGAAAACTTTTAAAACTTTGTGGGACAGTAGGAAACTTCCTATGTTCTATGCTTTTAGGGAATAATTTTCTTCTTTGAATGACCAGAACTGATGAGTTTCCTGAGCTACCTGTGCATCCAAAGGAGATGGCCTTTGACTGTCAGTTGGTCATCCCTTGCACACGGTTCTGTACTCCTTTCAGTGTATTTGAACAACTGTTTTGCACAAAGTACTTTGAACTCACTCTTAAAGAGACATTGCATGTGCTTAGTTTCTAGTCCTCTTTCCCCTTTTCCTGTGTTCCCAAGGACACAAATGGCTGCTCTGTGACTGAGGGCCTTTATTTCCTCTTAAGTACCATGGGTTTGTGCATAACTGTAAGCAGTTTCTCTCCTGACTCTGCAATTTCCCTTGGTGATGTTTAAAGGAACATTTTTTAATTCTATTTTTAAACTGTTAGAAATAGCTCTCCAGAGCTTCTACTGCTGAATACTAATAACTTTTTATATCAGCATAACAGGATAGTTTTATCAAAGATCACAGTGATGGTAGTATTTGCATCTCAAAAGGCAAGGGGAAGCTGTTCATAGGTTTATGGAGGTCTTTGTCCTTTCCTTCAGCTTCCATAGTTTTGTTAATGCTAAATTAAATTAAATGTGTTAAAAGAGCTGTGGTGAGTGTTTGCTAATATGCATGCCAGCCTTATCAGAGGGTGTCATGGAATGCCATTTTTTTCCCAGATGCACATAATCTTAACACCTGCTCATCCTGAAACTTAGATTACTTTCTCCTAGGGCTATTTATAACTAAAGCTGTTGTTGGTGACTTTGGTATTTTTACACTAGCCCATATGGCTGCAAGAAAACGCAGAGAGATGTACATAATGGAACAGAGGGCAAATAATTGTCTGGAAAATCCAGACTGCTGTTCAATATGTCTGGAAGTAGTGTAGCAGCAGGCAGAGTTCAATTAAATCATCTTGATTTTGTGTAGGAAAAAGATTTGCAACCACTGACTTGCCCCTCAAAATCAGCTTTCTTGTTTACCTCAAGCATGTAGCTCTTTGAATACAATCTAAGCTGATTCTGGGAGACCAATATGTACCCTTCATCAATAAAAGCTAAGTAGTCTTGTCATACAGGGACACTGAAAGCTGTACCTGCTGTGACCTTATTCTGCACCGTGTTGCGCAAGTGCTGTGGGTCTCCAGCTAAACCCAGATATTGAAAAGGGAGAAAATGCATCTCCTCTCATTAAATGTAGCCATTGCTTTCAGGAAATGGTATCACGTCAGATCACACTGCAAAATGCTACGCTTTTTCCATTAAGATTTGAAGGTTTCTTTTAGAAACATGTTTTGTACAGTGAGCTACAGGAGTCAGAGGAATAAGTCAAAGCTGCTAATATG
The DNA here is from genome assembly GCA_013398815.1 of Ibidorhyncha struthersii. Lineage (NCBI taxonomy): Eukaryota > Metazoa > Chordata > Aves > Charadriiformes > Charadriidae > Ibidorhyncha > Ibidorhyncha struthersii. The sequence continues at coordinate 407,941 of VZSZ01001955.1, read as the reverse complement.
CTTGGAATATTTGAAGAATGTGTATTTCACAGGTACATTACAGCCTGGATGTTACCAAAATGGATATTTCCAGGAATCTATAGGACCCAAACACAGTCGCACCCCTCCATATTTTAAGTTTCTGGAGATAAGTGAAAGTTAGACCACAGATACAGCAATATTTTTGGCTTTTTCATCTCTCTTCCTGCAACCCAGCTGCCCAATGTCAAGGCATTCCTGTTTCCAGTCCACAACATTTCCCTGTGATCTAAAATGGATCTGATCTGTGATGTGGTTGCAAGGAGGAGTTAAGAGGTTCTTGTGCCTGCCATCTGCCCATCACTGGTGGAGTTACTGCCTGGTAGCAGAACAGGTGATTAGTGTCCCCTCCTCTGCTGAGCTCATATCCTGGTTGAAATAGAATGTATTTGAAGTTAACAGCACCCAGCTATGAAATATGTTGGCACAGCAGTGGATACACTGCAGGTACTGCTGCATTAGCCAGTAGTGCTGTGTTGGGGTGGGGATGGGGCAAGCAGCTGGATACAGCCACTTCTGGTACCAACACCGACAAGCTGTCAAAAATCATGAGTTAGCACGCTGTGCTTCTGATCTGTGAATCCTTTGACTTGAACAAAAAGTGTTCAGTTTCTAGTACATTTTATCACAATTTTTTATGAAGCAGTATGAGGTTCTAGGCTGGAGAGAGCTCAGGAGTGAGAAATACTGCATTATATCTTTTTTTTTTCTATCTGTTTTTATATTTTTCCCCATTATGCTGGAGTAATACACTTCCTCAGTGAAGAACTACCCAAATAATGCTCGTGCAGACCTTTCAAAGCTGAAAAGTTGAAATTGGTATGTAAATTCATGTATTACTGTTGTATCAATTCATGACTAAAATTTGTAATTTTAGGCAAATTGTAGCTTTAAATTTTATGAATGGGGCTTTAAGTGCCTTGTTCTGAAAAGCACTTAAACAACATTACATGAGAAGATGGCATGGGCCAATATTACCCCTCTGATTATATTTAAATGAATTAAAGTAAAACCAAGACTTGTTTCCTTTCCTACAGCTTGGCTTCCCTTACTTTTTCTGTAAATTCTGTGGTTTCTCATATTCATAGATAAATATGAGAACAAGCCTATGATCAACAAATTTTAACATTAAAAATGAACAAGTTTAAGTATATTCCTTAAAAGTACCCATTCTATCCTTTCTCTGGTTTCCTTTCTGTATTTTCTTTATATCTTAATACTTTTGGTACACTACAAAATATTTAGTTGATCTTTGAGAACTGGGAAAACACAGGAATGTTTCTTTCCCAGATGGAGAAAGAATACATTTTTGGTTTTCGCTCTAAAATTTATGTCTCTCTGCTGCTTTTGGTCACTAATAACTGCATATTCATTGTTCTTTATTGCCGTATGCTGTGGTCAGTGGTAACATTAATTGCTTCCCTCATCGATATTTTAACATGACTCCATGGATCATTCAAGTTGTAATAAATTCAATGGCTGCCACTGTAATTTAATTTTCTTACATATTTGAACTGTATAAACTCTCTCTTCTTAGCTAAATCCTGATCATGTTAGCCTCACTTCATGCTGTTGCCATTTTAGGATCGTAGTCTCCCTAGTCTTTATCCTCTGGTAATGCAGAGAGAGAAAGAGGCATCTTCAGAGGGTGAGTCAACCTTTCTGAAGTTTTGAGCAATCTCCTGGGAATACCTCTCTTGGTTGTGTAACAAGCCTGAGATATCTGCATCTGAGAACCTCAGGTGCTTAAATCTGGGCCAGTCCAGGCACCTGTGACACTTCTTCCCTCAGCTTTTGTGGGAGTGCTTCCTGTGGTCCCTCCTACTTCTGGTTTTGCTGCAGTCAGTGGGCGCTGATTCTTAGTGAGTGTTTTATACAGCTCTGAGTCACTGACTTTTCATTAACGTGGGTTGATTACAGACTTTATCCTAGTAGCTGCAGTATTTTGGAGCAGACTTTCATATTTTAAGTCTGATAAATACCAGGCTAATAAAATCTGCTGTGCAGCTTGCTTCTTCCCCAAATGATTCTGTACAAAAGATTCTGTCTTTCTGGGAGAGGGATGGTGAAGGGTCCCTGGCCAGTTGCTACAGAAAACAACATGTTCCAGTGTGATAGGGTTATTGAGCTTGCAGTAAGCCTAAACTTCTACCATTTTTCTTTCTTCTGCATTTTTTTTTTATTCTGGAGAAATACCTCTGAGAATAAGGATGTTGTTTCAGTCTTTGTTTTCTGCTAAGACTTGCCACAAGGGTAACAGTGCTGTGTGTGATGGACTGTCTCTTGTTCCACAGAGGATGAGTAAACTTACTCATGTGTTCCCTATGGGCCATTGAAGTACTCCAAAATGAAACTGAACTAAAAAGATTCCACTTCAACAGGTATGAACCAGTTCTTTTGCATTGGTCTTAAACACATTCCAGACTTCCAGTTTGGAAGTTAGATTTGGTTTTGATAAAAGTTTTTGATAACACTTTTGTTTGATCTGATGTAAATGTACTGTAGCTGGATAAATTCTATAAATGCTAGTAAGGCCATGTTTTGATTTAAAAAAAAAAAAGGAAGTTTCAATTCCTTGGTTATTTTACTGATTTTATTCCTCATTCTGGGTCCTTTATCCACAGTAACATCTGATCTCTTAAGAACTTGACAGGGAGGTTTGCACTGGAAGATAAATTCCTACCTTCAACATCATAAGGGAGATTAATTTTTTTTTTTTGTTAGCAGGACTCTTTAGCACTGCTGAAAGATGTCAAAATGTCTGCATTTCAGAATAAAGTTCTCTATTTTATCAGCTTATCAGATAGTGTACATGCAACAGTACTTTCAGATTTTTGAAATGTCACTGTATTTTTATTGTGAATTCCCATGGTCGTTGCCAGACTTGATCTCCAGGTTAGATATTGAGGTACTAGGTGGGAGAATGAGTGTCTTAATGAGATGATGTAATCTTAAAACAGGAGTAATTTCAGGGTAAATTGAGAAGACTCCAAGCAGCTCAGGCTGAACCAAGACTCTTCTTAACTGTGATTATTTTAACACTGAGCTAAGTATTCTGTTCACTTATTTTAAGTTAGCTGTGTGACAGTGTGCCTGCATATATTACTCTTTCATGGATGTTGCAGAGCAAAAAGCGTCAAGCATGTAGACACATAGGTACACTTGGGTCATTTAACAACCCTCAAATGATTTAGTTGTTGTGTATATTGTGTCTGATTTCCAACCTGAGTTATGGAATAAGGTACCCAAAATGCCATATGAATGTCCTCAGCTGTCATGTTTCCAGAACCACAAGAACAGGGCTGAACACCAGGATGAAGAAGCAGACCAGGCACTCTGTGATGTGCTTCCCTTGTTCTACTCTGCTAACTTGTCTGCTGACCATTGAAATTTCAGATTTTACCAGAAATCTATTTATTCTTTGTAGGAAATATATGTTGTTAAACAGGCCTTTTATTTATACTGCAGCTCTCCTTTCAATAAATTGCTTAAAAAACTATGCAGTATACATTTTAGTTCTACGTGAAATATTTTAGCATTATAGCAGGAAAGCAGACTTACCCACTTTGTTTCCAATGTAATTTTTTTTGTTTAAAAGGAATGTTTGGATCGTATCCAAGGTCTTGATCAGTAACCTGGATGCTATGAGATTCAGACAATACTGGTTTAATCAAATTAGTGCTCTTCTGATTAATTTAGAAAACCTAATTGTTTTCTGGGTTTGTGGCATACCGTGACCCAAAGATCCTGCTTCTGAGAAGACAACTGTTAAGGGAAGCAATATAAAATGAAGATATAATTTGATGATTTGTTCACCAGAGTACCCTGCCTTTAAAAAGATTGTGAAAGGGATGGTGCTATGAGCTGACAAAGTTATTTATCTTTTCCTAAAACAAGTACTAAGGACCAAGAGGGGGAAAAAAAAAGGGGGGAAAGGAGATTCTTAAAGTGGAACTGTGATTCAAAATAGAAATGCCATTTTCTTCACATATGTACCCCGACAGAAGAGGGTTGATGGCATTCTTGCATTCAAGCCTGTAGAGAATGGATGTCAAGTAGCATCTAGCACACTTGTAGTTGGCTGCAGCTAATGGCCCGCTGAGCTGTAAGTTTCCTAAAACACTGAAACCCCAAATTCTTCAAATAAAATGTACTGTATGCCAATAGCAGTTTAAGCTACCTCTTGATAGCTGTTCCAAATGTAAAACTCTTCTTGTAGGGTTATTTGTGTGACAGTAGTCACAGGTGCACCTCTGAAAGACTAAATTTATGCACCACCAGGTTTCTGTTTCACAGAGTATAAGCACAGTTTCCATTTCAGCTGACCCGCAGGTCAGAGAGCAGAGCTGAAATGGCCACTTTTTGTGCTGGATTGGTCTCCTGTACACTGGAAAAAGGGAGTTCTGTCAGGGAATATATTTCCCTAAGCTTTTTGCTGGCACACAATGGAAATTTGAGAGAGGAGGACTCTGACAGTAAATTGGGAGTATGTTAAGTCTTACATAGGTAACTGTGGGTAATATTTAGGCATATGACAAAGCTCTTAGACTTGCAAATAATTTCAAGATTTCAGTGGCTTCTCTGGAGCATGTGAACTGATTTTAGAATTACTCAGTTCTGGACCAAAGGACTGTTTTACAAAAATTGTTCTGATAAAATGGGTATAGCCAAGTTGACCTAACACTTATAGCGATGAAATCATATTTCCTTTCCTCACAGGTCTTCTAAACTCTGATGTCATTGAAACTTTACGTCTTCTGCTTAAGTTTATCGAGTTTAATGTAGTTTTGTTGAGCTCAAGTTGTTTTCTGCAACAGGACTTTCTTCCTTCTGTCTTTCTCTCAGCTCTTTATCAAAACTTAAAATGGTTAATTCTGTTCAGGCAATAAGATACTTAAGTGGTAGTTGTACTCAACTGTTGATTTGCTAATCATAGCCAGGCAAAATGCTACTGGAAGCAACCATAGTCCTTAAAATGTTCTTCTCATCTGGACATAGGGAATGGGAGGCATCATGTTTGTGTTTACATAGTTTTGTGTCTCTCCTTGGCTGATAACAACCTCTCTTTAACACTTGCAATAGCTGATTTTCCAGGCTTTGGGATTTTTGCTTAGAGATAGATCACTGCTTGAGGCCCAGGAGGCTGAATTTGGTTAGGTACAATTGACTTAAATGGACAGGCAATTCGCTTGACTTCTTTTTCTGGCTTTGCAGCTGCTCTGGGTTCACCCTCCCCAGGGTGTGCAACAGGTGGCCATGCATAGCCGAGCTCTTTGGGAAGGCTGCGTTATTCCTACCCTGCTGTAATACTGCATGTACTAAGAACCCAGGAGCATCCTGCAGGCCTACTGAGCCTCGGGTTTGCTCTCAGGAAGTATCTACATATCATTATCTGAGCTTTTTGTAAACGAGAGACTCTGAAACAACTGTTCACATCTGCCTATGGTTGTTTTGGGGTTTTTGGTTTGTTTCCTGGGTGGGGGGAGAATAGTCATGGGATGACAGGCCTGGGGCGTCTGCAGTCCAGGATATCTTTTCCCACTTTGTAAAGCATAGGGTTGGTTTCCAGGTGTGTTCTCAACATTAAATTCTCTTCTACCTAAGCTGCAGTGCCATCAGACTGCCTGTTGTACAGCCTGCTTCTGACTGCTACTTGTAAGTTCTCTTATGCATTATGCATATTTTTGGTTTTTTGTTTCAAGTCCTTTAGCAACTGTAATTATTAAAAAAACAAACCACCGCAAACAAACAAGTTTCACTAGCACCTGCTACACTGGATCTTTGTTTCTCTGTCAGCCTCAGGTTCTGGAACTAACTCCCCATGTTGATTAGAGCCTTAAAGACTTTCTGATTATTTTTTTCTGCCTCATAAAACATATGGTTGATTACAGGAGACTGTGACACACAGAAATAGCTGGAAAAAATTTAAGTGTTAGTTTTGGAATCAAATCTAAAACCTAACGTGGAATGCAGAGAGTCAGCAGAATTTTCCAGATTCACAAACTATAGGATTACCAGAAGGAAATAAAAAAATCTAATATCTATATTAAAGCAATTGCAGAGATGTTGTAGACTGTACAAACAGTATTCAGAGTTACTTTAAAGGAATCAGGAGTACATAAAATAGGAATCTTCAAGGAAAAGATAGGTACCAGATGATTGGTGCCCCATTGCTATTAGTTCCACTGCCATTTGAAGAATCATTTCACTCCTTGAATATCGTGACGGTTAACTATCGTACAACAGCTGTCAAATACATCTCGTGAAAAAGTACACATTCTCCAAGATTATCAAGTCCCCTCTTGCTTTTAGTACAGGAAGTTCATTAATTTTTAAATGATGTTTTAGGCTTTTAATAACTGTGGCACTTAGTTATAAAGATGTCATGTATAGTTACCAAGGTGCCACTTTTCATACTTGCTCTTTAACTCTGTTAAACTTATGCTAGGATTGCACAGTGTGTATACGCAACGAATATGATTGCAAGAGGCATAATTTCTCATCAGCTTTTGTATCAGTTCTCCCTAAGACAAATTATATGTTCAAATGCAGATCTTGTAGTCCTGCATCCCTGTGAACACAATGACATGACTTACAAATGTTAATTATTTACACGACAATATGTATTTAGGTAATCATCTGATTTTAATAAAGTAGGATAGAATTCTAACGTTTTAAATATAAATGAGTAATAGAGAATGAAAAATATCAGGGATACTTGATACGAGTAGTTTGCACACCTACATGTACTACGTGTAGTAGGCGTACTGCATCTTTGATAAATCCTTCTCCTGCTTATTTCAAAAACCTTGATAGTAAATTTCAATATTTTCTGCAACAGATATGTAAGAGAATTCATTCTTGTACATGTTTAGTACCATAGCAAAAAGGTGATCTTCCATGCTGGACATCCTGTCTAGTTTCCAGTGGAAGACCTGTTGTACCTGTGATCTAAGGAAAATTACGTAGGTGAGCTGTGAAAATAGAGTTGATCTCTTTTAAATATATGACAAGTGTAAACTGTTTTGGAAACAACATACAAGCTATCAGGTGTACAAGCCACTCGTCAAGTCAGAAAAGGTAGTAGCAAACTTCAAAACCAAATACATGTTGGGAACAATCTTTTATGACTTCAGCTAGGCAGACAGTGAGATTGACTGAAAGGGAGTGGTATCTTATACCTGTAGAGTACGAAGTTGTTGAGAAAGGGGATAAAGTGGTTATCTCTATGGTAAGGACAGGGCTATGGTTTTAAATGCCCAGTAGAGTTATGATTTATTACTCAGGAATGAAAGATCAGAAAATTGAGTGATTGTTTTGTATTCCCTCACTGGCAAGTGGACATTTTTGTCCGTATGACTTTATTCTGGTTTGAAAGGGTTGTTCAGATTAATCTGTGTAGATACTGGAAGGGCACCTGGGACAGTGGATAAAATGTTATGTTCCCAGAAATGCAGAGGTAAGATGTTGATGGTTCTGTTGTTGTAGGGAGATTTTATTGTCAGTAGCGGAGATACGACAAGTTTTACGCTTGCTCAGGCTTGCTCTAGATTCATTAAATGTATTTGGAGTTCTTTCAAGGTAGAGTATCTCCTTACATAGTAGGGATAGGGAGGCATCTGAAGACTAGAATAGTTGACTCTAGGAGGACTTATTTCAAGAAAGCTTACGTTGCAGTTGGTTGGTAATTTTTTCCGTATAGGTAATAGCTCTGAATTACATGGAGCAAACACAGGGGTGGGACCAGAGGCTTTTACTGAAGTTCTCATACAGTATTTGGGTGCTTCTTTCAAAATCTGACTTAATTCCTTAAATGAGTGCCCTGCTGTGTAAACATCCTCTTGGTTGCAGAGGGGGTGTATTCTTCTCAGAGAACAACGAAGTCTGAGGGCTTAGTTATGCAAAAGAGCTTTTTGTGGGGCATGTTTCAGGTGGTTTCTGTTTTTTACATGAATAGCTATGCTTACCTTTTGGGGTTTTATTATTTTAGTGTATACTGTTGCTTCTAAGCAACCATTTTGGTGGCTGATCATGCTATATGAGAAATTGATGGTGACAAGGGAATATTCTAAATTTGTTCAATCAGAAATCAGTGTTAGAAGCCAAGTTTCTTGTGAAGATAATCAGAATGTCATCTGAGTGCCTTAGGTTTACTACCATAAAGATGCAAAATTTGTTCTCCAAAACAGGTGAAAAAAGGTTACTACATTTTGTTTTTTTCTTGGTGCTCATTGTTGTGTCTTACCATACCCAGTTCCATTTTCTTCACAGAATGTTCCAGAGGAAAGAGGAATTGGAACAGTCCTCTGTAGGGGATAAGATGCAGTAATTCTGTGATCAATTAATTTACTTTCTTTTTAAGAACATGTCTGTGTACCAGTTTGCATTCAGATTGTGACTGACAGTGATGGTGGATGACAGTTAGAGATTAGCAAATATTATGAGCTGTTATTAGTTTCTCTTACTTTAATAATCTTGTGCTAATAGAAGAACTTTCTGACCAAAAACTGAGTACTTAACATGATCATAGGATTCAGCATAATAGCTCAAAAACGTGTATCAGCTTGTTCGTATGCAGCTGAAAAACTCACATAATATGTAGCTCAAAAATGTCTCAAAAACGTGTTTGAAAACCTCCAAATTACCTTTTTCTCCCCACCTGTCTTATAATATATATTATATATCCATTAAAGGTAGTCATACAATGAAGAGTAGTTACTGGAACAAGCAGACAATCAGAACAAAACATTCCATTCCATTCATCTTCAGTTACGAGCTGCAAGCGAAATAAATGGAAATAGGGAAGAGAATGTATGTAGGCAGAGATAAAGCCAAGTGTAATCACACTTAATGCTAAAAAAGCTCTGTTTGACTTATTCACAAAATGCCACCTGTGAAAAACAGTCTCTGCTTGGGTTTCTGGCTCCTCTGACATTTGATTAAAGCTGGAATTAAGCAGCTCTCATTAGAACTTCAGGAGAATGAATTATACTAATAAATGTATAGCATGTGTACCTGATATGAATGCCAGCACTGTACACCCTATTATTAACATGCAATTATGTTGATGAATAGCAACTTAAACTATAATTTCTTAGAGATATACATTTTCAGTTTTAATATGCTGCCACTTGCATGTTTACTGTGGCTGAAAACCAAGGTAGTAATGTGACAGCAGCAGCTTAGTACCAAATCTCTGACATACCACAAAGGCAGCAGTGACTCTGGGATTCAGTAAGAACAGGGGAAATGGCGGAAAGAGAGGGGAAACAAAAAAGCATCAAGACAACTTGTTTCAGAGACCTTCTGTGGATTAAGTGCTCCAATTAAAGCTGTTTGTGGCGTGGCAAGCTCTCAGGATGGATAAATTCTGGCAAAACTATTGTACAGCTGGAAATACTTGGCACTGAGATGTTTTTTGTGTGTTTGCCAGGAAGCATTGATTTAGGTTTCATCTTTATAATACATTTTTATGCAGGGTTTCAAATAAAATCAGGAGGAAAATAAATTTATATTGGCTTTGATTGACTCCTGTCATTTCCTGAGAGTGCTTACCTCTATCTTGAATGATAGAACAAACTCTTGCAAAACGTCAAGTGCCTGTATCAAGGCATTCACAACCCTTTCAGGTTTCTGTAGGATCATCGTGTTTTTATCAGTAGCATCCTATTTAGCAACCATTTTCAGGTCTGTTGACAAGAGGACAGGGACTTCCAACCGAAGCTGTCACTGTGGACTTTCCATTGCAGCTATAGGAAAAAAGTGTGGGGTGTTTGAGTGTATGGGCTCTTGTTGTGTCAGTGAGTAGGTATCATTGTCTAAGGTAAATGGTGACCCTGGAGAAGGAGAGTTAGAGAGGCTGGCTGAGGGTTTTTTCATATTCTTTCCCCATCTTCCCTTTGTAAATGTGGACGGTGAATATCTTTAGGAATTTAATCAGTTGAGAAGTGGATGGCACATTGCAGGAAAAAGTAGCTGGCTGCTTCCAGGATGAGGGGACTTACTGCCTTGTATTTTTTTTTGAAAGCATTATCAGGAGCAAATGGGAACCTTTGGCTGGCAGCTCTTGTGTTGGAAATTAAATCTGGACTATAGAGAACGTAATGATGGAGAGCATCCCTGATTCGTGAATTTAATTTAAGTCCTGAGCTTGCTTTATTTTAATTGAACGAAAAATATTTCCTTGTCTTGTGAATAAATGCGTACTGACTGAAACTATGTGTTTCAGCTAAACTACTCAATGACAGATCTTACCCTATCCTATGTGTGGTACTTATTGGAAGCTTACAGGATGTGTACTGACTGGAATGTAATTCAGCTGCATACTGCCTTCACCTATATAGTCATAACAGCAGTTCACTGGTTGAAAATCTGAGGGCAGGTGAGAGAGAAAGGTGTTGTCCCTTGATACTCTGTAGATCAATGCTACCACTTGCTTTAATAGAGGGATCACAATTAAGCCTAGTAACCCATTGATTCATGGATAAAAATAAACAACTGCAGAAAGAGAGCATAATAAAATTAGTTTAATTTTTTTAAGACTCACTATAGTTAGGAAGTATTTCCCAAGCAGTTCAATGAATTTTTATTGTTCTAGGATGTTTTTTCATAACAAAAGGTGGATTATTTTAATGTAGATTACTAATATTAAGCACTAAAATGCTCTTATTTCCTTTAATAATGTTCTATAAAGCATTCTGAACAATGCTGAGAAAATGAGACCATTTTTGAGTTGCAAATGAATCCCTTTTGATAATTGTTCAGCTGTAGAGGTAGAATGTCTCACAGGATACTTTAGAATTGAGATCATATGAGCTAATAATGTTCTTCTCACTAAACTGGGAAGAACAGCCCTGCTGTCTTAACACTAACTCCTTGCTTTCTGTGTAAAAATGTAATAAAGTTTACTTCACGCTACCCTTCTGGGCTTTTGTTTAATCTTAATGGTTTTCTCCTTTAGAGATTTATGCTCAAAAAGGTATTATAATGTATCTTGGCTTTGTACTCTAAAGGAAACAGCTGCAGTACTTGCATGCAGAAATATACTGAGGACAAAGATAAGTTTTACTATTTTTTGAGCAATAAATGGGCCTCAGATTAGATCAGTAACTAATTTAAAGGACTCTGGATCCTGTTGGATTTTATGAAATTCTGTTGGGTTTCAACAGTTTCCTGAGATTACTTTTGATGTAAGCACTCCCAGTGAATCACTGCCAGTTTTTATCATGAATCTGAGTACTGGGTATATTTGAACTCAGTCTCAGCTAAGTCCATCAAGGTCTCAGATCTCATTTAAAAATAAGGTTCTAGATCTGATGGGTGCAGACATATCTTAGAGACACCAAACCTGAAGCTAAGAGTGAAAGAAATCAAGCAGCTAAACAGGAACTAAATAATTTCTTTTTCCTTGAGGGCAATTTTTGGAGACCACTTGCTGCTATTATGAAGGTTTTTAGTAACTCCAAAGCAATTCTTAGTTTTAACTGCTCATTTCTTTCTGATTACAGATCACAATCACATAAAATTGGAGTGCTTTAATGTCTTGGATCAATCATTGTTGGCAACCCTCTCCAAAAAATATTAGAATAAAGCATCAGATGGAGCTATGTGGGATTAAATAACACAGTTGCTGAAACAACTGTGATTCCACAATTCCAAATAATTTGGCAGAATGGTTGTGTTTTATTGCATTTTGCCAAAGTAGGAATTAACTTTTTCATTACTCTCCTGCCCTCAGAAGAAGCAGCCCCTCCTCTGCCCCATTTTGTTATCTGCTGTAGCAGCTGGTGAGGGCAGTGTGAGTCCTGGTGTGTGATATTCTAACACGTCTCGCAGATGTTTTGGACTTTCTGTAGCTTTAAAGTGTGTGTTTGTCCAAGGCATATCAAAACTCAGTGGAAGTTCTTGACATTGTTATTCTTTTGAAGGTTGCTGTCCTTACCCAACTGTCCACAATGACATAGGGAAGGAAAGAGAGGCTTTGCTCTAGAATGCCAGGATCTTTATTTATTTACTTCTTTGCTGCTGCTGGAGGTTGAAATGCTCCTCTTTACACTCAGAACTAAAGTGTGGTACGTGTGTCCTTCCTCGCAATTTTTTAGTAACTTTACCAAGTTTTTGCACTGCTTGTTCAAAAGAAGAAAAGCAAAGCTCATTGTTATAACTAAGAGTTTATTCTTCACAGCTGCTTGCTTTCTCTTTCTATGTGAACTTGTGTTTTCTCTCCTTAACTGGCACAATGGCTTTGGGTGCTCTTGGAGGTGCAACTATATGTATTCTTTCAGGTGTGCAACTAGCAAAAGCCACTTTTAATTTAGTACCCAATCTAGGGAAACACACAGGCACGTCCCAGCTGATTTCAAATGAAGAATAAAGATGAAGGAAAGGGGACATAAAAAGAAGATACTGTTGCAGGACAGCCAAGGAACAAAGAAGAGATGGTGACCCATCTCTTAAAAGATTTAAAGTGAGGGAAAGAGAATTGCAGAAAGGTGGTCCAGGGTTTCAAAGCTCTTGCATAATTAAGACCTTCCTGGAGAACTACTTTCTTCTTGCGTTTGATAATATTTTCTGAAATCCGTATTTAAAAATACTTCCCCAGGAGGCTGGCAAGACATCAAGCATGATCTTCACTAGTCAGAAATTCTCCCTCATTTCCCTTCCAGAGGTGAGGCCTTAGAGTTACACGGCAGCTTTAGAGTTTTATTTTGAGGCCTTATACTTTATCTGAAACTGAAAAGACCTTTGCCATAAATTAAAAAGACAAATAAGCTCTCTACAAAAGTATAGCAAAGGGTATAATTATATTCCCATCATTTTACAAGGGAGGCATTTATGAATACTTTGTGGTTTAAGTGAGCTGCTGTGCTTGCCACTTTTAAGAGTAGTTATTTTATAGTACCGCTTTAAGTGTTTTTTTTTAACAGCAAACTTCTGTTTCTGTAATTGTCTGTGCCTGTGAGCAGTTGCAATTAATGTCATGGCTTTAGGCTGAAAGGTCCACGACCTTCTGTCCTATCAAATCAACAAAATATTTATGGTTATCAGCATGATTCTGCAATTAGCTTTTAATTGAACGTGGCATTGCTCTTCACTTTCCAGTGTCTGAGGCAGCACTGAGGTCTGTTTCTGTTCTTGAAAATCTCTGTTGTCCTTCGAGACTGCTCATCCTATTTCAGACTCTTCTCTGGCAGCCAGTGTTTTCAGAGTGCCACTAAGCTACCGCTTTACCCTGTCTGGATGTTCTGGATCCACTGATTTCCTTTGCTTATTATTTATTACAGTTAACAGAATGAAATAGAAGCTGAAAGCCCTTGGCTAAAGCTTGTCCACTGTGTTTTCGTCTGGTTTATTTGCACCTCCGCCTAACTCTATTTGTAATACAGCTGACCTTTTCTTATAACATGAAGTTATAGGAACATATGTTTTCACTGGTAGAAGTGCATTATGTCTAAACATCTTCTCTGATACCTGAACAACAGCATGGTCCTAAACTGCCAGAAGTGGGTCCTCAAAAATAGTTGTCCTGATTTCACGCTGTACTACTTGGACTGAGTACAGGATCTTCAGTTGCAATGTATTAAACACACAGAAACAAAGCTGTGCATGTCAGGCTCCCTAGCTGTCATGGTGTAGGCAGCAGTGAATTACCCAGTGGTTAAAAGATTGCTGGTAAGCAACAGTAATGGAAGCAAAACATGCTTTTCATAATAAGTATCACACAGCAAAAAAAGCAAAGAAACCACGTATTTTCGTTTGTAAGCGTCTTGACTTGAGTTCAAGAGAAACAACACGAGCAAAGTGTTGTGGCGACTTCTCTGTCACTGGCTGTTTTGATTCTCAGAGTGGCATAGCTATTTAGAGAAGAAACATTGAGGAAAACCAACTGCACACCCTAAGGCAAAGGGGCTGAGCTAAGTTATTTGGTTTTAGTTTTGTTTCTGCCTGGGAAAAATGCAGACACGTAAATGGCGTCAGGGTATAGTGTAGGACAGGACAACTTAATACTGGGTTCAAACACAGTGCAAAACTGGTTGAAGCTGGTGGCCAAAATAGTTTCTTACAACAGTATGTCACCATAAAGCTTTTGATCTGTCTGTTCCGATGAGAAAGATGACATGTAGGTTTTTGTTGTGTAAACGGGAATTTCACAAAGACTACTTTGTAATTTGGATCTGGATTCAACCTCTACTACTTAAATAATGTAAAACACGCTAGCGGCTTTGGCAAAGAAGATCCTCAAGAGCTTACTTGTCTCAGTGCTTACTGGAAGAGTTTACATGCTTAAAAGCTTGGCAGCATCCTGGTGTGGGTTTTCCTCTCTCTCCCAGTATATTGGCTTAATTTAATAAAAGCTAGTGTCTCTCTATGTTGTACTTTTTTCAACTGAAAGGCTGCAACAGGTCTGACAATGTTACTGCTTACTCTGAAGAGAGAATTGTACTTCACCACTGGGTGGGGATCAAGCCATCGACCAAACTACAAATTTTCTGTTCAAACTACTGTATATTTTAGTGGGTATTTCCTATGACTAAAAAAAAAAACCTAAAACTTAGTATAAACTTATCTAGTCGCCTGCATGTTTTTGTAAAAGTATTTCAAGGGAGTTGTGTGTTAGTGCTATTTGGTAAATCCCAACCGCTGTGAATTCCAACATTCTTGCAGGTACAGCTATGACTAGAAGAAAATACTGTGACATTTTACGCAGCTCTTCAAAACAGAAAAGAGAGAAATAAACTGAAGAGCCGTGATTTAAGAGAAACAGAGTCACTGAGAAGTAAGTGCATTGAATATGTTCCTGTGGCTGTTAAAAGGTTATAGTGGTTTTGGGTTTGTTTGTTTTTAAAAAATCCTTTGCCTTGAAGTCAGTATCTACAGCAGATGCCAAATTACCTAATTTGAAACTGATGTGTGCTGCTCAGGTAAAACAGCTCCCAGCAGCCACAGGTGTAGTTCATCTGTTAGTTTCCAAATTCCATGAGCTGTAATAGTTAGGGTGTAGAAAGCAGCTCTCCAGCCTCCATTCAAACTGTAGTCTTTCTGCTGGGACTGACAACTGAGAAATGTTAGATGCTCTGAGAAGTGAGCTGAGGCCGCCCGTTCTTCCCATATGTCACTGAGCTGCTGCGAGAATTTAATGACTTTTAGTCATTACTGATCCGAGCTTGTTTTATAATGAGCCAGTAGTGACAAGCTACCTATCTCATTAATCCCAGAGCTATGAAAAGCGTTTTTTAGTTCTCAGAATTATTCCGTGTCTTTAGCAGAAGCATTTTACTGCTTCCAGAGGCTGAAGGATGTTTGGTAAGCAGACTCCTGTTCAGCGTGGGTTGTTTTTTTAATGTTATACTATACAACTTAGCTACGAGTGAGGAAATATATTATCTTTGGTCAGTGATTTGGATGAGTAATTATATGTCTCTTCAGTTCTTAGTTTTAGAAAGTAAGCTAAAATGGTTTTCAATTGAAATTAAAAGCTAAGAGGTGGCACACAGTAGTAGTTCCCAACCTTCAAGTGTGGTCCTGGGAAGTAAGTCCTTGAGGAAGTCCAGCTTTTTCCTACCTGAGCACTTGAATGCAAGGGCAGCATGACCTGAATTCATCTTAGCTTGCCCAATGCAAAATGACAGATGCATCATATGGGATAGATAGGAGAAGGGTGCAGTTGCAGGTCATAGATAGGCTTCAAAAGGCATCAAACTTGCAAACCTGCAAGTCATAGATAGAAAAGTACATAACAGCATACAGAAGCTGAGCCATAGTGATGCTAAAACCCAAACTGCTTCTTGCAAGGACTGGATCTAATTTACAGCTGTGTCTGGAGGCACTGCTTTCCCACCTTATTTTTGCGTTCATTTTTGATGTAATATGGTTGCTTTCCTTCCCATGCAGGAAACACTGGTCCAAGCTACTCGTTTGCTCTCAGAAGTGGTCCCAGGGCTCCATTTCCATCTGAGGCCGTGGGGTGGCAGTGGGAGATGGATGAGGGCACTACACCCTTTCACATCAGTTGATCAATGCTGATGGGTCTAGGGGTCTCATCTGTATTCCTTCTCTTTTATAGAGTCTAGCGTGAGTTTGGCCTCGAATACAAAATGAATGATTAGCAAGAACACTTCAGGGCAACAGTTTTAGTCTCTATATAAATCCATGGTGTCATTTAATCAACATGTGCTTGCAAGCTTTGCTTTGCAAAGAAGGCGGAGAAACAATACAAACTCTGCAACTATGTATCACCAGCAACTGAAACCCATAGCATATATCAATCATAGCACCTCCTGGCTTCTGCAGATCTTTTTTTTTTTTTTAATTACTTTCTCATCCAACCTAATTGATACTGTTTTTAAACATGGTATTAGTAGCTGAACTTCAGTGCTCTCAGCCGGACTTTTTAGCTTGTGTTTGACTTCTGTAATAAGTGGGTCAAACCACAGTTCACTGGAGAGAAGTTAGTTTCCTATTTCTGTTACTAATAGCTGACATTACCGAACATTTTAGACAATGTCTGCTTCTCCCACATGCTCTCACGTGCTTGCTTTCTTGTTCGCATTTGCCCTCACTTGCTCGCATTTGCCCTCACCGTTGCTCTTGCTATCGCTCTTGCACGCACTCATGCGTGCTCTCGTGCTCGTTCATGCTCTTTCTCACTTGCACTTGCTTGCTGCTCTCTCCCTCTCCTGCTTTCTCACTCACCCTTACTTTCTCCTGCCTTCTTGCATGTTGCCTTGTGCGCACTCTCTTTCCGTTTCCCTCTTACACTGTCAAAACCAGATTCCTGAATTCTAGCTGCCTAGAAAATCCTTTAAAATATCTCAAGTTCAGAAGCTTTTAGACATACGTAATCATACTTATTCTGTAGGCTTATCTCTCATAGGCTTAATTACTATGTTCATATTGTTATTGCAAAGTGTATTTTGGAAAAGTGAAAAACATTTAACTGGATTGTAGGGTGACTTACATTTTAGAAAAAAAATGCCTACATTTTATTCTGTAATTACTGTCCTGGAACACTTTTTATTCCTTGATACTTCTGCGAACGAAAGCTCAATGTGGACTGTGCATGTGATTTTTGGATTAAAGTAGCATCACTCAATTTTTCATTGGTTTTAGCTGTCTGACATAAATAAAATTACAGATCTACTTTTTGAAAGTTTTGCAGGTTTTTTAAGTTCTGTCATTTATTTTCCTTATTTCTTATAAGAAAAACAAATATGAATTTATCTGGTTATTCATACTTTCTTCCCCACCTTTTTTTCCACCCCCCTCCAGTAATCAAAATAAAAGGAGATCAAAGGCTAAAGACTTCTTCATTTTGTCAGAAAACTGTCCCCTTCAAAATCAAGCCGTTCTTATCTTTTAAAATAGTCAAACAGCTAGAATTCATTTGTGTAGGTGTGTTTCATTCAATTTACTTCATAAAGTAAGGAACACCTAATTTAATTTGTTCAGTAGAATGTGTTTTGGGTGTGAAAAGGTTTTGTATTCTCAGAGACATGATACAAGTGGTTTCTTACATGTCTTTGCTGTTGAGGGAATGCTCAAGAGACACAGACTCAGATTCCACCCAGTAAAACGTATGACCTTGAAGTGTCACATGAAGATAAACCATTTATATCAATATATATCCATGATTATTTTTTCTGCCTGTGATTGTTAATTTCATATGTACAGATTTCCAATGCAAGGGGCATACAAAGAAATGGGGAGGTTAAATAGGACTTGCAGCATATAAAGAGAAAACTTATTCGGCTAAGGTTAACTGTACTCAACCCCATGTCATTAAATTAACCTTAAAGATTCATTTATAAATATCACTATAATAAGTTCATACTTGAAGGTCACAAATTTTAACCCTTGTTTAAAATCTGGCTATGCTCTATGCATGTGTTTAATTCTAAAGCATTAGGAATAAAGATTTTGGCTGATTTTCATAGGTTGTGGCTGGATCACTAATAGAAATAAAGGCTGTGTCTTTTGCAATAAATATTCAAAATTTTTTTTTTGTGATGGGCAAGTTGATAGAAATTTGCAAAGAAGCTAAATTTATTGTCTTTTTTTTTGCCACAAAACAAGTAGGCTAAATGGATTTTATATATTGCAGGTGAGTGTATAACATTTTCTTTAAGACTCTCACAAACTGAAAATGCCCCACTGTTCTGTTTTGCTTACTGGATTCCTAAGCACATGGATTTTGCTCCTGGAGAACTGCAGGAGCACAAGGATACATGCCTCAGCAGGACACGCTGCCTCACAGTGCGAAATAGATAGGATGAGACAGTCTGAGTATGATGGAGTTGAGAAAGGTTGGTGCTGTTTCCAAATCCCTATATGTAATTGCATACAAGGTCAAATAACTTTCTTTCTTTTCATGTAAACATTGGCTTCAGAATAGGACAATTGAGATTCCAGTTAGCCAAAACAGGTTTGATAAAACCATTTTGACCAGCCTTACTGATTAAATGTGACTATTAACATAAAAAGGATCCAATAATTACATGCTATAGCCCTTTATATGCAATTACCTTCCAGTGACACTTGTCTTTTAGCCCAGGAATGTGTGACAGATGTTAGCAGAGTTGCTTTTATGGACTTTTAAAATAATTTGAAAAAATAGTATTATTACCTTTCTGCTACCTGTGCACAGGTTTAGAAGAAGCACAAGAAAATGTGGTATGTATTTTGGGAAAAAGAATGGGTCATATCATAATCAGCCTTTGTGTTTATTTATTTTATAGGGTTTTTTTCTGAGTTGTAACAGTTGGATGTTATCAGTATGTTGTCTGTTAACTAATATTGTAATACTCTCTGCAATGATTCACCTAGTGGAATTATTTTACTGAACTCTAACTTCTGGTTCTAAAAAGGATTTGAAGTTGTCTTTTTTTTTTTTTTTTTTTTTTTTTTTAAAACTACTTATTGCAGTCCTTTGCTACTCTGGTAAACACAAATGGGTGCCTCAAAAACATTATAAGCATAAAACCTAAATTGTCTTGACATCAGAAGTTCCAGGGAAGATTTCTGACTAAAATGGAGTGGAGACTGTTTTGCCAGCCCTAAAGGGATAATTTAATGAATGCATTAGTTTCTGGTATAGTTTCTTCATTATTGCAAGCGAGCAGATTTTTTTTAAAATTACTTGATTGAAGCTAAGGTAAATGTTCCTAACCATTAAATGAGGGTAACACGCATTTTCTTTCTTCACGAAAGCAATGAAATCCTGTATTTTCTCACGTGATCAACTTTAAAAACAAAACTAAAAACAAACAAACAACAACAAAAAAACCTTTCTGCCAAGTGAAGAGGAATTTCCTACTGCCATCTGGGGGAAAAACAAAATAATCTTTGAGAGTAATTTTTAATATTACTCTGGTGCAGTTGTCAGTCATTCTGTTTTTTTGCCTTTTCTATCTAACATGTCTGTGGAACTCTCTCTTTTTTCTTAGAGAGTAGGAGATTGTAAATGATTACATTTCTCCCAGGCTCCGACAACTGCCTGTTTTTCATCCCCAGCTGACTTTGCTGTTCCTGAAGCAACTCCATAGTATACAGCAATAGTCTAGCACTGTAATGAGTATGCTTCCTAAACAAGGTAGCCCTGTGGATATCTCTTTGGCTTTTATTATCAGCGTAATCTTTACCCTAAGCAAATGTAGAATTCACCTGTAATAATGCAGTGTGTATTTAAGATACTACAAATATCAGTGAACAACCTTTAATAGGACATAACAATTCTCAGGATGTGTTGGCAAAGGTTTCCCAGAAGAGACTATATTTCAGCTAGAAAAGGGCAAACCTGCCAACTTATTTTGAGATTAGAAGCACAATCAGTGGGAATGTTCCGCCAACTGCACAAAAAGATATAGAAGATAATACTTCATCTTCACATGAAGCATTGCCCTTTCTCCAAAGTAATATCTAATTATTAATGCTTGCCCAAGAATAGCTGTGCTGCCTTCATGCTTCTCACCTTTTTAATACCTGCATCTTTAGGCTTGGACTTGAGGATCAGGAACATCAAGCATAACCTTTAGAGTTTAATTTTTGGTATAAATTAAGTAAAGAAAAATGGTTTATTGACCATTAACAATAAAGCTAACAGGTTACCCTTGGCAGAGACTAATAATCTTCAAAAGGTAAGTCCATGATTAAAAAACAATTGCTGAGACACTAGTGACACCAAACCAGAAAGATATTAGTGCACATTATATTATCACAGTAAAAATAGCATGACCAAGTCTTTGTTCAGGGAGAAAAGGATTTAGGAAGTTAGGGGAGATGCATTCAAAAAGTTTGGCTTTTTCACTGCAGATTGAGAGTATGGATGAAATGATCCCATGTGTCAAGGGAAAGAAAGTACACAGGAACCCATCATAGATGAGCTTTCGGAGAGCTTTATCTTTGCTGAGTACTGATACTTTCTTTTGGTAACTTTAGCTGTGCAATGGAACTTCGATGAGCAAAACACTGAAATTTACAGCAGTTACACAAAACGAGAGAAGAACACAGTCAGCTAATTTCTATGTTCCTGCAGAACTATATGCCTCAGCAACTATAAAAGGTTGCTGTTTTCAAACATGCGAAGTGGTACCTCTCCCTCTGTAAGCCCAGCTGTTGGAAAGACCTGAATTCTGGGAGGTTGTGTACACATTTTTTGCTTATGGGAAATCTGTTATTCCTGCTCTTAAGTAGGTGCAGGAGAGCTATAATTTCTTTTTCTTAGCAGAATTGTCATGAGGTTGAATTGTCATGTTCAGGTCTTTCTAAATATTAAATAGATGCTGTGTTTCTAAAAATTAAAAAAGCTGGCAAAACTTGAAAATAAGTGAGTGGATGAACCCAAACTAAAAAACCATACATTTGAGTTTAGTGTCTCCATCCTATCTTTTCTAGTACTGTAGAATTTTACCTCTTTCTATTTAGTGTTGCATAAACATATGTATTGAAAGTTACTTAATGAAAATGTTCTGTTTCTGAGTTAAGCTACAGATGTGCAAGAACTCTAGATGTTAGCTTAAGGCTCAGATTTGCTGTATTTTCAACCAGGAACCCTGTGTTTTGTATAGCAGAAGGAAAATCAGACTTTTTACTTTTTCTATTAAAGGCTATGTTATTTTTCAGAAAATATGCTCAGCATTTCTTCTTTAGTCACATTAACATATTAGCCCTTGAGGGAAGAAACATGGTGAGCTTCCTTCAATTGTGTAATGGCTCTTGATCCTTTTTCAGTATGTTATGTCATCTCCTATAGAACTGGGGAGCAGAATTGACAAGATTACTATAACCAGTTATCTTGTTTAGGCACAGCCAATGCCTGACTCTTCATGTAGCAGGCTATAAGGATTAGTAGCTCAATACTAATAGAAACAGAATTTAATAGAACCTGATTTTTCTGGAGTTCATGACCTCCAAAAGCTGCCAATAATAGACAAACTGATGAAGTATGCATTAGATAAGTGGCCAGGGAGATGGTAGTAGCTGAACTGCTGGGCTCAGGAGGTTGTGATAGCGGCATGAAGTCTAGCTGGAGGCCAGTCACTTGCTAGTGGTGTACCCCAGGGTCAATACTGAGGCCAACACTGTTATTCTTGACCTAGACAACAGGGCAGAGTGCACCCTCAGCAAGTTTGCAGAAAATGCAAAACTGGGAGGAGTGGTTGATGTACCAAATGGCTGTGCTGCCATCCAAAGGGACCTTGACAGACTGAAGAAATAAGCCGACAAGAATCTCATGAAATTCAACAAAGGCATGTGCAAAGTCCTGCACCTGGTGAAGAATAACCCCACACACCAGTACAGGCTGGGGGCTGACTGAGAAGCAGTTTTGCACAAAAGGCCTTGAGTGTCCTGGTGGACCAAAAAAATTGAACATGAGCCAGTAATACACCCTTATGGCAAAGGTGGCTGTATTAGGAAGAACATTGCCAGCAGGTTGAAGGAGGTGACTCTTGCTCTTTGTTGGTGAGACCACATCTAGACTGCTGTGTCCGGATCTGGCCTCTCCACTATGAGATGAGACAAGGATACACTGGAACAAAAGTCACAAAGGTGATTAAGGGAGTATATATGGGGACATATAGGGAGGGGCTGAGAGAGCTGGGATTTTTTAGCCTTGAAGAGAAGGCCCAGCATAAGAAAACAATTTGCTGCAGGAAGAGTCAAAACACTGGAACATGCTGCCTGGAGAGGTCGTGGAGTTTCTATCCTTTGAGATATTCAAAACCCAACTGAACATGATTCTACACAATCTGCTGTAGTTAAGCTTGCTTGAGCTGAGGGGTATGGACTAGGCAAGCACCAGAAAAACCTTCCTAGAAAAGCTGTGATTCTGTGAACTTGGTACAGTCCATGGCTCCCCGGTACACTGATAAATGGGTACCATTACAGCCTTTTCATAGAGCATGAGGCCAGTGGTTATTTGACCCGAAACAAAGGAAGACACGTTCTGCTTGTGACCAGACTGATCCAAGCAAATAGGAACAGCACTGCAATTTTATGGTGCAAAAGCTGTTTTCTAGCTGCTTCCACAATATTGACTCACTGAAATGGAGATAGAAATTAAATTTCAAGTGCTGAACATGTCCAATTAAGAGAGATTGCTGAGTAACCCTTTTGTAAGGCTCCTAATCTGCAAACACTTTTCTAATCGATAGCTACTTCTGTTACTTATAACCCCAAGGTGACTGTATTCTGTCATTCTCAGCTGAGAGCGAGACATGGAACTCTTGAAAATCTGGAAAGATTCATGTCTTCAGGAAAAAAAATTGATTTTTTCATTACACCCTAGAGTAGCATGAAATTCAGCACTCTTCCTTCTCTCCACATTTTGGGATACTCATCTCTTAGCTGCATAAGGTTTCTGAAATACTCCTTTTCTCCTGTTCATGCCATGATTCAAGGGTCATTCCCTGAAAGAAGACAAAGACAGGACATTGCTGGTGGACAAATGCTTGCACACCCTCCCCAAATCCTTTGTGTGTGTCACTTCAGTCCTTAACTGAGACCATGCCAAGAAGTGACATGCCTAGACAATCTCCAGCGGTGCTTTGGGTGAATTGCGACACGCTGGCAAAATTCACTCGTACATTTACAATGTATTTATACTGTAGTAAGTTTTAGCCTGCATTTTATCAAAAGGAAAACCTCCTTGAACTTATCTGTAATGTGTAGTGGTCTGATTAATAAATATTCATACATAGAAAATGGTGTCTGCTGTGATGGACATTAGAAGAACAGTAATTGCTTTCAGGATTGATGGATATTTATGCTGCAGTCTACCCAGACAGTGCATGCTGGAAACATTAGTATCCTGTTTCCCTTGTCAAAGCTCAAAATGAGTGGAAACAATTTATTTTTTATCTGTGCAAACTGAGTAAGTAAGTGACAGTTGTTAATTTCATACAACTTTTCTGCCACATCTCTCTCTAGGTGGCAAAGAAAATTGTTGCACGTGGTGAATCTCTTACTTAATGCTGTTGGCTAGGGACGAGACTCACTGGTTCAGATGGCGCTCCTGACTAGCATGAAGATGCTTTCATTTGACTTCAGAACTGCATCAGAAGCAGCTGGTTCTCCTCTGTGACCCTGATCAGAGAGACATACCTGTGCTCAATACCTGTCACTTAGCCAGCAGGGACAGTAAAGGTTGTTCAGCGTATTGTTCCAAAAGGAGATGCAGTCATATCAGGTCCCCTGACATCTCTGTGCCTGTAAGATGCAGGCAGATAATCAAACAGAGGAGGAACTATCAAGGAAACGGCCAAATTCACAGATGCTTGGGAAAAGAGATGGATAAAAGTCAGGCTTCCAAACATCTCTTCTATTACATTTTTCTTTTATTAAATTGAGGTACCTGTTCAAATGGTATTGTAGAGAAAGGAAAAAACATTCAGATGACAACAATGTACTACGGCCTGCAAGACGGGGATACTCTTACAGGAATGCAGTGGAATTTCGCCTTGAAAGGCGTGATGAATATTTGCATGCCAAAACTGTAATGCTGTACATTAAACTTGCTTATTTTCAATGTATTTTTTTCCCAAAGGCATCAGTACTTCGAGGACACATACTACAAACCAGACGGATTTACAGATGGAACAAGACGATTATGGATTTTATATTATTTTTCTGTTGTTTGAGAGAAGGTAGGAAAAATTGCCCTGATAAGTAAAATTGCCAATTAGTACCTAAGCACTTACGCATGGCAATCATTGGGAAAAGGCAGCCACTTTGTTTTTCGGCAGGGATTCCACAGAGAAAATGTGATCACAGAAAGATTTTTACCAATACATCCACATAGAAGTGGAGACCTGAAATATCCAAAAGAAGGAAGATAGACTGCATAAGTCTGTCCATCAGTGAGCTTACCCTAAAACATAGTGGGATCACATTTAAAACCATTTGATCCCGTTGACCAGGTGGAGGTTGAGAGATCAATGGATTTTTTTTGATCATTAGAGTAGCAGTCTTCTGTATCTGACACTTACCAAACGGTGTGCCCTGTGTCTTGTAAGCATCACCTCATCAGTTCTTGCAGGGCAGCACAGATGTGTTACAAGGTGCTGTTTCTGACAGGACAGGAAAAAAACAAACAATCCCTCAACAAAAGCACGTTGTGCAAGTTTAGGTGAAATTAAAACTTTCTGAATCAGTTTACTTCTCTGAAGTCGTGACTGAAATGCTTTTCTGCAACTTGCGGTTGTCAAGATTTAGTTATTGCTTGCGAACAATATTGAGAATCTTTGTCAGAAAACACAATTTAAGAGTAGACTGTACTCCTGTTTTCTGTGTGCGTGTATGTGTGTCTAGGTCTCTTCTTTTAGGAAAAAGTCTTTTTCATGGCTAGTGAGATTTATGCAGTTGGCAGGCATTTCAAGTTGTAATTGTGAGTAGCTGGATGTTAACACAAACAACTTGCTCCTTTGCACATGTGAAACAAGCAAGAGGGGAAAAAAAACAAAAGGGCAAACCCAGCTTGCTTGGTTATATAAACAAATTAAGTGACTGCTGTTGCCCCTCAAGTTTTTCAGTGCAATAGGGACTCCCTTCTCCTGGTGAGTTGCTGGTGCCAAGGCTATTACATGTTGTCTCTACCATCAAATCAGCTTTCCATACTAATTAAAGCTGTGGGAGTGCTCTGTTGGCACGTCTTGTGCAGATTGGCTGTAGCTTTGGATGTAGGCATAAATACATGATTGTGTCAGTGTAAATTCTCAGTACCATTTATTTTGATACCTGGAACGTGGAAGAATAAGGCTTAATACTTTCAGCTTCTTTCTGCTAGTTTTAATTAAAATCAATAACTGTCACCATGATAATGGATGATCTTCCCGGGCAAGAGGTATTGGTCTGTTCAGAGACAATAGGGTGTGAAGGGAAAGGAGCTGTAAGAGCATGAATTGTCTTACCCGCTGGATATGATGTCAGGAACTTCCAAAATTTAATTTTTTGCATTTGTTATTGAGAGAAAATGTGAAAGGATAGATGGGAGAGGATTGTATTTAAATATACAAAACTCTTTGTTCACGAGTTGTCTGCTTTTTAATGCAATCTCAGAGCTGAATGGAGATATCTCATTCTGAGCACTAACCCTGACTTTTGCTGATGCCATGTTTCCAGCCTGAAGGGATTTTCAGACTAAATTGAAATCACGTAGAGAACTATCACTCCTTAAGTTCCATTTTGACAAACAGTAATCATTTTGGATGCTGCCCACTGTATCTCTTATATCCATTTAAAAATTAACTTGAATTTAAAAATGCGTTTGAACTAATGGGTTCGCTTGCTGGGGAATAAATGGAATGAATATATATGGTATCGTTTATACTGTTTGTGTTACACCTGGCAAATGCAGAGAGTCTTACTGCCTGTGGAATTTTTTAATGTGCAGAAGACACCACTGGTATAACATATGTAAGAAGTGAATATACCAATTGTATTCTATAAATAAAGCAAGCTATTCTGTTAGACTGCGTCTTTCAGAAAGCTGAAGTGTAGTTTGGTGGTGTAAGAAACTACTTCCTTTTTCTTCTCATACGTTACTCCTTTTTAGTAGGCCAGTCTTTATCCTATTTACTTTTTCCACAAAACTCAACTCATCAGAGTAACTTTTATGTCCACTTTCTTTAAGGCAGAAGAACTTTCTGTGAGTGAAGATTACTTGCTTTAGGATTTGGGGCTAAGTTATAGGGGAATGGACTAAAACTGTAGAGTATTAAGCGGAAGTGTACTTGTTTGCAGTCATGAAACAATGCAGTGTTCCTGTGGGACTGGAAGAAACAGAAAATTGAAATTCCCAGTAAAGCTGCCACAAAGCAACACAGAGTTTTTAGCGCAAATACGGATGCAGAAGCCAGTGAGCATAATTTAGATGCCAATTAAGAAATTATAGTTAGCTTTGTCTGAAGTTGATTTAAGCTTTATATTAACCACAGAAAGAAAGTTACTAATTAATTAAAAAGTGAGTTGTTATTGAGCAGCTCTTGAGCCTGGAGGCTTGATTTCTCTTTCTTGCTTTCCAGTCGTAGTCTGTTTTCTCTGTATTCTACGCAGTTGTTTTCTATTGCTACTAAGCCAGTTGGACCACTCAGGGAGTAAGGGCTCGGGATTCAGTGTGTGTTCGTTCTGCCAGGTCTATCTTAATATTTCTTTTGATAGGCAGGGCAGCTTCTGAGGTCAGTACTATTGGCAGAACAATAAACAGAGCGTGAAAATAGCAAAAAAAGTAAAAAGTAGGGGGACAGAACTAGAGCTTTCTGGAAATCCTGATAGCATCACAGTAGAGTTTTCCTTATTTGTTATTTAAAACTGTGCTTGACTTCTTTACCTGCAGGTATACAAAATAATTCAAGCACAGATTGCCATACCCAAATGGTTGGCATATGCTGGTTGCTTCTGCTCAGACTGTTCCCGAAATGAAACTGCATGTGTTACTTACTTTTTGTTGCTAAGACAGCAATATTTGAAGTAATGTTATTGATTCTCACTGTGCACAATGTAGGTGGGTGAGATGGACAATTCAGCCTTATCTCAGAAATAAGGAGTGTGTAAAGAAACCTTAGTCAAATATGACAATAAAATACTAGACCTGCCCATGGATCTATGCCCCTATTTGTAAATAGCAATGGGGTTTGAAATCAAGTGTTATAGCAGGTGGCATCTCATTTGTTAGGAAGTAGGCTAGTGAGATATTAGAAAAATAGCGACATGCCTGGTGTTAGCATGCAGCATGCTACAACTACTAAAAGCTGAATCAAAAGCGTTTCCTTTCTAAATATATTTCTGTGGGTTTGTATATTTTATCTTCTGCCTGACTAGGTCTTTTGTCAGGATATCAGTGAAAAGAAGTGGAAAGCCTCTAACTCTGAAAAAATACAGAGAAGAAAGGACCTTACAAGACAAGAAGATGCACTGGGAGTATTTCTTGGACTGATATTTAATTAGATTTACTATCACGTCTCTTGGAATTAACTGTTGCCTCAGAAAGGAGGTAAAGGAAGTGACTTCTTGCTAGTGAAAAAGCACTAAAAGGCATCTCCTAAAACAACGGAGATAAGAGGTGAGCAACAAAAAGAGTCTGGGATTCCTTCTAGTTGTTGCTTAAAAATGTACAACTGCATTTTAAAAATAATCCATAGTTTTGAATTTATTTTTTTTTACCTTATTTTAACTGACCTAGCCCAAAATGGTTTCACTAAATCATGTATCACTTAAAATATATCTGATCATTACAGGTGGAAATACTTGGAAAAAAACTTTTTGCCATTTTATTTCGGATCTTAATTCTTGTGTTCATTCTGATCTTCTATCCCTGTGATTTTAGTTAGGTTCTGGTTGCAAGTTAGGCGCCTTTTTGACTTTTGTGTCTTGTGTGACTTTGTGATTGATGTCATGAGGCTGATTTAAACTGTGATTTTAGCTTAGAGATAAAAAAATGGGCATGCTTGAGCCCCAGTTCTCTGATCACTCATGCAGCAGAATGCATTGCTTTTCTCCAGTCTGAGGTTATCCAGCTGCCTCCTCTTGTCCTGTAAAAACTGAGAACTTTTAACTTCTATAGTTATCTTTGGTACAAGCACCTGAGACCTCTCTACATAGTTTTTGCAATGTACTTGTAAGGTCAGTGCAAAAACAGTTGAGGGGAAACTGGAATTAAGGCAGTTACTCAAGTTTTTGTTGTTAAAAAATGGAGAAACAGCAGAGTGGCTTGGCATATTCCCAACTCCATCCAGCCTCATCCAACACTTAAAATCCTGTTGTTATGTTATACCTACATTGTTCTTCAAGTGCCGTTTTAAGAAGCTACCCTCAAACTGGTAAGGAACGTGGTAGGGGGAGTCACTGGTTAGGATTAGTGCTGCAGGCCATGTTAAAATATTTTCTAACTAATATAGTGATTCATATTTTATCCATCCGATATGTTAGTACTTTATAAATTATCTGTATTCTTGCTAACAGAAAGTGAAGAACAATGGAGATGATTTCGTGCATCAGGGTATCCACGCACACAATAAGCTCCCAGGAGAGGGAACAAATTTGGCGAGTATGGGAAGTCTGGAGCAGAGTCGGGTGTGTCACTAGGGGTTACCTTATGAGTAAAACCCACCAAACAAACAACAAATATCTGAAGACTAAAGAGTGAAATAACTCTTTGGTTATATGGAGAGAGGGAATTTTTTTCCTCCTTTTCACTGAGCCTGGCTGCTTGCAGACCTGGCCAAACATATGTGGAATATAATTCTTAAGCTTATTACAAGTATTGTGTTTTATTTATTCACATATTCTTTTTCTACCCAGATGTCATTTTGTTCACTTCTTAGCTGGTCTAAAAGGGAGGGTATGATAGCTACTTGTCAGATTGAGTAATAGGTATTTCTTAGTGTTTCTAATTTTGTTATTACATAACATTCTCTTATAATGCAATGAACAATGGTATTCATTGTTTTCTACTAGAGATGTAGAAAAAAAAAGCCTGAAGAATGCAGCAAAGCTCCAGTTTTATGTCTTTAGGTGTCCTGGATGTTGATACTGATATTTTTCAAGCGCTTTCTGGTGAGGCTTCCTTTTAGTTTTTTAGTTTGAAAAGTATTTCCTGATTAAATATCTGCATCATATAGACGTTTCCTGACTGCGTCCATTCTAACCTTTCCTATTTAGAGCTCCTGTAAAGAAAGGCACAATGTATATGGTGAAAAAGGATAGACCAAATGTCTACCCCACCTGGAAGTGATATGCTAGATACTTGTAGGGTTGTTTTGCGAGCTCATAATATTTTTCTTTTGCAAGCTTCCCATGAATTGGATCGGAATAATGGTTGTATACAATTAAGCAAGGTCTTGTTTTGTTGACCCTAACACTAGCATGTTGCATGTTTTGTAAGCAGCAAAGAGAACTCAACTCCCAATATTTCCTAAATTTCTCATTCTAGCTGAAAATGTTTAGCCTCGACCTGATAGTTCTTCTGGGTCTTTCTCAAATCAGCAATAATTATAATGCTTTTGCAGGACATTTCTGAGTGTTTCTAGTTATGGAGGTTCAAGAGACATTCCTTCAACATGGCAATTTCCGAAGCATTGTGACTCCACCTTCTGAATGAATAGCTTTAATGTTTCATACCTGTCTTTCCCAGTCATCAGTTGCTTTATAAATCATGACAGTTGATAGCATATTGGCTTCCCAGAAGACAATTAGACAAGCATTTCTTTCTTTCCCCTCATCTCTTGTTCCATCTGAACCTGTCTTTTTCTCATGTTAATTTTAATGTAAACCTTTTTTTGTTTTCTTTTAAGGTTACGTAGTGTCTGCAGCTCAGTGCATTAGCGGTGCCCTGCAATCTGGGGCAGACAAGTTATATATCAGTAATTTAATAAGTCATACATAAAACAAAACAGCATAGATTTATTTAGTTTTAAAAATTGAGTAGGGTCAGTTGTGTGAGCAATGTATCTGCCAACTATTGTCATTGTCCTGTCTGGGCAAGCTCATTTATCTTGGTTAGTAAACAACTTAAAAGGAAAAGGAGGTGGATGGCTTAAGGGAGTGCTATTAGGAAACAGAATCTTGGATATCTTGCCTAAATCCAGGGCAAATCACTTATTAGAATTCTACCAAGAGTAGGCAGTTCGGGGATGCAGCTAAATATATGACTGTTATTAGACAGGTGACAGTAGAACAGGCAGTTGTCACAGCTGGGAGGTCTGCACAGTTAAATCAATCAAATTCAAGTTGTCTGCAGAGAAAACAATAAAGGTGCAAGCTTGTAAATTCTGATAATCACCAGCATTTGAGGTGCTTGCATTTAGTTGTAGAGTTTTAAAATTTAAGGGCCAGTGACTGGAAACCTTAGGCATAGCTGATGATCTAAAACTCTTCTTTCCCCTTTTAATCCTAAATTCTTTGGTATTTGGAATGCTTTGTATTCTTTGGTGTGAAACTATATGATTTCCTGGTATGCAAAGCAGTTCAAAGAAGCTACAAAAGTGAAAACTAGTGAACAGGTTGTTTAGTTTTCCAGTCACTTCATTTCTTGTGCCAGCAGTTTAGCAGTCCTATAACAATAGCACAGCAACTTGAAAATGAAATAGTTTAAGGATGGATACATAAACATGCTGGGTGGTGGGGAAGGGCGTTCTCTGTTGAAGAACCACAGTAAACCCACTATGAATTAAAAGCATATAATCTGCCTGCATAAAAGCCAGCAGGAGCTTGCAGAGCATTTCTGGGGCCGTTAAAAATGACCATATTTCCCAGGAGAGCTTATTACCCTAAGAGCACCCTTGTGGACTCCAAGAACCCCAGTTATATTTCAGGAGTATCTCAAGAGTAGCTGCTTCCCCTCTGTCTGAAAGCAGCATTTGTGAAGGCAGCACATACCACATGCTTAAAAGAATTTGTTTAAAGGAGAAGATATATATATATATATGTTACAGAATATAGTATTTGCTATGTCAACACCTGCAAATCTACTTGTCACAGTGGCTGTAGATCTATTCTATTGCGAAGAAGTTTGAAACACTTGTATCATGGGAATTGGTAATGGAAAACTCCTATTAGGATCATGTATACTACTCAGTATTCAGACTGCAATAAATCTCTGTAGTCCTATTGTCCCTTTTTTCATTCAGGTAGTGTATTTCCAACGTAATTCTCTCTTTTCCTCTAGAAGACTGTTTCACAGGCTTTTCTGTGCTATATTTTGCTATTAACCTAATTTCTGGAAGTCTTTATTTTCATGTGTATATAAGCAGACAGATTAAGGTGGTTTGTTCTTTTTTTTTTCTTCTGTGAAATGGGCGATGAGGGGAATCTGTATTTCTTAGATCAGATTCAGCCCCTGAAAGGTGCTGAATCAGGTCTCAAGTCTGTTCTGTAGAAATATACTTCAGCTTCCCAAATAAAAAATGCAGTGAGTTATAATGCCTCTGCTTTCTTTCTATTCATTCTTCACAACATCCAACAAAATGTACAGTAAAAACTTCATGAAATAGAGGTCAGAAAAGAGGTCTAGCAAGACAGAGATTTTCCTAGGAAGCTGTCAAAGCAAGGAGTACAAAGTGTAGTATGGGCAGATGATACCTGCTAGCTGTCTTACTAAAGCTGCAGATTTCTCATGAGCAGCAATTTTTTTCTCAGTGTGCAAGGTGTCAGAGCATGGGAGTCTTTGTTGTAAGGTAGTGGTATGGCTATGTGGAGGTATGAAGGCTACTCTTAGAAAACACTAGGAAACAGTTGGAGATGCACTAATCGGGTATTTTCTTTTGTTACCTGTTATCTTAAAACAAACTGAGAGTGCAAATTTATGAAGGCTTGAATAATATTCTCTATATATTGTCCTTTTTTCTTTCTTGATAAACAATTACTAAGGAGATTAAGTCAAATGTATCCATAGTTTGACTTTCTTTCAGGTTTGTAATATGTCAGACAAAGGGTCAAAATTCACTGGTAGTACGTTGTGTTCCTCTGGGTTTTTTTGTGGGGGTGTTTTCTTTTTTTTTTTAATCACAAAAAGAAGTTGTTAGGAAGAGCTAGTCAGAGTTTATCAGTTGTCTGACTACTGCGCTCTCAGACTGAGAACTTAAACTGTTCACTGGAAGAAGTGTCTTTTATTTATATAGTTCTTAATAAAGTACTTAACAAAAAGAAAAAAAGCTAGTACTGTCATAGGTAATTTTGTTATCTGCTAGTACCTCACTGAAATGAGCTCTGTGGTCAAAACAACTCGTTGGTCTTTAATCTCAGTTTGAATGATGTAATTCTGTAATCCTCATACATTCAGAGAAAAATTAGCAAGGTACCATCCACTCTGAAACATTCTGCAGGTGGGACTAATAACCCAAGCTAGAGTTAACTAATATTTTACTGCTAAAAACTGGACGATAACCTCTGAATCAACTGTAAAGCTTATCTCTTCTAGTTCTCGTGAAGTGCCATTTTCCAGCCCACCAGAATCCTGTCATAATACACACTTAACCGAGGGCTCCTGATGAGCAGGAACCAAGCAATTTATCTACTAAGAAGGCTCAGATTTTTCAGGATTTCTATGCACAAAACATGTTTTAATGAGAAGTGCTATGACAACAGGTTGGTTTTTTTTTTTAACTAGAAACCTTTCTTCTACTTTTGGCTTATGAATTGGTAAACTGGAATATGGCAGCAAAGCAAATGTGCTCCTTAATGTGCCAGGAGAGCAGTTGGGTCAGTTGGAAAAAAATACAGTAGTACTGCCTTCTCACTAAAGGGCAGGCAGAGGGGTCCAGCTGAGAAGAGCATGCTAAGGATAACAGCACGCTGCTGATAGCGAGGCTACCAGAAGACACGAGGGTCCTGAGGGCTTTCTTTAAACAGCCAGCAGACCTGAAGAAGCAAAAAGTTTGTTTCAAAGAAGGGCTCCCAGTTTCTTTGCTTAATTACATGGGACTGTCCCTGTTCTCTTAGCATACCTAAAATAAGCCAGCTTCAGACAGCGGTTAACCGCAGCAATTGCAATATTTGATTGCCTGACCTAGAAAACAGGGGGAAAATGAAACTCTACTCCCATTTCTGACCAAAAGAAAAACAACCTCCTGCCCCCAAACCCAAAATGCAGAAGGTCTGATTGCCCTCAGATTAAAAAAGCATTAGACAAAAATAGTGGACAATTTTGTAGTAATGAGTTGTCAAACTACACTATACTTTTTCTCAAATACTTGTAGGCGTGTGTATGGCAGTGAAAAGCTTCACAAGGATATTCTGTAGGTGCCACTATGGGTTCAAGATGGTCAGTCAAAGGCTGAAGTGGCTTTGAGGAGATATCTTCCTGAGACAGTGAGCCCTGAATAGAAGGCAGATGTCAGCCTTCCTTCAGATGTTGATCCAGAAGGGGAAGAAGGTACAACTGCTTCCAAACCTGGAATTCTTAGGGTTTGTGAGGGTTTTTTTTCCTGCCTTATTCTTTGGAAGGTGTCCAGATCTGCAGAGGTTTGTCGGCTCCCTTTTAGTTGAATTTCATTGTCACTGGTACAGGTGAGTTAAAAAATATCCTGCTCCAACTGACAGCTTTGTAAATAGATAGCATTTTGCAAACCATGTATGTTGACATGTCTCAGTGTTCTTTCTTTTTTTATCCCCAGAAAAAGCAACTTTGGATACAGAAGCCAACTGTAGAGCAAGTCAGAATGGTCTTAACAAGTGAAAAGATACTCCCCATACTATGCTTATGGGTAAGATTTCTGTAGAAGCAGTCTAAGGGTTGATAGTTGCTCGCCTTTTCCCCTCAGCTTCCACTCATTCAATATTCATCCATCAGGAAAGCTAGAAAAGTTTGGGCTAGCGATGATTTTTTCTTTATTCTAGGAACTATATGACTCATGAAGCTATATAGTTTTGTTTCTCAGGGATTTTTTAATTACCAGCTAACTTTTGGGGGTGAATAAGAAGGAGGCTCAGTACTGTTTTGGGTAATAATAAACCAAGTTCTGTTGTGTAAGCATTGGTTAGAGTAAAACTGGTATCTAAATGTTTCCCTTTGTATGCACGTATCCTTAGCACCAGGCTCAACATTGTCTTTCACAAGGTTGCACCACCATGGTTCTGTTTGTACAAAGCACTTAAATAAAGTCAAGAGTAGAATACAAAGAGACTTCGAAGACAGCTGTGAAGATAATAAGCTGATTTATTTTCTTAATTAGAATCATAGCTTTCTGTTCCATTTGCTGTAGCACTCAGCTTCTTGGGTCACTCCTATGATGGCATCTTCTGTTGTGCCAAGACAAAATCACACATACACCATGTGGAGTATACAACAATTAATACACACAGTCAAGGACTGGGATTAACATGCTGTTGGGTGGAAGTTTTATATTCACTGTCTCTGGTGTTTTCCCACAATGAGAAATGTGCTGGCCAAACAGCTTCCAGTCAGACATGGAAAAGTAAAACTCCATGGCATCTTGGGATGGAACAAGCCACAGATTTGCTGAGCTGCCATTTCCTCCTCGTTGTTTTTTCTCTCAGGTTTTTTATTTTGTCACACTGTTGCCTTTTTCTGAAGTTTTAATTGTGCTTCTTACTTGAAAAGTGTTACTAAAGTTTCAGCTTGCCCCTTTTATTTCTGTGTTCTCTCTTTACTTACACATACTTCTCTTCCGTGCCTTGGTAGCCTATGATCTCTCATGTCTTCAGACTAAGGTGAGAGCATAGCTATTGTTTCATCATCGAATTAGTTTATTAAAACTAGCCCCTGTCACATATTTCCCCTGTCTTCCATTGCATATTTAAGAAAAAAGACATTAGAAGTACTACTTATACTCATTATGGATATACAAACAGTGCTTAAAAATAAACGACAATTTCTGATTTCCTTAATTATGTTTGGCAGCTGTGATATCAATGAGCTTTTGGTTATAATTTTTACATTGCGACTGAAAATTCAGTAAAAATTTAGCACTAATGGGCTGTGTAGAGCTAATAGATTGCTTCATCTTTTTGTCATGAGACCAAATTCATTTCTTATTTCAAAGCTATCCGGATTCAAGAGCCTTGGCTGATATAGCAAAGGCAGTTTGTCAATGCTGTGTGTAAAAATGGTTATTCTACTCTCCAGATCATGTGGAAGCACGTGCATGGTAATTTTCAGCCGTGAAATGCATTGGTTCAATACCTTTAAATTTTATCTGCCGTGGTGGTGTTGTAAAGTGTGGGAATACGATGCCATGGTCAAAAAAAAGTTTGAGAAGGTTTTCCAGGAAAAAGGAAAAAACTTCCCTTCGCAATTAAAGTTGGTTTTGTCGAAGAATAATCCTTATAACTCAAGGGAAAAAAAAATCTCAAAATTTTTGCTAATGTGACATCTTCATGTATAATTTTTGATTGCCTGTATTTTAATATTAAAAAGCAAAAAGTTGTTACATGGATCCTAGAACCCTGAGCTCAATTTAAAGAAGGGATGGCTAATTTTAATGCTGTCTTCTCAGGCCATAAATTTCCGATTATGAGTGTGAATAGCTGGAAGCAATGTTCTCTTTTCTTGGTTTTAAACTCAACTGCTGTTCTTTTCATAGTGTCATTCTTGTGCTTCTGACAGGAAAAAAAGAAGACTGACTGTCACAGGAAAACTCTGTAATGCCTCACAAAAGAAACCTACCTACTTCTCTCATTCTTAGGATAAATAATTTGGGGGCTTTAAACCTATTTTGGCATGCTGTTCCCTTCTACTTACACCTTTATGAGTACCTTTGTGGCTGCCTACCTTAAAATGTGATTTTTCTGATGACAGTATAAAAGCTTTTCAAAACACAGCACAATCCATTTGACGACTAGTTATCTGTTTGCTGCCGTTTAACATTCAAAGCATGAGAAATAGAACCCTGGTATGTACCATCTTGCTTAGTAGTGTGGTGGGAGGGAGTTTATTTTCCCTGAATGCTGTGCACAAGGAAACAGAGGAAAAATTCTCTTTTAATTCCAGCAACTTCTTGGAACCATTTTTCTCTTCGGTCTCCATCTTCTCCTGAATATCATTTAAGAGTATCCCAAAAAGTCTCTTACCTTAAAAAAGGGGTGGTTTTAACTTTGTCCGTTATGCTTATATTCTTCCTTAGTCTAAAAGTCTCATAAATCTTAGTGCTAAGGAGAGGAGCTTGGCAGCATGGTGGTGTTCTGCAGGGTGTCTGAGAACAGGGAGAGGTTCTTTTATTTTTCATTAAATGAAAAAACAAATGTGATTCATCAGCAAATTTTGCCAAATTGCTCTTTTGTTCATTGGTCCTCCATAAACAGAATAGTTGTTATGAAGACCTAAGCCTACAGGCACACTGTTATTCACCTTTGTCAGCTCTGAGTTCTCTATTCACTTAACTTTGCCCCCCAGTCGACTCTAACATTTGTGTCATCTCATCTTAGTCTACACTATGATCTCCCACATGGAAGTGTTTAAGTATCCAGTGTCGTTAAAACATGCTGGTTTGACTCTCCAGCAAGTCCAAACAAAAAAACACGACAACGTGACCAGATCAAATTCTGTTTCTCTTTGTGCTGTACCATAAAATGTCTATCAGTTTCTGTGGTAAAGCTTTCATATTCTTACTAAATTAGTCTGGACTTGATGATGAGAAATGGATGTTGTGTTGTAAGGTTTATATATTCAGAAATATCTGTGGTTCAGTGCTTTGTCTTCATTTGCTGTTTTATCCATTTTTTTCCTTCAGAGCAGACACATGAATAAATACTTTTCTAATCTAGCAGTTTACTATGCTTGAGTTTCTCAGCTTGTTTCTTATCTTCTGCCTGTAGAAAGATGAATCTTTGTGAACCCCTGGCTCCCTGCTAGGAGTTGTTTACAACTAATGTCTTCCCTAGTCGTCTTTTCCTTTTGATGTGTACTGGTAGGGGACTCTATTTTTATTTTTAAGACCACTTTTCCTTTCCTCCACAGTTTCTCAGGGGATTATTTCTCTTTCACCCTCTCCTCGACATGACTGTTTTAAATATTTCTTTCATGACAGTTCTTTACCCAAGCTTTTCTCAAAATATAAGAACATTACTTTTAAATACTCTCCAAATTGCTATTCAAAACCTGCAAAATGTAATATGTCTCCCTTTTGATCATTTTCTGATTGTTTTTCCTCAATTTATTTTCTTCTAGGGAGAAGTTGTGCTGGTAGTTTAAAGAGTACGTTTTCCTGACCAGCTACCATTTTTGTTCTTTGACCTTGGGAAGACTCAGTTGTTATCTGTGCAAATAAAGAAGCCTTGGTCCAGTTGAAGTCAGATCTCTGAGATCTGGCTTTTGAAC
This sequence comes from Ibidorhyncha struthersii, assembly GCA_013398815.1. NCBI lineage: Eukaryota > Metazoa > Chordata > Aves > Charadriiformes > Charadriidae > Ibidorhyncha > Ibidorhyncha struthersii. The sequence goes on along the minus strand of VZSZ01001955.1, from coordinate 370,659 downwards.
CATTACGTGCTGGTGACCATCAGGTGCAGGCTTACGGAAGAAAGCTATCAGGGATGTAGTTTGGGATAAAGTTTGTATTTGGTATCCAGGCATTAATCATCTTTATCACTGGTGATCACTTCATACCACGACTGTAGAAACCCCATGTGTCCTATTTCATCCGTGTACTTACCTTTCTATTCTTTTGGGTGTATTTCATAGTCTAAATAGTAGGGCATACTAAATTGTTAAATCTGTTATACTTGTCTTTCCTTTCCTTGTAGTCTTTTAAAATACAAACATCTGTCTTCTCTCTCTCCTCTTAAATCTGGAGGGTAGTTCTGCAGCAAAAATGAACAGCTTTGGTTCATTAATTGGAATGGAAAACAAGTGCAAATTGCTTTCAATAAACTCTTCCTAGCCAGATATCTAAAAGCTCCTGTAATAATACCTTCATCTGATGTTTTCAGTTATTTGGTGGAAAAGAAAAAAAAAAAATTGTTGGGGATTCAGTGTCCTCTTCTGAAGTAATACAAAGCAGAATAACGGGATGTCATAACAAGCCCATTTGCCTAAATGCCCTTGTTATCCACCAGTTATATATTTAGTGATGTGAAATGATCATTGTTAATGACAGTCCTTGTAAATTTTAGGGGATTATTTGTGCTGTTCAGCTTGAAGATGTTAGATTAAGCTGCCAGACCTGGTGAGATTCTGGATAGAGCACAGTATGGATCCCTCCAGAATATAGTTCTTCCAGAAAGTGGTCAGACTGATTCCTGTTTTCCTGATAATAAAAGAACCCCAGGGGAATTAACCTTATCTTTTGGACACCTAAGCTACCTAAACGATACCTAAAGCTAAGAGAATATTTGCCATTTTTTCTTTGTTTCCTTCTTTTTCTCCTTCCCATCATTATATGCTTAATTCATAATATGTCAAATGTGTGGATCATATATAGTGGCTTGTTAATTCAAGCATAGCTGGAAGCTTTTAGTGGTTATTTTTAGGCCATCTGGAACATGAACTTTAATCTTCACAGGCTGTATTTTAAAAGGGCTGATGGACTCATTTTCCAAAGTTTAATTTGACAGAAGAGTGGTTTTATCTGTTATATCAATTAAAGTGGAGTCTATTTGTTCTTAGTCAACAATATTGTTTATGCTAACTACTGTAACTGTTACATGCATTATGTTGCCCATATGGTGGTCATTCTGCCCTTGTCTGTCTCTTCAAATATACCTTTTTTATTGGAGAACTTATTGCTTCTGCTCAGAGAATGCTAATCTGAAATGTAACTCTGAAACGTAACCAGGAACTCAGTCCAGGGAACTCTGATGTGAATGTGGAGGTTTCATTTAGCAAACAGAAAACAAAATGGGGATGTTAAAATGATAAAAACATTGTGCCCAGTACACGCGTACTTATCACGGCAAATCCACTGCTGTCCAGGAGCAAGCGTCTGCTTTATGTCATTATACTCCTCAAATTAATCATTTGCAAGAGATTTATGTGGGCTATTCTTCAGTATCTTCTGTGGTAAGCAGAATATTATTTTTAAGGTATATTAACATTGTGGTAGTTGGAAGCTTTCCACAAACATAATGTGAAGGTTTATTTTGGTGTCAGTCCTACAGAAATGCTGAAGTATGGACTTGAACTGAGCTTCCCAGTATTACCAAATGAGTAAAAAGTAGTGTTGGGAACAATAGCACATCCTTTTTCTCTTTCTTCTGAGTGTTTCCTGAGCCTTAACAATGACTGGTGATGATGGCAGCTATGAAGACTCCATAGGTGAGCCAACATATAAATTCTGTAGTGACTAAAATGTCCTAAAATCAAAAGCCTGTTTTACTGTAAAAAATTCTTAGTACAGAGCATTGGCTTCTCTCAACAAAACTGCAACAAAGAAGGGTGTTGCAGAACATATTCTCACTAGGGCTACTTTCTTCTTTGCATCCATTTCTTTCCTCTTCATCATTTTTCCTAAGTGCATATTTATTCTTCTGTTATTTTCATATTATTTTCTTATCTTACCTCCATAAAAATTTAAGTTTTGGCCCCATATTTTTTTTCCCCTTCAGATCTTTGACACACATGGCTGAATCTTACGGTTGTTCCCATTGTAAAATTTTAAGTTGCTGCTTCACATTGCAATAATAAAAAGAAATAAACATGACCTCCAGGGACACATGTACGTGAAAAGAAAGAAAAATATTAAGGGTTTGCTTTATTTTTTCCCTTTCTGTTGTGGTATCAGCACTTCCTCTGTACTGACATTTCCTAAATATCATGAGATATTCAGCGAAGAGTGGCTGAGACTTGGCCACTGAAGCCAAGAATAAAATTCTCACCCACAGTACTGGTCTCGCAATTTCTCTTTGTGATGTTGGTGTTGGGGGAGAGATATCAAAAGGGAGAAGGGCACGATGATAGGAATCCTCCATTCTTCTTGAGAGATTCTGATTTTCAATAGGTCTTATGAGCTGCAGCCTGTTTCAGCTCCCTCTGCATTCAGAAAAATGTATGAATACCTGAAGCAAAAATAGAATTTGCAGTACTGAGCCTTTCAAAGGGATACAGATAGGGTGGAAATTCTCAAGAACATCTCACCCTTTGAATTTAACTGCTCTGTTTTCCTAAAGGTGACCAACAGTAGGGAGCTTCCACTGGGCTTCAGTGTGGCCGAGTGTGGCCGTGATTTGTAACCAGTGCTGTGATTTTTATAGCTAAGGCTCTCTTCATGGTGTCTCACAGCAAATTGTTAGTTACTTGTACTCAAAAGATCTAAATGTTTGAAAGGGTATGTTACTGACAAATGAAAATGAAATGGTAATTGTGATGTTAACTTAATAGCAATTTCTGAACATTTCTTCGTTCAGGAAAATTGTACCAAAGCACTTTGAGAAAATGATGGCTGCATCAAGCTAACACTTGTATAAGGTTATGTTCCTGAATCTCTGTCTGGAAACTTAAGTTCAGGCAGTCTTCCTGGCCTTGACTTTCAAAGTTGTTGAGGGGATGAGGTACAAAGACTTGCACGCACAGATCCTGTAGAAGTGGGGAGCTGGTAGTCCTGTCTGAGATCAAACGTGTTATAAATGGGCAAACTCCTCCAGAGAGCTCTGCTGGTCTACCTTACGCATGAACTCTCTGCTGCCTTTGGCAGTCTTTCAGAGACAAATATATTGTATTTTGCATATGCCAGGCTGTTTGCACCATCTGCAGCACAAGATTTTGTTGAGTGGAAGGAGGATGGACGCTTGGATATTTGATGTTAATCTTTCATTTGGAGCGGGAACAGTTAGCGAGGCAGAACACTCAAAATGAGGATCTTGGCATTTATGTAATCAGAAACAATCACAACTGGTGCTGTGTCCTGAGCCTTATCAACTCTTCCCTGAACGTATGTAGAAGGTGTAGAGTTTACAGACAATTCCTGTAGATCAGTCTTGTCTGTTTAGGCACTGCAAGTGTCAGTGCAAGGGGCCTAGCCACACTGAGACAAAAAACAAATATATGAAGCAAGGTACGTGCTCTATTGTCTCATCTCAGCTGCTTGGCGTTGGAATGAATGGCTCACCTTTGCATCTTTGTAGCCTAAAGGAAGTAATTTATATGCATGTTTATAAAAATTAATCTTGTAACTATTCCATCTTCTGGTGTCCATTTTTGGATCTTGACAAATGCAGTCTCTAGGGCTGAGTGTGGTGGGGGTGAAATGGCTGACTACAGTGCTTATCATTATGGCACAATAACAAATAGTTTAATCTGGCAGCCATGATTTTCCTAAAGCCTTTTGTCAGTAAGTGTGAAATTCTGTGCAGTCAAAAAAAAAAAAAAGAAATTAAAATATGATACAGACATAACTGTTTCCTAGCAGTTATATCTATGTAACTTGACTTTATACCCTAAATCTCTACCTCATAATGAAAAGCATAGCTTTACAGATCCAGCTGTGGCCCAGGTAATAAAAGGAAGCCTCAGCCAACTAGTCATATTGCTCAAAATACTTTAGTATTGACACAAAGGGTATGAATGGACAGTACAGACTCAATTAAGGCCAAAAATGTGGCCATGCTCCTAAGAAGGAGCCGCAGCGCTGTGCAGTGCTGGTACACAGCTCATCACAGTGAGCTTAGTACTGTAAAATTTGACAATTTCCGTGTACCATGCATTTCACGGATTAGACCAAAGCATAAACTGAATTAGGCCACAACCCACCCAAGTTATACCGTGTTGTATTACTAGCTGTGTGCTGTTTGGAGAGCACACTTTACCACGTTTTCAAGGTATTTAAAAAAAACACATTGCGGTCACTGGAGCATCCAGACTCATAAAATTTCGTGTGATTTTTTTGTAGTGTCTTTCGGAGATGAGCAAAGCAACAGCTATTGCATATCATCTGCCAGAGTCCAGGAGGTCAGTTACGTGGGGGTTGAGCGGACGGGTCTGGAGCCCAGGCTGACAGTGTGAAGGTGAGCTCTCAGGGGTTGGCCATGCATCACGTGGACCTGTAAGTGGCAGTCTGTTCGTGTGAACGGGAACAGGTTCCAGCCCTGGCTGTGGTGTCCTAGCAACAGAAAGTAAAATGTATGCAGTTGTGCAACACCTTGACTTATTAACCTCTCCATTTTACACTCCACCTGAATTCAAGACAAAAGCACAAATACATATATAAGCAGCCATGTTTGCACACATACACATACATATACATGCATCACCAGAATGCATGGATATCTTATATAATGAGCAGAATGGACTAATTCAAGTTTTCATCTATACTATTATGGAGGAAGGAAATGGAATTAAACTCTGAAATAGGTGAAGAGTCCTTGTTCAAATGAAGAATCCTGATATGATGGCAGTTTGCTGCATCATAGTGCTAGTCTGAGAACCTCTGTAAAATATCTTTTTATAGAATATTGCAAGATGACATTAGCGGCCTTAAAATATCCTCTAATGAATTCTGATTCTGTATGGAAATCCAAGTGCATTTACAGATGGTTCTACCATATTCCATCCTGTCCTATGGAAAGAAAAAAGATGAAATTCATCTGTCTGGCTTCTTGCTAGTTTGCTAAGATGTCTATAATTTTGAGCATTTAGTCTGTGGGAGAGCTTGCATACTTAAAGCATATATATTAGCTCAAATATATAAGCGTTGCTACCTCCACAGGTGCATTCAAGGAAGAAGGTTTTTTGACTTTTGTGGGAGCTCCAGCTTTTGCAGAGGAGGATTTCAGAAGCAACAGTAGAAGAAGAATGCGAATGTTTGAATATGCCCATAAACTGATATTTACCCATTGCAACATTTTTTCAAGCGTCCCATCACTTTGCCATCTCTTTAGTTAACACTTGTTTTCTGTCTTTTATGGCTTTTCAGGGGTCCCTATTTGAGGTGATAAGGGCTTGAGAAAATGAGAGGGGGCAGTCTGGATTTCTGTTTATAGCAGCAACATTTTACTTTGCCTTTTTCTCGTGATTCTAATCATTGTTGAAAAGCTGTCTTGTATGATTTTTAGCATGTAGATTTCAATAGTTACTTTAGCAGATGTTTCTCAAAAGACAGAATTGGAAAGCCTATCCCTATTATCTCCTAGTCTATGGATCAGTCTACGGCCCGAACGAGGGATGTAGTGAGCTATATGCATTTCTTCCACCCTGCAAGGTTGTATAAGGTCTGATTAGCATGCTATGGAGCCATATGGGAGAAGGTGAAAGAAATTTGTTTTGGAACATTTCTCATTTCAGAGGGTAAGAATGCTTGTCCTTGTAACTGGTTAACACCTTGTGAAAGTGTTAGCCAAGTAGGGCTAGCTGATCTGAGAAAGTGTGTAATGTTTGAACTGCCTTGGCACTTGTTCCCACCAAGGTATTTCTACATTTTTCTTGCTTCGTTTAGACACAGGATTTTAGCAGGGGAGAGAGGAGTTTCCTTTCTTCTTGATATTCTACCATGTCTTCTCCTGTCCTCACTCAGTCCCATAAATGTCTCTAGATTGTAAAGGGCAGTAATGTTCTTTCAATACAGTCCTGTAAGGATTTTTAAAAAATATTTAACAATGTATATTGTAAAGGGCAGTAATGTTCTTTCAATACAGTCCTGTAAGGAATTTTAAAAAATATATAACTTAATGGCCAGTTCAGTCATATGACTTCTTAATGATCACTGAGCATCTATCTCATCAACAGAGGTGGGTGGGAATGTTGGTGGTGTCAGAAAGCTTCCCTATCCAAAGCAGAAGGAAACCAGGGTTTTTAAAGAGGTTTTATTGGGAGATGGAAGCTATACCAGAAGACTTAACAGTTTAGTGGCTGAGTTACTCGCCTAGGATGTGGGCAATAACTTATGGTTAGACACTGAGGCTTACCTCATCTCAGGCCAGTTACCCTGATGCTGAGTCGTGAGCGTCTTCCTCCCCATGCCCAGGCCTTCCAGACCTGACCAATTTTATCAAGAAAATTTTCTTCTGGAAAGCTGTTGTGTTCCCATATGTGTTTCAGTTTGACAGAACGTTATTAAAAATAAAATATTTCCCTCCCCCTGTTTCTCACTTAAAAAAAGAACAGAGGGATTGAGTATTTCCACCCATCTCAACATACCAAACGCTTGGAGTATCACACGGTTTGGAGGAGGCTGAACTCAACCCTTAAGAGAACTCAGATGAAATCTTTGGGGTAGCTTAAGGGCAGTGAGTGTCACTGGATGCATCTTTGCCCTGCGCAGGACAGGAAGGAGAAGCAACATAGCCAGTTCACCATGTTTTTGTACTTGGACTGCTTGGTACAGCTCAGTACCTACCAGGGTAGTGGCACTGCTCTGAGGGCCTCCTGCGCTATCTGCTTGCCCATCTAGCCATGTTGCTCGTTGGAGAGAGGCTTAGAATTGTTAATTGTGTTAATGGAAACACATGAGTCTGAACATTACAGGGCATCAGGGCAGAACTGAGAAAAACATGCTGAAGTACTTATAGACCTCCCAGTTCTCATAAATATTTCCCTGGATAGAAATGACTTGTTCCACTTTTTTTTTAATATTCAAACCTGGTAAAAGTGAGCATTTATAGTGCCACAGAACTGCTGCTAACACTTCTTTGCCCTGTTTCAAAATTTATGGTAACATATTTTTCGAACTGCAGCAATTTGCCACCAACCTGAATGAGGATGTTGAGTATAAAGCACATATTAAAAAGGAGGGATAAATCAAGATCTGGTAATTACCAAGTATTATGGTCACTGTATAAAAGTGTACATTCATATGTGACGCTTAAATTGGAAATGCACAACAAATTGTGCAGGGAGGAGAAATACTGAATTCAAATGGCAGTGCTGGTCAGGGAAATTTCCTCCCTACAGATATTTGGTCAAAAAAAGGCTTTGTATTTCTGAGTATAGTTGCACGTGATAACCATAATTACTCACGGTGTTTGCCAGGAGAGAAAGGCTAAGGCAAACTCCTACCCAGCCTGTTGGGGCAAAGCAGTGCTTTTCATTTTGCCTTGTGGAGCTACAGACAGGCCTTTTCTGATGGCTGCTCATGCTGCCTTCCCAAACTCAGCCCGGCCTCTCCCTGTTTCCCCCAGTAGCTGGTGGGGAAGAAACGTGCCAGTCTGTTTGTACGTGGATGTGTGTGTTTAGCTCAGTGCTACTCGGAACGTGTGTTTGCCGCCTCTGAACCTTTCAGGGACATTCTGAGCTCCTGCTGCCACCACAAACTGATTTGCTGTCATGTGTCATTTAGTGTGGCTGTGACTATTTGCCTGGTGGCTTGGAGGAATCACTATGGTATAATCAATCTCTGTGACCTCTTCTGCTTACCTGTGCCTGTCAATAATGCTCTGACTTCTTTTCCTTTGCTGTAGGTCAAAAGGACGTTTCAGAGTTGTACCTACCTCTTTGAATAGCTGTAGGTAAATTTCTGGTACACAATGCTTTGGTCATTTGTATCTCTCACAGGAGTTCAATTCTCATGAAAAGGAATTGAAGAAAATGCCATGTACAAAATACATCATAAAGAATAGGCAAGGGGTGTAGTTAAAATACGTAGCTAATGACAGCAAATCAAATAAATTTAAACACTAACTCACTGATGCTCTCGGGTGAATGTTTCTATCTTTCTTCCTAAATTTTCCTTACCAGTGATGTATTGTGATTTGACATTTAAAATTTCGGTTTATCCTACTTTTGGCAGGGAAGGGTTAGTCAGACTGTGTGACGTCATACTCACAAAAACTGAAACTAGGCTTAGGAATGGGGGGTGGGGTGGTGGTGCATACGTGCACATATACACCCAAAGACATTCCAACTCTGCTTGTACCATAACAGGAAAATAGTACTGTCTCATCTGTGTTTGTCATCCTCTTTTGTAAACTAAAAAACTGAGTGGCTTAGAAATCGAGGCACTTAACTATTGTAGATAACAGTTGCGTAATGGTGAGCACTGCTTGGTCTGGGAAGCTTAGTTTCTTATGAATATATCTGCATTTATATATGTCTGTCCTTAATAAGGGGTGGTTGAGAAAGTATTTTTTAAGTTCATAGGCTTTACTGTGGACTTGGTGAGCCAGCATCTGATTTGGATTTATTGAAGCAGATGTTAAGGGGAGAGAAGAGACTGACATGCCTGTAGTGGTTCCATAGCTGTCTGAATTATTGTTAAAACCCCAGCACTGGCACATCTCGAATTTAATACACATCTCAGCAGTGACTGTGGTAATAAAATCTGAAATGCCTTGTTCTCCTTTCATTAAAGTCAGAAAGGGGAAAAAAAGAGATCTGTATCAATACGAACACAGAGGTGTTCCTGACCAACATGAAAGTATCCTTTAATCTAACAAAAAAAAGATTAATCTTGTTGTTTTAACAAGCTATCTATTGCAGGCTGTGTTCTTTTTAGGCAAATATGATGCTATGACATAATTATTTGTGCCTTCAAATGGTTGATTGCAAACCTATCTTTCCAAAGGACTGTGCCTCATTTCTTAACTGTACATCTGAACTCGCAAGACAGAGACAAAAGATGAAAATGGCTTGGATCTGAAATTTAGGAAATTAATAAAAACAGGATTAAAAGCGTGAGTTCCAGGCTGCGAAACCTATCTGGGTTTCAAAGACATATAGGGCCACCCTGCACTTCAGTGAGCCAAGACAGGTATCCTGGCTGAAGGCAGGCAGCTTAGGACAGGAGTGGGTACGTAGCATCAAGGGATGATGCATGGGAGAGTCCCCCACCATGGACTCTGCCTCAGGCAGGAGCTAGTTCTGCTCAGCATCTTGATCGCTGAGATTGGGTTGCTTTTCCAAAAGCTGAGTTGCAGGAATAAAAAGGGTTAATGCCATCTCACAGTACTAACCTTTTTTAACAGGTCCCTCAGACTGTTTCAGCTGCTTGAGAGACAAGTGCTTTCCTTTAGCTTACAGGTACCTCCTGAAACAGGACACTTGCTTTGGGTTGCGCTGACATTAACAGAGGACAAGCTTGACATCAGTGGGAGTTAGGCTCTCTATAAGTCTGCAGAAGCTAAAAGAATCTTCTGAACTGTGCTGAGAAAGTTACTTTTTTTCTTAGTGAGTAACTAAATGGGGATTATGCTTATATGCATAAGTAGAATGGTTATATGCTTATAGTAGAATGGTTCAGTCAAATGTCTGCTCAATAGAGCAGCCCATCACCAGGAGCGTCTCTAATTAATCCTGCTGTGCTGTGAGGGGGCATCAGTTCTATCAAAGATTTTGGGAACTCTTTCACTTTTTTCAACAATTATGTGCTACTAACTTACTGTAGGAAAAGTTGATAAAACAGTAGGGTTGAAAGCAAATTTTTTTTCAGGACATATATTTGTGAATTTGTTACTTTGGCATTTAGTTTTAGGATTAGCCTGTTTTCACATTATTCTGCAGGATGGGAAGTCAGAATTCTGTCAAGCCCTAGTTACACACATCGAGTAATGATGATACAGTTATCCATTTACAAATGTCTTAACTGATCTCTTGACACATAATATTTAGATTTAATGCCTTATGTAGTATGATAAAAATTTCTCTCGATATAGGTATATACACCTCAAGAGGGTTAAGTTAATTACTTTGGGAAACAAAAGTAAATTTAAACTGGGGGTAATTAAATTCGCATGTACAGTGGTAAATTATCTCAGGTACTCTATACAGAATGTAAGTTTAATTTATCTGGTTCTCATTGGCAAGTAGCATTGAATAAGCACAGTAAAAACTTATAACAAGACCTTTTTCCATTGACAATAAAAAGAATCCATTGAAATTTGTTATGTTTAAAATTGTTTACCATAGTGGGTGCATGTGAACAATTCAGCATTACAAATAAGCACAACTATCCAAGCAAAGAATCATAGCATGGCTACAAAGGCACTCATGGTGATTTCTTTTCTCTTAAATACACCTGTAAAAGAAACACTTTGTCAAAAATTTAGGGGATTTTTATCAGCTTATCACTGGTAAACTTAAGATTCATTGACAAAATTATTAGTTGTGTACCGCGTTCAACTGGGACACTATGGAAACATGTTGCCTTGAAAACATTTGTCACATAATGCCTTTTAAAAGTTCTAAGTTTTCCTGCCAATTTAGAGACTCAAACAGTTAAAAGCCGTCTTTTTTCCAAGGAAGATAAAAGGAGGGAAATGTCTATGATGACTTACACATACTAACCTAATTAAAAAGAAAAAAAAAAAACCAACCAAAAAACAACCAGAAAAAAATACGGTGTGCTCTGTGATGTCGGCTCTATTGCAGTAGAGGATGAAGTCTCTCTCTAAATTTCTTTGACTCCTTCCGGAGGGAGGAAGTATACATATGCTGATGTTTTGATGGGCCACTTCCTGTAGATAGGCTATATTCCCATCATATTGTCTGTCATTAGCTAGAAGAGTTGGAAAATACTGACACTTTTGATATATGATTGTCCAGTTTAGCTGCATGCAGAAATTTCAGGTCTAATCTTTCCATACAACTTGAAACTAACTTGCACAGCTGTTTAACTTACAAAATGGATGTTTACATTCCAGAAAAAGTGTGGCTTACATAAATGAGTAGCTCGTGGAAAGGCTTTGTCAGAAGGCACTTTAATAGACTATAACTAGGTCTATGAATCCAGAGAAAAATTAGTTGTCACTGGAACTAGGAAGTATTTGATGTGAATATTCATGTGTGCTTCCTTGCTTGCTTACATTCTCTCTCTAAGCTGTTTTGCTTTGGTCAAAGGTCCAAGGAATTTCAGTGGAAGGAAGATTGGAAGTGTGTAGTTCTGAAGGTTTATCACAAGTATCCAATCAAGTTCTCTTTTTAGATTTATCTTTTCCAAAACTAGCTTTATTATATTTTTATAAGAACTTGTAATGAAGTCATCAGGGTTGCAAAGGGAAACTTTAAAATATAGCTGAAGAATATTGTTAAAGTTAAAATTCAGAACAAGGTAAAATCTAATTTAAAGCTGTTTTGTAATTTGGAGATTTTGAAGCATGCATTTCGAAATTCTACACTGTCAAAGTGTCTTTTGTCAAGTTAAATTTATCTTATCTAGAAACATAAAACCAAAAAAAAAATACTGATAAAACTTACTTGCTGGAACTTCGTTCAAGTCTGCTCCTTCCGCTGCTGATTTTTTTTGTTGAGGTTTTCTTTTGCCTCCCATGGTGGAAAATAGAATAAATTTTCAATACTGGAAATACACAATTCTTGATTCTCCTGGTGTCCTGGCATTCCAGTAGAAAAATCCCTCATCTACAGGGACCTGCAGTTATTGTGGGAAGGGGTTCTCCCTGTATTCTTGAAATTTAAATGGTGCATAAGTAATTTTGAGGGGTTTTATGGGAAAGAAGGTTAACTACTTTAAAAACTTTTCATCCTATAGCCCACTATGTTGTACTAAAGCTGTCAAAATTTTAAATGTATGTGGGCTTTGCCTTTTTCTACACATGGAACGAGTGGCTTTTCAGAGGAGTCTGTTTTTTTCATATTTTCAAATTTAAAAAACAAAGCTGGCATAAATGACAAACACATGGTAGGACAAAAATAATAAAAATATTGCTAAGATATCACAGGTTTTTCATGGCAGAAAAGTAAAATTTCAGTATACTGTAGTAACATTTGTTTTGTAATAATATTTTTATGTGCACGTCGCAAGATGAACTTAGTTACCTTTGCAGAGAGGAGTAGAACTGTGAGCATAAGAGTTGTCAGTGACATTTGACTTGAATCTAGAAAGGCCTTTATATTAAATTTACATTTCTTTACAAATTTCTGTGTTGGCCTCTAGCTCTAATATCTGAGAATATTAAAACATAAATGTATATAACTTTGAAATAGCCTACTGAGGTAGGAAAAGAGTATAATTTTGACTGAAGAAGGGCAACTGGTAAATGGAAACACTGAAGTACTTGATTTAAGGGCCTCACTGAGATTAATGTTGTTCTTACCTATGAGGGAATGCAAACGTTTATTAGACTGAGTAAAACTGTGTGTTTGACAGATCTTCTCATTGGATTGAACCTTTTCACAAGGGCCTGTCTGTGCAGATGAAGTACTAGTATGGGATCTGAAGGAGCTACGGTCAGCTGTGGACATTAGCCACGCATCAGCTATGTGTAGTTTCAGGTGAGATCATTGTCATTGGAAAATAATTCAGCTTTATTTACCGTTCTATAAATTTTGACTTATTTGCGTTGATATAGCAATGTGTTAATGCATCAAAATAGTTTAGGACCTGGGACTTGGTGTGACATCAATGGCAAAAATGCAATTATCTCTGTGTTGGTATATAGACTAAGTTAATGGTTTTGTCTAGCAGCTTTCTTACTGACTTGCTTGGTGGCTATGAGCAAGTAATGTATCAGGAAAATGTGCTACTCCTCACTGGAAATTTTCAAAGTAGCATCCATATAGAGATGATAGCCAATGAGTATTCTCAGAGATGAACTCTGGTCTGTGGCATAAACTCCCTGAGGACTAAGCTCATCTTAAACTTTCCCTTCTTCTGATTCAGTGGCTTTCCTTTCACAACTCCTTTTCTCATATAAATGCAGCAGCAAGGACCGTTATAAAACAAATCCTTACAGTTGTTCTTCTGGGAAGAGAAGAAAAATGTGACAAAGTACATATGATAGGTGTTCTTTTGGTGTGGTGTTGATGGGTAGTAAAAGTCTCATAAAGAACATGATTTTTTTCCAAATATTCCACAAACTGCCACCATTCTGTTAGTCTTGATGATAAGGTGCTGTTTAATCCTTTCTTTCACCCCTCACTTCATCCTCAAAGTATCTTCTTTCTCTTTTTCTTCCATTTGTTGGAAAGCGCGTAGCTTTGCGTTCACTCCACATTGACACTGAGCATTTAGAGGTTCTTATTTCCTCCTTCCCTGCTGTTTCACAATGAAATATGTTGGCTAGGAAACCAGAGTGAAAGGCCTGCCAACCTGATGAAAAGAGTCAAGCTTTCAAAAATGTCTTCATGCCAAATCAGGAGGAAGCCAAGACCTTTCAGTTTGTTGTGAGAAATCGGAGACAACAGTCTAGTGGAAAAAGCATCACCTGAGACTGCGAAGGTGAAAAAGAGTTCAATCCCAGCTCTGCATTCATTAGAGTCAGGACATGGATGGTGTCAACCGATTGATAAATGAATGTTCTTGCTATGGGGGCATTGGGTATCTGAGGATGGCATGTAGTGCCTCATTCATCCCGACCTATGCTCTTGCTTTGATTCAGTGCAAAATTCCATCCAGAAACATCATAGATCTCTTCTTAGACCAGTTTCCTTTAAAAGATTTCAGCGAAAAGTTCCTTTCAATTAATGTTCACTTTCTGTAAAAGGAACATCCTAGTACAAGACGCTTCTCCCAAGCAAGGTGGTTGTATTTTCATGTTGTAGGACTAGAATCCAGTGTGTGGCTTTTTCTTTTCCCTGGTTAGCTTGATGCACAGTTTTTAATGTGTCTGTTTTTTGACCGATTTTGAACTGGCTACAGAATGATTTTCACATACACAGATGTCCATGGAGGCTGACTAGTCTGATTGTGATCAGATACTGTAATATGTTACATCAGCAATGGACTAGGGACCACGGAGTTTCCCTTCTACACTGAAAAATTAATTAAGCAAGAGGATGGAGGCAGCCTAATCTTTTAATAATAGTCCTCTTAGGCTGTGTTACAGACAAACTTTGTTAAGTAAGAGATGCTTCTGATGAGCATGAAGCTTAATCTGATCAGAGACCAAAGTCTGTTCTCTGTGCTCATCCTTGGGTGTCCCATGGCAGAGCAACAAGCCTCACATCTCCAGGATGTGCTATGGCCTCCTCCTGACAGTATTATGTTGAAACAGAGACTGCACTTCTGAATAACGTTTCCTTATGATTACAGCCTTGCTAGTTCTCTCTCTTCTTTTAACATGTTTCTCTTGCTTCTTACCTCTGTTTCAGATCAGATCCCCAGCTCAGCTGGATTGGGTATAACTTCACTTAAATCGGGGTAAATGTGCTAATAGACATTTCATAAAAATATTGCCTGATGTGATGAAGTCAAACACCAATATCAGAATCTAAAATCAATTCATAATCTCCTCACTTGAACCATAGCTTGATTAGTGTTATTGGCAGTACCAATAGTTTATTTGGGTGTGATTTGTGCTTCTAAGGAGCAAGATGCAAGGTTTCTTACTTTTTCAAAGTAAGAAAGGTCTTTAGAATTGACAGAAGTCTGGGGTTTTTTTCATCCATACTTTTAAAAATTATTTTCTGTTTGAGTTTTCTTCCCTTAGCTGTGGCACAGGAAAGTCATCTCCATATTTGCTGTATGTTCAAATGCTTGTACCTAAGCATGCTACCATTTGCTGTTTAAAGAACATTTAAACTATACCTACATGCAAATATTAAGACTGCTACTTAGACTTGACATCCTGCTGTAAATCCTGGCCCACCTATCATTCTGAGGAGGACCTATGACTCCAAGAGTGTGATAAGAGCAGACAAAGTGTTCTTTGGTAACACAAGCGGGAGCAACAGAGGACACAGGCAAGCAGGAACTCAGTCCCAGAGAGAGGCAATGCAGAGTGAGAAGCAGCAGGAGAACTGCCAGCAGCAGACTTGAAAGCAGAACACAGATATGTTTGTATATGCCCTCCCTACTTCTGTCTCCTGTCCTTCTTTCCCCATCCGCCCATGCTGAAATTACCATAACCCAGTTTCAGGGCAGACAGTTACTTTCTCCAACTGGCTGGTTGTTTTAGAAGAGCTTCATTGTATGAATATAAAGCAAAATTTATCAAAACTCTTCCTTCTTTCCACTTCCCCTCCCTGCTGCTTCCAAGCTCCTTTTTTAAACCTTGGTGTACAGTTAAGCCTTAAAATTATAACACCTTTTCCCTAGCCATGTCATGCTCCCTTTCTTACGCCTCTCATTTCTACTGTAGTGCAGCACTCAGCATGCAAATAAGTAGTTTTCCTGAGAGCTTTTCCTTTAAAAAGCTTAAATTATGTGTTCATGTCTTCAATGGCACTAGCCTTCATGATTCACAGAAGTTCAGTTCTAAGAAAGAAATATATTGATAGTATAGAGCAATCATTGTGTTTTTCAAATATTTGTTTGTGGCAAGCATTGTAAGATCTTGTGCACTATGTGCCTCTATCTGCTTATGGATGCAAATCTCCTCTTGCTGCTCCCCTAGTTGTTTGTATTTCATTAGCATCTAGAAACCTCAACAGTGGCCCAGGATCCTTTAGTTATACGTACTGGGAACAAAAGGTACCCCATGAGGATAAACACAAGTGTAGTGGAACTCTGAAAGCTTTATACATTTTAACATTTTGTTTTTCCAGATGTGTATTAAAGGGGGTATGAAAGTTAACCATTGGAAGCACGTACTGGAATTTCTCATCTCCTGAGACTTCTAATTTTTATTAATAAATCTTAATGCTGAGGGAATGTGTTTGTTTAGATGGTGCAGATTGGATTCCTTTTTTTCCTTTGACTAGGAACATTCCTGATAGAGCAGCTGCTGTGCAGTTGTCTGCAGCAAAATGAATGCAGGAAGTTACAATATACTAGCTAGTTTCAGTTCGAGCACTGTAGTACACAGGTTCTTTGCTGAAGTCAGGTTATTCTCACCATTTAAAAAAAACCTATACACACACACATACATTTCTACACACATATACATTTTTATATATACATATGTATTTACGTGTAAAACCAGTCTAAAAGAAAGACTAGTCACTGGAATTCTATTTACAAAGCAGAATAAGACTCTACATATAAATCAACTTGACCTTATATGTGGCATCTGAAGTGGTCTAGCACCTTAGTAAATTAGGAACAAGAGTGCAGAAAATATAAGGAAATCAGACATAACTGCCCTGAAATTAAAAATCTTTTCTCTTTGGAGGGCAAGCATTGACCCTTAGGGCAGCATCAACAATTTTATAACATGCTCAGAAACAGATATCTCAGTGGCACAGCATCACAAGTAGCTGTGCGCAATATGTTTGCCCTCCAGTAGAATAAATCAATGAGAGAATAAATAGTGTGGTGGGAAAAAACACAGACAGGCACATTTCCTCCTGTGATGCAAGCTCACCCTCTTCATAAAATAAAAGGGGGGTTAGGTAGGAGAAATAAGTGGAACATCCTACTGCTGAACAAACGCCTTCAACGATTGTTATAAACAATCCTAAATCAATCACAGAAAAGTCTGTGTTTGGGGACGATGCTGGAAGGAACACTTAGAATGGACTGTTTGCTCTCTGCAGATATATACCTAAGAGGGATTTCTATGAACTATATGGTTTTGTCTGTTTTTTAAGTCTAATGTAAAGAAGCTATATTGGCTTATCAAAAGAGGACTGAGCTTTACCCTTAAAACAGAACACACAAAAAAAAAACCACCCCAAAGCTCTCATAAAATGCAGAGTTAATATAAGAACTTTATCTCTTATTCGCTAGATGATAGGCTGAAGAAAACATCAGGTACTCAGTGTTTAATCAAAACTTAGACACAGGACGTTAAGTTGGCACATCTGTTTTGAAATTAAACTAGACACAGTCATCTATCTTTTTGTTTATCCTTTGTTGATTTCTAGACATCTCCATCTGAATTTATAATCAGACTCGTGTAGATGATGAATATGTAAAAGTCGATTGTCTTTTAGCCATGATAATGGCCTGAAGATGTGACAGCATCCACTACACAGGAACAGTTAGTATTTCTTATTAGACTATCCGGGGGAAAAAAAAAACAACAAACCACACCAGTTCTTGGTGTTATTAGATCAGTGGAAAAAACATATAACTAAACCTAAACACAGGTGAAGAGCGCCTGTGCTTAACCTGTGCTTTGCTGGAAAATTTTGCTTATCAGATCTGCTGGAGCTTGAAAGTATGCCTGTTTCTTCCAGTTGGTCCCATCAATGCATGCTATCTCTGGATCACCAAGTCTGTTTCCCTAGCTATAAATATTTAAAGGGCAAAGATATTTTCTCTAACATTTTATTAATAATCACATAGCACTTGTATATTGTCCTCAAGATACTAGAAAAACATGAATCCTCTCAGCTGTCAGCAGTGGCTGCATTTAATGTGGGAAAATGCAGACAGAAGGGAAAAGTGTGCTACCACAGGCTCAATGAATTAGATATCATTGATTCTTGGTTCCAGTTTGTCCTTAGCTTACTGCATAATAACCCAAGTGAGTAAGTGAAGAACCAGTTTTCTAAAAATAGTCACGTAACTGGAAATACCAATGCAGAAAATATGGTTGGACTACATTCTTGAAGAGCGTAAAACAGTCTGTGTTACATCTATAGAATAATATTCTGGTCATTTAAAAATTTAGATTCTTAATAAAAGCAGTTCCCTGCAAGGTTCCTTTATATAGTTGGCATCTTTCAAATCAGTAATGGTAAGCCTAAATCAGAAGAAGAAAAGCAAAAATCTAGTGTCTGTGTTCAGCTAATTAAAGTTCTTTTCTGCCCTCATTATTTCAAATTATTTCATATTTTTCTTATTTTAATGAAATATAGATTATAAATGGTGTTAGCACATCTACTGTATCTTGTGTGTTTATTAGTTACTGATTTCTATCAGAATGATTTCTATTACTCTCTCTGACTACCATGAAATACTCTTAAAGCAAACTTTCTGTATTTAAAAATGTTTCCTACTTTCTTCAGAAGACAGATTTTCTTGTTTAATACAAGCTTGTGGTGTGTATTATCCACGTTTTTATGCTATGTGTTGATGATACTATAAAGAGTAAGTCTCTGAATACTGTCTTTTTCTTTTCTCCTGTTTGTCCTGTAAGGTGCAAATTACTATCTAAGTAGTTAATTGTGTTAATTTTGGCATAGTAACTGTAGTAGCGTCTGTTTATGGCCATTCACTGTTCTGTTTATCCTCCGCTGCATTAGAAGGGCTAACAAGCAGCAAACGGGAGGAGCTTGAAATGGTTTTTGAGGACTAGCTGAAACAATGTTTCATGCTTACTACTGTTATGCCCTGCAAATGCATGTCTGAGAAAACAAGAATAACCTCATGGAAACAAAGGATAATTCCTTCAGGTACAGCTTTCTAGGCTTGTGTGTTACAATGTCGAGAGCTTACCTGGAAAAATCCTGAGGAGTAGATCTTTTTCAGTACTTCCATGCCAGGGGATAGTCTTAATTGGCCAGTCACTGCTGGTCTTTCAGATCCTAGCTGGGGAATTAATTGGGTGGGGTTCAACCTCAGCAACGGTTTGTTTGTTCAGGGTAATAACAACTTCAAACCAATCATAATTGGTGGTGATGAACTTTGGGGTACCTTTCTGCAGAGCACTGTCCAGTAACTAGAACTTTCTGTTAATGTTTTTCTTGGCACCTGATTCTGCTGCAGTGAAAAGCATCACAAGTTCATGAGCACCTTTCTATTATTTGGGCATTTGAGTGTCCAAGGACGAATGTGATCTAGCTTGTTCTTTCTTCTAGTTTCTTATGCAGGACGAAGAATTTTGACAAATTTTGACTCAACAAAGCTGCTGAAGTACGTTGACCTGTCTGGGAACATGCTCAAAGAGACGACCTCTTGAGGAAATGAGTAGGTGCTGTTTTTACTGTAGCTAAAGATCCTGCAAAATCTACCATGAGAAAGTGAGTATAAGTCACCAAGATTGTCTAGATGCTGGGGGTTCTTTTCTGCCAGTTACTTCTGCTTGACAGTCTTCATATATCACTTGATATCTGGGTGTTTTTTCATTTTTGTTAAAAAGTATTGTTTAAATACAAATGGTACTGGGGTTTATGTAGGACTTTATACTTGCCCTGAGTCATGAGCACTCTGGTAAAAGTGCTTTGAAATTTCCAGGCATCTTTAAGTGAATATGGTAAAGAAGCAATGAAACTAAGGAATGGTTCTCATTTAAGAGACGAGCCCGGGGTGAGACGTTTCTCTCTCCAGAGTACAGGGCAGCAAACAGCATAATGGAGCAGAATATTCCTGAGCAGCCCTGGTCATTAGCCTGGCACCATAGATTTCCTTAGACATTACAGTACAATACTACTCTTGTTAGATAGTATATTCTACATTAATATAGGGAAGAAGATAATCCTACAGAGAAGCCAGGAACTAGTTTTCAGATCTATTTCAGTCATCTGAAACAGGTGACAATAAAGTGAACAATCTCAGTAACGCAGGAAGGCTCCCTGGAGCCCATAACCAGGTCACAGCACAAATATTAGCTGGGGATCCTGTAATTTGCAACTATGCTCTCCCTAAACATTTTATTAAACTTTGAGATAGCTATTCATTAAACACAGCTTTTGACCATCTTCAAGTGAATTATCTGTGTCTCTGTGGCTATTTGGTGTTTATCACAAGTTGTGCGCTCTCAAGTCAAGTTATATGACCATTTTTTTCATCCTTTTCATCTTTAAATAAATGACATTGGATCAGAGCAGGTAAATCAATCAAATCAGCAATCTTTTCTGTCTCTTTTACAAGTAAGTTTAATGAACTAGGAAAACATTCAGGGTGGGGATAAGGAAGACTATGCTAACCACTGCGAGTTTGACAGAAGGATGAAAACACTCTTAAAAATGGAATAATTAATTTTTCAAAACATACTGTGTGTCTGTCTTCATATAGAAATATTTGCATTCCTAAGACGTGTAAATAGTTAAGCACTTGCTGTCTGCTATTAAAAAAGAAAACTAAAAGAACAACAAGAAAACCCCAACTGAACAAAACCCCACAACCCATAAAGGATAACGTCAAATGGCTCAAACAGGTGACTCTTTCTATTGCCATTGCCATGTCACTGAATAGTTCTAACATTTCGGAGAGCAGGCAGCTTCTGTATGTCATGTTTCTGGTTATACAAGTACATCAGCTTTTCACCAAATTTTCTTTCCTCTTGAATTTCTCAAGCAGAGCTTTCCATCACCATTGCTTCAAAACGTAGTCATCTTCCATCTATCCAAATCCTCCCTCTTCTCTTTCTCCCTCAACGAAAACACCCAAAATCCTGTTCTTTTTATTGGAAGCCGTCTTGTCAAAAGGGAAGGTCAACCATTAGAAATAGCATAAGTACTTTTTAGGGATAAAAACTGTCCAGATATCTTCAATTTCATGTTGTGAAACAGGTTGAAAAGTTTGTGTTAGTATAATGATTTAATGTGCACCTATTTAAATGTTTGAAGGTCTTAAGCCTTCTATTTTTACCACTTCTGTTTGCTTTGAATGAGTGTTTCTTTCTTACGATTTTATGTACTGGAGAGCACTAATAGTCCATCAGCTCTAATATTCTGTCTCTCGTATTAATATGTGCTTAATGTTTTGGAGAAAAGTGAAAAGTCTATGGTGCCCTTGAGAGGCTGACATATATGCTGAGGGAACAGGCATGTGGCTGCTGTTGTCTACAGTCCTCAGCCAGCTTCCGAAAACATCAGTTGTGATTGCTCTTACCTTAGTAACAGTAACAGGTATTAAAGGTGCTGAGGGTAGTCAGGCACCTCGTAAAGCCAGAATGAGTTGGATGAAAGAGGCGAAATACAAACTGACCTTTAGGGGATGCAGGAGTAAGATTCCTTCATGTTTCAAAAGCTCATTCAGTAGAAGCTGGGTTTTGGGGAGTTTACAAACGTACAGTTAATTTTTGTACTTTGTGTTATTTGTAAGTGCTCCCAAGTGTGGCAAATCTGTAATATGTTTTCCTTAGTTTACAAAGAATTGGATATATGTCCTTTGTTTTGTGAAGGATTTTCTAATAACTAAGTTTAGCCTGTACTGTATTCAAAAATTCACCACCACAGATAAGCAGGTTACATATTGGGGTCTATTAAGAGTATTTACTATCTCTTTTGGAAAGCACTAACCCTCAAATTCATAAATTGTATCACACATACCTAGAGTTTGCGAGGTTTTTCAATCTCAGAATTTAATGTAGGGTGATGTTCACAGTCACGCCACCATTACTTTGATTTATTTTTTTTTAGGTAATAGAATATTATAAGTAACTTTTATTCTGACATGAATAAGGCAGCTCTGTTGCAACAAAACAGTTTAAGCAGTTTAATAAAAACAATTGCTTTTGTTAGCTATTGCTGCCCAGTGAACTTTTTCATACATAAATGGCTAAATAAATTTGCAAAAACTTCATCTAGTGGCTTTTAGGTTAGGATACCCTAGTAGAGCAGAGTTAAGAAAGAAATACTGCCAGTATCTTTTTTTTGTGCTCACTTAATAAATATACAGATGATTTCAACACCAGGGCTTATTACCCCTTATGCCTTACAAAGAAAATGAAAGTTATATTAATTATTTTTTTTTAGATGAACGCTGTTTCAATATGACACTCTTACTTCAGATCAATGACAGGTCAGTCATAATGCTAATACTCTGAAAACTAACACCTGTTTTAGTATTGATTTTCATTGAATGTGTACCTGGGTGATGGGTTAGCAATATGTTTTTGGAGGGACTTCTAATACTATACCCGTATCAACAGCTACACAAACTCCCAGAGATATTTGACCTCATATAAAAGTTTACAGTGTGCATTTATAGCTAGCACCAGAGTTAAAAGGATTTTAGAATGGATTCATGTAGTCATACTAGACACCTTCTGAGGTTATCAGTATAGTAGGTGAACTTGTTTGCTTGT
Organism: Ibidorhyncha struthersii; assembly: GCA_013398815.1. Lineage (NCBI taxonomy): Eukaryota > Metazoa > Chordata > Aves > Charadriiformes > Charadriidae > Ibidorhyncha > Ibidorhyncha struthersii. Next base: position 348,523 of record VZSZ01001955.1, on the reverse strand, counting down.
TGTTATACATGAGAAATAGTTATGAGCTCTAGTTAAAGGCAAAACCAATCCACTCCTGCTCATAAACCAGGATGGTGAGTCTCAGGCCATATAGTAGATCTCATATCGTCTTTCTCCATGCATTAATTTTCTTTGTGTCGAGTGTATGTGTTGTTTCTTCAGACTCATATAGGAAAACAAGGACGAGAAAATAAAATCTTCTTGATAGAAGACATTTTCTAGTTATTGACACAGACTCGCTTTTAGAGATACAGCAAAGTTGCTGCATGTGTGGTGTCATGTTCAAAGTATTTCTTAGTTACCTTTTCTTCCTTACGATGAGATCTATGCTGAGGAAAACATTTCATTCTGTAAACACAATAGCCTTTTTGCCCCCTCAAATTCAGACCCAGAGCTTCCACCTGTGTTATCTGAGAGCGGCAAGATCGAAGGTACGTTCTGTTTTCCTGCATTTCCTGCTGGTTAGACTGGGTCAGCCAACAAACCTGTGCTGGCATTCTTGTGCCTAATTCTTCTGCATCGTCTAGTCAGCCTAGTCACTCAAACACATTTCTTTCATGGTTGCAGAGCTCTCAGAAAGGCGCAGAGTGTACCCCAACATATGGACTGCATCTAGAAGTATCACAGGAACTTTTATAGCATATGCAAGTTGCTTGAAGTAATAGTTTAATATAAAGTTTCTGCTTGTTAACTCCAGAGATAATGTTGTTTGACCAAAGAGAAAGGAGTATCATGCCAGCATGCTTATTCTGCATTCACCTGTAAGTACATGGAATATTCACCTTGTGGGTTTCTTTCATGATCATTCTATTTAATTTGATGACTGATGTTTTTCCCCCTATTTGTTAATCAAAATCCACAAAACCTGCATCACATCTATTGGTTATTTATTATCCTTTGAGCATATATCTCTGTGACCTTCCATCATGGAGTCTGTAATGCAAGCACATGCATAATGCCATAAAAATTTTGAGAATACATGAGGAAAAACAATGCTGATGACAGATGACTGCAGTGAAATGCTGATGCATGAGACATTGATATTATAAGCTCTGGCAAGTGCATTGTGTTTTGCAACTGTGATATGCTGACCTAACGGTCATGCAGACAAAAAGCTAAACTGCTCATTTCAATCAAAGTAATGAGAATAGACATGTTACAAATAAAAGGATGCTGTCAAGCTGCCTTTCTAGCACAATCCTGCATGTCAATGCAAGGTTTACCTTCTACAACATGCATGAGTGTAACCTTCAGAATATTATTACTTTCCATTGGTATGTATATTTGAGAAATAAATCATCATAGTATTAGGAATTACTTGGACTGGTCAGAAGATGAGAATTATACTTATACATGTTGAGATTTCTTTACCTGGTTACACTTTTTAATGGGACAGAGTAGTTAGCTCTTGACTTTTTTTCTCCTTCAAAAAAGTGTGGAGCATAACCTAGAATAAGGAATTGCTTCATGTTTAAGATTCCCTCCTTGGATGTATGAGATAAAGGTTCATACTCTTGAATTACTCAAATACCTGAATGTGGGAAAACTCATTCAACTGACTACCCTATCCATTGGCTGTTCATTTAAGCCCCTCTCCTCTTTCTCCTCCTCTTTGTGCCACTTTGAATTTGCCTGTGGTCTCTGAAATCATGATAGCAGTTTTATTGGAGCTGATAGGTCACCACTACAAGTTTGTGAGAAGAGGCTTATTTTTTTTCCCTTTTTGTCTGAAAAAATCCCGGTCAATTTTAACAGTTACACGTACCTATGAAAGCTGATCTTTATGCAGCACAGTGCTTGCACTAAGATTGTCTTCATTTATATCACTAAAAAGAGACAGAACAGCTTACACGAAAATAGAATAAAATATGTTAAATCAACCACAGTGTAAATTCGTGGCCATCATATTAAACAGTGACAGTCCCATATGCCTTGTTTTGTTTAGTGTCTTTCAGTACATGTGAAAAATGTTAGAAAGTAAAGCTGCAAAGTCTTAATTCATTGGTTACTAAGCATGCTGCTACATGTTGATATAGAAATATTTTGTGCAACTGATGTGCTGGTGGGCTTCGTGATTCTGTAAGGTATTTCACAGAAATTGAAGTGTTTCTGCAGAAAGTGTTCAATATCTTTAAGAAAAAGTTTGGGGTTTTTTAGTCAGCAATTGCAATTAAAATATGTTTTTTGCTAATGCCTTAGCATAATATTAAGTAACTCATCCACAGAGAAGCAAAAAGAGAAGTTTTTGATATAGCTACTTATTCAATGTTTGTAACCGCTTCTAAGAAGAGAATGCTATCGCAAAAGATATTTATTATATATTTATTCATAAAGGAACACCTATTTATGAAGTGTGGTAGGTGTATTTGGTTGCTTCAGCCAGTGAATTGAAATGCAGTTTAGCTGGCACACATCTAGGAATGGCACCTCACTTTTAGCAGTGTAGTGTTCAAATATTTAATAGACACTTTGGAAATGGGGACAATGCCATGCATACGTACAATATTGCCTGTCACGGCTTGCCTTTATTATCTCCTTTATGGGCCTTCTATATATTAATTGCATGCATGTCTCAGTGAAGGATGATAAATACTTTGTTATTTGTGCTGCGAATGAGGAATCTGTGTGGGGATCTGGTAACAGGAGTAATTTAAGAAACCAAATTGCTGCCAAAACTAACAAACTTGATATATGTATATGAGTCTGTTATAAAAATACTGAGGAGAGGGTTTCCATACTATCCAGTAGGTAATTCTGAATTTAAGGTTGTCCTCTTGCTTATGTAAGTCTCTCTTCCCTGATTATAAACAAATGTAAATTGGAAATAGTATCATGAAAGAGTATCTAATGATTGGTGTCAATTTCTTCCTCATCTTCAGTGTTTCTTTTCATCTCCCTGCATACCCTAGCTGGCTTTTCTAGTTTGGGAACCACAGATATTTGATGTATTCCTGCTGAATTGTGTGACACATTTCTATGCATAAAGACTTTCGGGATCAAGACTTTCCTAAATAGGTCTGATTTGGCTGAATCAGTGCTGCTTCTGATGCAGACTGAGTGGCATGAAAGCCTACCAGCTGTTATCAATTCAAACTCAGCAGCCCTTGGTATCAGGCACAGTGTTTAATGTATGTTTTACAGCAGTACTTTTGTAAAGCTATTAGTTGAAACTATTTGTAAGATCTATGCAGAGTAAGACTTAGGACTGATGATGAATGGCCTCATTGTACTAGGTCATTATGGTTACAATGGTCCTAAGTAATTTTGTTGGTTGGTACTTTTCATTTTACACCTGAAATCAAATAAAAATGATGAATTACAGGGAAATGAAAAAAGTATAATTGGCACAATAGGTTATTACACCCTGTGATTGGAGGTAATGAATTGCAGCAGGAATTAAAGACAAAGGTATACCAGTTAAACTTAATTTAATCTGCCCAAGAAGTGAAATAGATATTTCTGTCAGGCCATAATCTTCTTAGGTTATCCAAAGATAATATGGAATCCACAGTCCGTGCATCTTTAAACTAATAGTGCTCAAGTGGCTTAACCCCACAGGTTTGATTCATAACAAGTATTAGGTTTTCATCAATGTAGGTAAGTGCAAAATCAAACCACAACCAAAATCAGCCCTGCCCAAACCTGCTAAACAGCGTTTTATAAATCTGTGCTTATATGTAGCCTACCTCCAAAGACTTTTTCAGGCAAAATAAGTCCCATTCAGAACACAGAAATGCATTAAAAATCAATGGCTCAGCATTGTGTAGTATGCTCGGAGCATTGAAAATAAGACAGTAAACTGCTAGATATTTGATGTGGCCATTGTTCAGACCAAACTAGATGTTGTAGTAAAAGGAATGTGTATCCTCTTCCTGCCCTCTTGCCCCGTCTCTTTTTCAGTAAATGCATTAAGGTTTAAGCCCGTGTTCTGTAAAAGCTCTGATACATATAGCTAGAGCAGGAGCAGGACTGGCTTGATATCTTATAACTTGTGAATTTCTGTATCATCCATTGATACAATGGTACCTGAAATGATCGTTTTGCATCTTTTCAATGTTTTATCACATTCTTGTCAGCATGTGTTTATAAGTAAAAAACGTAAAGAATTCTAGAAGCAGATAAGGTAATCCAATTCTTTAAAAATTAGTCAGGAAAAGAATTGATTTTGACTTTGTGCCAATACTTCCTGCATTAGTAGCTGGCACTTGCTACATAGGAGATTTCCTTCCTTAAGTATACAGGATGCTTTATTCATACTGACCAGCATACTTTCCCCTAGCAAATATGTTCATCTGCAATCTGACAAATGTTTAAGAATGATCTCAGTTGATTTTTTTTTTGTCTTCCAGCTCTCTAAACAGGCTTTAGAAATAACGCCATGCAGTTCTTAGCAAGGAGCCTGTTAGCTAGCTTTTGTTTAGATTGCAAGTCCTTTACTTTTCAATCTCTTTTATACATTTAAAATAATAATAATAATAAAAAAACAGCAACCCAGCACTCTGAATAAAATCATTCTAGGAGCTGCAAAAGTTTGAATTCACAGTACAAAAGGGAATGTTGCTCATGCAGGGATTGCTGAATGCTAATGAGCCTGGCACGTTAACTTGCTGCAGCTCCTTATAAGCCCAGTAATTCAAAAAGTTCACCTTGAAGTTTGCATATAATTTTGCTATTCATTGTACCTGTAACTTTTATTCTTAATACTGGTATTCTTTTACAGGCCAAGAATGAGACAATCACATTTGAGTAGCAGCCTTATCAACACATTAATTTCTGTTGGTAATTTTTTTGTCCCTAGGTCGCTTTTTTCTTCAGTTACCATGATATAATCTTAGTTTCTTTTTCCTGTAACTCCCACTATTGTCAACAGGCATTTCTTTCCCAGTTAAACACACTACTTACTGTGCTTTTTGTATTTCAGCCTAGTATTGGACTAATGCTATAGATTTATTGTTTCTTTTTTTATCTATTTCAGCACACGGACTTCATTTCTGCTTCAGCTTTTTCTCAACTAGAGCTTCTATGCACCTTGCTTGCTTTTCAAATGCTTTCTTGTCCTAACCTTGCATCACTGTTGCTAAATACCTCTCCTCATCTCTTGTGTGAGGATCCTGAATGTTTCAGACTAATTACTTAGAAGTTTGAGTGGAAAGTTTATGCAGCCTTTGGGATTCTCTGTTGCCAGTAAAAAGAATAGAAGGAAAATACACAGAAGATGTAGCAAGGGGTTAAAATTAAGCAGTAAAACATTTTTGTACCTCTTTCTTTATATTGTTCTACTGGGTGAGGAATTACTTACGTTATTTTTGAAAACAAACCAGGAAATTTGGAAAAGTAAGGATCTCCTTATGAATTTAATTCAAGTCTTGTGGGTAATATTTCTAGGGGCCCCAAACAAATAACCTTTGCATTTCTTTCATCCTTTCTCATGCATTTTAATTGTGTATGTGAAGAGGTATAAAATACAATATGCCGAGCAAACAAATAAATCAAATACTTAGACAATGAAATATTAATTTAATCAGTATTTAAGAACACCTTGTAAGGCTAAGATATGTAGATCTTAGTCTCTGACTTGAAAACGAGTGTACATCTAAGTAAGGTATAATGTCATGCACAAAATAATGTTTCAGGAGTGTTAAAAGACTGGAAAGCCAATACTTGGGGTTTAGCCTCTGGAGAGGTAAATGAGATTGCTACAATTTTATTTGGTGTTGTACTTAAACCCTTCGCTCTTCTCCCCCCTCGCCCCTGTCTGTTAGGCTGTCTTGCTTGTAAATGGTAAAATTTTCACATGACACCTTCAATAACTGTCTTAAATTTTGAAAAATGTGTATATCTTTCTACAAACATATTGTGAGATATAAGCATATAAAAAGAACTTGAAGCAAAATGAGTTCACCTGACTAACTTCTGTCTGGAAAACGTTTCATCTCTATTTGTTCCTCTCCAGAAGCCAGCTGGGTATAGGGAGGGAAGATAAACACCTCTGTCTTTACTTCTCAGCAAAATAACTCAACCATGACCAGGATGGATTGCCTACAGGCATGAAAGATGTGGCGCAAAACACCTATTCAATCTTTGTCTCTTCTACAGTCAACACTTAGTGCAAATTTATAGTATGAAGATTTTCACGAAGATGACTTTTCAGGTGAGAATTGGGCTGAGACCGATGTGCTTTACTCAGCCCACTGGACAGGCATCTGTCAGAAGGTAACAGTATTTGGTGGCTGTTTTGAACCTGCAGCAGTGTTGAACCACATAATCTAACGTTTTGCAACTCTACACCCACTGTCATGAAATTTAAGAACCTCAACATGTAAAAGACATATCATGTTACAAATTGCTCTCCTACTACATCAATGTGTTTTCCTCAACCGGCATACACAGAGGTGCTAACAAAAGCTCCTCAGCCCCCACTAGCTGCAGCAATTCCTCAGCCTCAGATAGTTCTGAGTGTATGCTTCCCCTTCTCACCAGAAGGGTTTTATACTCTGACTGTAGCTATAGCAGACACAGAAGACAGTTATAGTTAAGCTTTGGCCATGGAAAAGCTGCATGCATTAGGCAAAAATACTTCCAAAAGACTTAGGGAGTCATTAATACCTTTCTGCCTGGCTGTGGAGAAGACCACATTTGGGATACAGTAAACAGTCCTGGTCTTCCGCAATCATGGAACGTGAACCAGAAGAGACAGAGAAGCGATTTGGGAGGAATCTTTTTCTTTGAAAGGAGGCTGAAAGTCCTCTATTTATATCACTTGATGTAGGAGTAAAGGGAAGGAAAGGAGTGAGAATAATAAAACCAGAGAGCTAAGTGAAAGGACTATGTACAAGAAACAGATTTTTTAATGGCTGGATTACATTTGGGCTGTAGAGCAGAAGATGATGTAAGCTTCAGGTGTGCCTTTCTGTGGTAATGGGGGATTTTTAAAAAAAAGATAATCTATGTAAAATGAAATTGGATACATTTCTGAGCAGGATTGTATGACATCCTTGTTTATAACAGCAGGAGATTGGATTTACTGACCTGGAAGTCTGATATCAGTCCTATGCTTTTAAGCTACGCACCATTAATATAGTCATCAAAAATAAAAACTATATTTGGACAAAGCCTGAAAGGTGTATTTAATTACTTCTGTCAAAATCACTGGAGAGATAAAAAACTAGTTTGCTAGTCTGGCCAGAAATTCATACAGTAGAAGAGCATGTTTGATTATAGAGTATTATGCTACCATAGATGAATAGTATTGAGCAGCCAGAAGAGCAGCTCACTTTCTGGGGTTGAATTCTTGCATTCTTGTCTGCAGAAGAATAATGTGCACGTATTTGATGTAATAGGAATGGCAAACCTGTCAGAAACATTCTCAGCAAGGCAGCACTCCAGTAGCTTAGTAAAAAGGAGGTAAAATAAACAAATCTGTTTTTACAATACCTGCACATAACTAGAGCTGAAGCTATTGGAAAGAAGCTAGCGGAAGAGCGCGTGGTGTTATGTGGGTGCTGCGCAGGAAAGCTGGATCCTGGGAGAAAGAGTAAAGCTACTTAGCTCAGCCTGTCTGGTGTAAGCTCAGGGTTCCTAAAGCCCAGTTCCTAGGCTCATACTTTTTGAAAAGCTGCTTTAAGTAGCTTTGTGGGATGGACAATGTATGTTTTGGTCTGTCCTCCACTTCTGATTTGTTTCTAAATACTGTTGGGTAATGTTACATTTCTGCTGACAACATCTGTAATTTAACACAATCTTGGCTACCTAGATATTTTAAGGAGAGCACCACATAAAAAAGAAATAAATATTCATATTGCAGTAGCAGCACTGGGGTCATTTGCTAGCCCTTTTCACATTCCATAAGCCATCAAAAAAGTGAGATGATCATGTTGTGCTGACAGCATGATTGTGTTAAGAGTGATACATAACCATGTTTTAGGTGGATAATCTGGTGAAGGACAGCAATACAGAAATTAAGAAAGGAAGAAAGGGACTTGTGCTTTAACTGAAGAAAATCTCAAGTACTGATTTGTTCCTTAGCTAAATATACCATCTTCTCGGTTATTCTTTTTAAATAGGAAGAAGCAACTCAGTGTCACATCAGACAATGAAATTGTTTTTTATCCCCTGCCTAAATCTTCTATCTGGTAGCAATGTAAGTACACTGTGATAATAAATATATCCTGCTAAAAGGTCTCTGACATCTGTCTACAGGAACTCTCTGTCAGATGTAGTTCAGATTTTGATAATTTAGCTAAGTAAATCTTTTGGGCAGACTAAAAAAGCATAAGTTGTCATTCTTTCTTGCATAAATACTACTTAACAATTTCTGCAGTTATTTTGAGGCTTTGAATGTTTCAGAATACGTCTTGGATTGGTTAAGATAAAGTTGGCTGGAACACCAGGTTGTAATCAGCAGCATGAAGTTGAGATGGCGGCTGGTCACTGCAGGTGTCCCTCAATGTATCAGGACCCTGGGGACAGCCACAGGTCTTAATTTACCCAACTAGCCCCACTAGGACCTCCACCCAAGTACCCTCTGCTCCAGCCTCAGGGCAGCATTTCAGCTGAGGCAGTCACCCAAGTGGTGCCATGGAGGTGCCCGGGCCCATGTATATGCCCAGCCCCAGCTTCTGCTGCCCTCACTCAGGCACTGCACTTCCTAAATTGACGCTACACCTGACTCATTACATTGCCTTGTCTGACGTTTACTGGGTTGTTAGAGGACCCTGTTGCTGTCACCAGACCAATCCTGCTCAGAGCCTGTGAGGGCTGCATGCTGCCCACTTTGTGGCCGCCATCTGCTCCTGGCGCATCTTCCCTTGTGGAGCAGTCTTGCTTCTCCTGCTCCCTCACCCATGGGTCCAGTACTGTTTAATGTTTCCATTAACAACCTGGGTGATGGCAGACAGGGGACGGTTAGGAAATTTGCAGACGATAGTAGACTGGGGGGAGTAGTCAACGTGGTGGAGGGCAGGGCTGCCATTCAGAGGGACCTCAACAGGCTGGAGAAATGGGAGCTCAGCAGTGGCAAGTGCCCTGTCCTGCAGCTGGGCTGGAGCACAGCAACTTGAACATGAGTCGGCAACGTGTCTTCACAGCAGGGAAGGCCAAGCATATCCTGGGCTGTTCACAGGAGTGCATCCAGAAGGCTGAGGGCAGAGATCCTTCCCCTGTATTTGGCACTGACGAGACCACACCTGGAGCACTGTGAACAGTTTGGGGCTCCTCAGTACAAAACAAAGGCTGTGTTACTGGATGGAACCCAGTGGTGGGCCACTGTGCTGGTCAGGGCTGGAACACACAGGGTGTACAAGGAGAGGCTGAAAGAGGTGGGCTTGATCTGGCTGGAGGAGGGAAGGCTGGAGGGAGGGAGCCCTTATTGCTCCCTGCAGCTGCCTGCTGGGAGAGTGTGCGGGAGACAGAGACAGAGGTGTTCTTCAGAGGGGCCTGGTGACAGGATGAGAGGGAACTGACACAAGCTGCAATGCAGGAAATTCCCATTTGGTATTACAGAAAAGAAACATTCATAAAGAATTGGGGCTGGTTCATAGAGAATTAGAGAGGCCTCCAGAGAGGCTGAGGGATCTCCACCATGGGAGATACTCGAAGCTTGACTGGGTAAGGCCCTGAGCAGCTTGATTCAATTTTGAAGTTGGATCTGAGATCTCCAAAGTTGGCCCTGCTTTGAGTAGGGCATTAGACTAGATAACCTCCAAAGTTCGCTTCCATCATAAACTATTCTAACTTTATGTGAAAATTGTTCATTCAGATAAGGTGATATTTTCTTATATTTGCAGATCGGTAAACTAAGGCAGCAGTTAAATAGGCTGCCCAAGGCAATAAAGCTATTTAGAGGAATCAGATTTCAGTAAATATTTGCTTTATGCCTTTCTTGTTCCTTGTTTGAAACGTGCCTTCATATATTCTCATAGAATCTGTGTTCATCTTGACTTACTATGACAATATTTTTTGGCAGACTACTGATCTTCCCCATCTGCTTTACTTAGCTATTTTATGAGTTATTGAGCAATACTGAGTATACAGCTACTTACATGCTCTTCAGAGTTTTGTTTTTAATTTTAAAGAAACAGCCCTTGCATATTTTCGTTTATCACTGTGAGCAGATAACCGTCTCAGGAAGGCACAACAATTTCATTGCATATGCAAGTGTGCAAGGTTAACGCTTGTCTTTAACCAGACAAAAGAATGATGTGTACGTATGCATTTGTTGATGCCAGCTGACATCTAACCTTTATAAATTATTATTGTTCAAATAAATGTGAGGACATGTATACATATGCATGTATATACACACACCTTAACATATAGAAACTGGAAGATATTGACTTTTTGGAGCTACTGGAGGAATTTGCATTTACTGCTCCTCGGCCAGGCTGTGTGCAGACACAGCATTCCTTTCATCTTGGCCATCTTCTGAGAGGCAGGTGCCACAATCTGCTTTGTAAGTGCTGTTTAGTGCCTTCTACTGCCTTACAAGTGTCTGGAGATCATTTACACCGGTTCAGTAAAATAGTAGGTTAGAGCCTTCACATTTATGTTTAAAGGCTTTCTAAAACCCTTAGTAACTGTAATTGATGGGCATGTTACCTAAATCTAAACCGATAATCATATTTCTCTGAGCCTTGAAGCTTTTGCTTTACTCCGTATCTAATGCAGCAGTGGTAAATACTTCAAAATTTAAAGCTGTGATGGTATATTGGCAAGTCCTGCACCCCCTGAAGTCTGTTAAACTTAGGGACAGAGGCTCTACGCAGGAAGTCAGTCAGTCTCTGTCTCCCCCCTCTTCTATTTTTAATTGAAAAATTGTGACTAAAAGTAGAGATGAAAGATTCAAATTTTAGTCCATTTTCTAGAAAGAAGCTCATGCTATTTATGACTTCTGAATCTCTCTTTAAAGTACAAGAAAAGACCTGCTAAGTGCTTGTATATAACACAGCTGTAAATTCTTGTTTATCTGCTGTGCTGCAGTTTGTGTGTCCGCATTTCTCTTCTTGTTGTGATTACTGAAGACTTTTTTTTCTTTATTTTTGAGAGCTCTACAGTGCTGGCATTTATCAAGAGAAGACACACAGCACAGCCTTGCATAAATAATGGCACTGGGCCAAGTACAGCTGAGGTGGTTGCCAGCACAACTCCATTGAAGTCAAAGGAATTGCACTACGGGTGAGTTTGGCCACCGGCTCAGGTTATGTAGGACTTTAACATGACAATTTTCAGTAATGCATCAGCTGTTTAAGGTAGTCAAGTCTGGTTTAGCTTCTTGGTTGAATACTGTACTTGAGCTATTTCAAATAAAAAAGAGCTGAACTTCTGCTTAATGGAGTGAATGGAGTTTTTGTTAGCGGACTACTTTTGTGCTTTCTGTTCTCACTTAACCCGCCGTGAGTGCTAATGGCATGACAGTAGTACTGGGGTCCAGTGAATTCCTGGGAAGAAGCCCTGTGCTGAATATTTTGTGGGTTTTGTGTTCTGCTCTTGTACTTAATATATTGAATTTTAAGTGATAAGATGGTGCCTGTTGCCTGAATGTAAGCATTCTTTTGGACCATCATTAGAAATCTGCAAGAAACAATGGTGCCTGTTTTGGTTCATCCTGTTGGCTGTCGTATACATCCACTTGTAATCAACCTCCTAAATAAAGAACAAAGGCGCAATCAACTTATATTGTGCAAGGACAGAATAAACCGTGCTAAACATTTAGTAGTAGGACAGGTCAGTAAATTTATGATGGACCTAATTTACATACTAAAAAGCCAGAGGTTTATCAGAGGAAGCCAAAAGAGATGTAGATGTTAAACTTTGGGGGTATGAAAGAATGGCAACCTGACCCAGGTCTCACATTGCTATTGCTAACTACTGCTAAGTAAGTGTCACAGCATTAAATATCGGTGCCTGTCATTTGAAATTCATTAGAATTCAGGCTTCTGTTTAATCATTGCTAGCCCATGACTGCATCACATATTTTTCAATAGTAGGTATTTTCTTTGAAGTTAGACGTCAAGGTTATGCAGTGCAGTGAGAAATTGTGGCATATATTTAAAGCAAGTGGCCACACAGATATGTCTCAGGACTTGAACAAGTTAAGTGACCACAAAAAAATCCAAAATGCTAGTGAGCAAATGTGAAGGATCCCAATGATGTTTTGTTTTGTGGTTTTTGTTTGTTTGTTTTTTTAATATCAGATTTTATTCCAATATTTCCATTATTTTTTGGGAGAGTGGAGAGAGAGAACTCAGTTATGAGGTTGAGTAAAAACAAATTGTAGAAAACATGGAGCGAATAGACAGTTAGAAAGCAATCCAATGCACAGTTCAAGCACTTGCAACTTTGTGTGATATTTTATATTTTACAAAATTGCCTCCTCAATTGGTAAAAAAAAAAAAAAACTCTTGGAAATAAGGTGTCATTTAAAACAATAAATCCATTTGCAAGCTTGTTGAGGTACATCTAAAATTTGTGTTTCAATGACCATAAATTTTAAATACAACATTCTTGCTCATCAATAGATGTAGCTGGCTCTTGTAGTCTAGCTATTCTAGTGATTTCAGCTCCCAGTCATTTGGTTTCAATAGCTAGCTCTAGAAGAAATGCACCTGATGACAGCATTGGAGAATTTGAGGGAAAAGTTTGAAGAAAAAGATTTACCTCTTTCACATAAACAACAACAACAAAAAATCCAGAACTATGTTTTTTTTAAAAAAAAAGTCATTAAATAAGAAACACTTATTTTATTAATTGTTTTAATAGTATAATTTTCTCAAACTTATGCTTTGAACATGTTGAATGGAAATTTTCAAAAAAAAGTAATAAACAAACCCAAAGCCTTCATCTCCTTTTATGTCAAGGGGAGTAAAAAAGTAATGAAATAAATGTGTTATTCTAACCACATGGATAAGGAAAGCATTAAGGATTAGTCCTGGGGAAAATGCGTCCCTGTATCTGTTCCTTTCCGTGAATCAAGTTGCCTTCACACTGTATACTTCCATGCTAAAAAATATAGGTCCATGGGGCAGCCTCCAGTGTTATTCTGTTGCACAGACTGTATGTCCCATGGGCACGAGCTCTTAGAGTTTTATACCAGTATATGTCTGTATTCAGCTTTCTGGTAAGCTATAGCCTGGAGCTAATATTTGCTCTCACGTACAATTTGTTCTGTTAGCTACAGTTAGCCAAACAAATCAGATTGCTGAAGAAACGCAACGGGATCTGTAATTGTCTCTTCCTTAGAGGCATGTTTCACTGCAAGCAGTCAGTGTGTAAAGCGTTCTTTATACTTGGCTCCCAGATCTTCAGAGATTATGTGCTAGGGACAGTAGAGACACCTGTTAACCACGGTGGCCATAGCCTTGACTCTCTCAGGAGTAAAAAACAGCACTAGATAGATGACTAAGCAGAAACGTACCATGTTCTGCAGTGACAATTTTTAATGAGGTTTACCAAGTCAGTAATATAAATGTTTCACTGGAAAATCAGCCCTGCTTTTATTAATGGGCAAATTACAGAAAAATAAACTATGCGAACTGTATGTAAACTGTCTGTGACATACTATAGTAAGAACTCCAAACATAAGAAACACCCCACAGAAACTAGGTGGTCCTTTCTTTGGCTAAAGCTACTATTGCCAATCCACTAAGCTAAATACACATTTCACAGCTTGTTGCTTCTTGAATACATTCAACTGAGTTCATTTTGCATGCCAAGTACTTGTTCAGAATACACTGAACGTAACATCCAGTTCTTCTGCCAAAATGGCTTCTGTCAAGCCTCCCTCCTGCATTTAGCCAGCTACAAAAGCTGTTCCTTGCTAGTGAATTCCAGTACCATCAGTGTTTTCCCTGAATTATTATAGTAAGAGCACTTATTTCATTGCTTTGTATTGCGAATGTTCAGTCCCTCGGTTTTCCAGAGGGGACAACGAGGCTGTTACTGCCTTGGCAAACAGCAGACTTGGAGAAGATGCACAGGCTAATACTATGCTCGCCTTCTGTTGCCTCTCTTCTTTAATATACTCAGGTTCATGTCAAATGATTCACTAAAGCATGTCCTTAAAATCTTTCGAGGGAAGAGGGGAGATTCATTCTGTTCGTGTTACATGTGCTGCCTTCGAGCAGCTTCTCTCTCGGGCTAGCCTGCACCTGCCTGTCTGTCATCTCCCTGGACAGTCTGGAATTATACTTGCAAATAGAATTGTCAACTTTTGTAGGGATTTGAACACAGTGACATGCATGCTAATTCTCTTGTTGCTTCTCAGCCTCAGGCTAAATAACATTAATTTTCCTTGAGTCGTTTCAGAGGAACATTCTGTACAGGGCATAAAATTGGATTTGGTCACTCAGGGTTAAAACACTGAATACCTTTATTAATAACTTGCCAGAACGAGGTTACAGTGTGCAACAGGAAACACATTTTAGGGGTTCTAGTATAAACGAGAAAATGATGTACCACAGATAAGCCCTGTAAAACAAAGCCTCTGACTAGAACATGGCCCTATAACTATATTAACTCTTTCATTGCAAATGTGAGTCAAAAGTATGTTTTGGCAGCAGTGAGCAGTCTGAAAGCATATGATTACCCTTGTCAAAGCCATATTTCTAAAGTCTCTTCATATTTACGTGCCTAGCTACAAAATCAAAACAGCAATTCACTGGCCTTTGAGTCATGAGTGGTTCCCATTAGTTAATTTAAAAAAAATTACAAAGTCTTGGCCTATGTTCCCAATATGTGCACTGTAGCAGTTTGTTACAAGAAGAAACCTTATAGTTTCTATTCCTGTATCTCCATCCATTTCAGTTTCATCTTTCCTGATGAATTGTGGAACTTGAGACTAAGTCTTTCCCCACCATGTATGTACGACTGGGGTGGGGAGGGGGGGGGCAGGAGGAGAAGGGACTTCGTTACACAGTACAGCATTGCCGCCTTGAAAATGAAAACAGCTACCCTGGACACAGAGCTGTTGTGCTTGGGTGGATGGCTGAGTACACCCGTACCGACTCCGGTGAGCCCACGAGGAATGTGATAGCGCAGTTGTACAGTGCTGCAGAGCTCAGAGGTTCTTCTGAAGAAACAGACTCGTTCTCACCTCCACCAAACATGCCTGTTTCTTCCATTCTGCTGGCACTAATGGTGGCCTGGACCTTGGGAAGATGGTTTAAGGAGTTAAAGCAGCGGAAAATTAACCCTACTGAAAAGAAATCAAATAGTCTTCTATTTAATATGTCTTTGAGTCCTTGCAAGAAAAGTAAGGTGTCCTATCCCAAGGACAGGTTGCAGTTAAATCTCCTCAGCTGTATTGTAAAAATTGGTTATTAAGTAATTTCAGATACACTTATGGATGTTGTGGTCAGCAGGTTCAAACTTATTGGGTTCCTAGTCTATAAGCGTTATAAACAAAGCATTGAGAGGCACAACTGGCATTGCTTTGGCTTCTAGTAGTTACCTAATCTGGGTTTTCAAGTCTGGGTGACACAAGTAAGAGTGATTTTGTTTATCAGCAACGTATAGATGACTGGCCATGCTATAGCTGGTTGTCACTTTTCTGCATCTTCCTCTCTCCTGTTTTCTGAGGATTTTTAATTTCTCCTATTATTTCCCTTCCCTTGCCCCTGAGGGCAAGGCACACTGTCACACTTGAATGATGACTTTTAGAGCATCTTTTTAGTAATAAGGTTTGGTTAGAACAGCCCTGAAAACTCCCTGTGATGCTTCTAAGCAAGAGCCCTACATCTTGACAGCTTTGTACTTCTGTTATGGCTCGGACATGGTTTAACGGTGAACCTATAATAAACCAGATTACTGATTGTGGAGGAATGGTACACATTAGTTTCTATGTATAAAAGCAGTGTTATGGAAGGACATCAGGCTCCAAGTTTGCCTGGTTTTCCCTAGCTGTATCAGTTGGACTTAATAGGTTGTTACCTTTCCGGTGAGACTCTCCACTCGTTTTGCAAAGGGCTGTACCACAACCTTTTCAAGAGCTACTGAACTGACAAACAAACCTTGTTTGTGGTGAGTCAGCAAATTTACTGATGTGTAGAGTTAGACAGCAGTTCTGCTTCAAAGAAATTCTTTTATTTTCATATTTCAAATCCAGAAAAAAACTTTCATAAATAAAACAAGTCAACATCAGATTTCACGGTAATTCTAATGTAGCCTGTTCCATGAAAATATTGTCAGAGACATTCAATTAAAAGTAGGAAGGAGACGATATGATATTGCATGCTCAGGCATCCAGTTTTGCATATACGGAAAGTGGGAGTCTTCTTGCCAGCTGAACTGTCTTGAATTTTGCAGCCTTCTGTGAGCATCAGAGTTGCTTACTACCTTGGAATAGAAGTTAAAGTTTTTTAAAGATGCGTTCCAAGAAGATTTCTTTTTTATCCTTCAGAAGAAGCTGAGTTAATTAGAGAACACTAGGAATGAAAACAGCGCAAGACGCTCACTGCTTTTTGTCTAAAACAATGAAATCAGTTAAGCCACTAAGAGTCTAATCAGGGAGTTACAAAGACCTTAAGGCCTTTCCCACACTGGGAATACAGTTGTAGCTCAGCCTACAACAGAACAGTGCTGTTGCTGGCTCAGCTCTGCTGGCTACCCCAACCACCGTGTACAGAGATTTTGTCTGAGCTGTTTTACAGATGCATTTTGAAACACTAATACTGGTCTCAGTCATGGGCACGTGGGCCTTGTGTCACACAGGTGGTATGCACAGCCATACTAGTTTCCTCATCTGTAACTTCTTTTGTCCCTTCTGGATTTTACTTTCTTGTCTGTAGGCTGCAAGAAGCACATGTTCACTCATGCATGATAACAGCGTTGTAGAAGCGTTTTTTCCTAGCTGAATCTTATGTGTATTTGGGTTATTCACATTTTATTGCATATATGTAGTGCATACACACATATATCTGTATCTATATTCACATGCACACAGAAGACGTGCAAAAGTTACGAGCAGGTATGAAAGCTTGAACTTGTTTTCTTTGTTTCTTTGTGCATATAAACAGTAATTTACATTGGAAATTACATCACTGTAGTATTTATTTCCAGAGTGCCTGATAGCAGGTTTTTGTAGGGTGTGGAAACTATTGCCCCATATTATTTTCCTTTTTACATTAGTTTCCGCCTCCCACAGTTAACTGGTTCGAGAGATTCTGGTTGCTACCATCTTCTGCAATGCAACTGTCTGATGGCAGGTATTCTCATGTGCTCATCGGCATTGTCAGCTCAGTCTTTGGATTTCAAAGCTTACTACTACCTAATTAAAAAGCGCGTACATTAATACAGATACGCTCATGTTACCATGTCTTTTCTGTTTTATGTGGTTTGTTTCTTCAGGTCTTTCCTTCTGCCCCATGTTGCCCTTTCCCTTCGAGAGTACAAAGGTACATGTGTGTGTGAAAGAATGGATGAAGGAGCACATAATGAGTCATGCTCCATCACTGAGAGGTAAAGAAGGCCACTGTTCTGGCATGTCTTGTATGCTTTTTCTTTGACAAGTTATCAGATATTCTTGATGTCATTACTTGTTCCTTGCAATGGAGATATCTGGCTGCTTAATGAGGTTTTGAATGACAGTCAACATGGCTGCATCCAGAAGCAACGGATGTAAGTATTTACACTATTTGAATCAATATCAAGTAGATCAGGAAGTAAGTTGGGGTGGAGGAAGGTGTTTTCTCTCTCTCTCTCACTCACACACACATATACATGCACACAGAGTTAATCTCATTTTATCTGGGGACCTAGAATTATGTTTATGTTCAGATCTTCTTACTTTTCCCTACAAAGCACTTATTTCACCATTTTTAAGAACAGATAACAGACACTGGCTTGCTGTGACTTGCCTATGTGTCAGTCAGTGGCGACCTTTGAACATGAGAAATGTCATGATGGATTTTACTCTGAAAGGTAGTTACAGATAACGGAAACACTTGGAGATTTTTCTGTTTGCTAGAGCAAGAGTAAGCGTATGACAAAAGTAAGCATTTGTTTCTTCCTCTCCTCCTCCTTTCTTCTTCTTCTTTCCCCACCTCTCAATGAACTTGTCCAAGACAAGAAACTGTGAATTTCAGATCAGTTATTGAATATAAACCAATGCTGGTGTCACGCTTTGTGACTTGCTTGGCAGTTTTCAGTTCTGCATACTTCAAACATAAAACAGGTTTCCCTAAACTGTATTAGCTCTGTCAGCCCTCAGCAGCATCAATAAATGGGAGCAAACAAGAAACTCAACAATGCTTTTTCACCCACTGATTCCCAGTTCAGGTAGTCAGGTGCTCTAAACTTGACCGAAAGCAAAACATTTTATCAAGGTTGTCTGTCCTGCAGCCACTGATTAATACACTTTCTCCGTTGTCAAAGGGGGAGGGAACTGATAAGATTGTTGCACACTGACCAATTCCCTTATTTCTAGCCCAAGAAAGTGGGTTTTCCAGTGTGCCTGTACCTGTGATATAGGCTGGAACAGAGAAGGGTCAACCAGGTCACTGTCTTCTTGGGGCAAAAGCGAGGGTTTGCAGAAAGCTCAGATAATTTGGTCATGATTGCTGTGGTGCTGGAAGGTTAAGATGGGTCTCCAGGGAAACCATTTCCCCTGTGGATTTTAACCTGCGCAGCTGGAAATAAAACGTTGTGTGGTCACTTTGACCCTATAACTCTGCTGGGTTTTCAGACAGTTTTAAGAATGGTGCTTATTCTGCATTTAAATGGCATTTTTTGTTTTGTATGGAGGATAGAGATTTTGATTACAAGAAAATTGAACAGGAGCAAAACCAAAGCTACATCATCCAACCTTTTCTGAGCAAGAGATTTTTAAAGAGTAAACAAGTAAATTTTAAATAGGCAAAGAGCACCCTTCTGAACAGTAGCAGCTACCTTAGAAAACAGAGGTGCTAGAGCCAGGAGAGAGTGAAAACTGCCTTATGCTCAGAAGGCAGATGATTTACCAGTGGGATAGAATATAGCATGAGCAGGTTATCCTTCTGAATAAACCCCTTTTTTTTTTCTTGGAAATAAGGACAAATGTGGAAAAGAAAGAAATAAGCCCCTTGCGTCTTAGACTTCCCAGGATCAAATGTCCCACTCCATGAACTTTTGTATGTGCTTATAAAACAGTATTTTTCTTTGAAGGGGTGCAAATGAACTCAGCAGCTCAGTTGTGAATATGTCAGAGCATTTTAATATGCTTTATGTGCTTCTCAATAAGGTTATATATTTTGTGTCTCTGTCTATGCATCTGTACGTGTAAGTATCAAAATCTTATTCCCCTGCTAGTCAATATCAGCTGGAGTTTTGTCATTTGCTTTGAGGAGCAGAGGACAAATTCTTATTTGTTGCTGGGAAGTGCTTCTTTGCGTGAAGAGAGATCCTATGTAACACTGGGTACTGCTGTGAAGGAAGAAGTAACCCCCAAATCACACATAGTCAAAGGAAATTGAAAAACTCGCTTTGTAGGGTTATATTCTTTTCTACATCCCACAGTGGATCTCAATGTCTTTTCTGCTGTAATATTATGTTACTAAAGGACACATACGAGATAGCAGGTCAAATTGGAAGACATTCACCTTTTAGATCTGAAAAAAGCCTTCAGCTACTACGTGGTCAATGCTTCAGAATACAAGATGAAACATTTTTATAACACTGAATAGGACTTATCATTTCTTTGTAAAACAAGGGGTGGAAGAGGGAATAAAAGAACAAACATGAGGAAAAAAGAAGCATCAGAAAAGCAACAGGGGACACAGAGGCAGAATAGAGAGTGTTGCACAGAAAAATAAATAGGCTTCTCTGCAATAAATACACCAGAAATGTGTTAAACAAAACAAAACAAAACCAAACCAAAAAAAAAAAAAAAAAACCCAAAACCCAAACAAAGCAGTTCACCTTTAATGAGAATAGCTGGGGTAGCGAAGCTTCGCATGATAAAGCCTGATGGGATGTGTAAAGAAGATCGAAAGATGCAAAAGGTTACTACATATTCCTAGTCTTTCTATTATTTTTCTTGTTGGCATGGCATTGCCAGAAATTTGATCTGAAATGGCTTATTTTCCCCATTATTTATCTATCTCATCTAGAGAGAATTTTATTTTACCATTTGTAAAAAGCTTTTTTAGTGTAGGGGGTTTTTTTTAGTAGTAGTAGCCCAATCTTATTATACTCATAATACTATTAAAAGCATCCCCAGCTTTTGGGACCATCATGTAACTCCTTCCGAGGAACAGTGCAGTGAAGGCTGAAGGAGGTCATATACTGAACCGTGCCATCCATGGGAGTGAAGGAAATAGTCCTGTGTGCCTTATTCCCTTTCTGCAGGTCTACCAGAATGAGGCAGGCAAGCTGGAGGGATTCTTTGACCTTTTCTGGGCCTCATTTTTTCTATCAGTTGAATACTCAGTTTAAGGCTAAAATTATTTTTAAACCCTCAGGTAGCAAATGTAACGTATTCATATACGAAAGATGATTGAAGGCCATGGTCAGCACCATTGTACAAAACACACCCCTTGATGACCCTTTTTCAAAATGCATAGCAGCTGCCTCTAGATTCACCCCAGCAAGGGGCTGTTAGTGCGGTATTTTCCAGAAGTCGGTCCAATCTGTTGATAAAAGCCTGGGATGCTGAGTGCTTCCTGAAAGATGTTTCCTGCAGCCACTTGATACTGACATTAGGGGCAAGATGCTTAAAAATGCACGGCAGATGGCTCACAGCGATGATGCGAGGGGCTTTATCCTGCAACAGAAAACATTTAATTCCAGGTTTTTTGCTGGTGACTTTTGTTGTATTAAGCAAGACAGCAAAAGCTAGGGCAGAATGAAATATGATGTCTTCCCCTGAACGTTTCAAAACACACTTGAAAAGTTTTTTGTTTTGAAAATGAATTATTCAGTTTTGTGATGTAAAAGGGAGGGATTTTTTTCATCTGGATTGGAAATGGGAAGCATTAATTTTATTTTTTTTTACTTTTCAATGCTGGCTTTTTAGTTACTTGAAAAAATGAACTGGGAAGTAGTTGTGCTCTTCCTAGAACCTACTGAATTATGATATGCAAATACATATATGTGTGTAAATATATACGTATATATAAAGAGAGATGTGAACATATGTAGACATAAGAATTTGCTTGAAAACAACTGAGAATGTCCTCAAGTCCAGCCTCTCTCTTCTGGGAGATTCTGAAGTGTTAGAGAGGGCCTGGATTTATCAGGTGTGATAACCTTGCCTTGCCTTATATAAGGTTTGCCAGCGCAACAGTGTCGGCTGTGACCTTTGATGGAAGAATGTTACAAGAGTTCAGATGGGAAGAAAAGATGTGAGAAGTCAAGTGGATAAATTGGAGAGGGCTCCTGTACACCACGGCACGTTAATACTCTCTCACCCAAATATCAAAAGACAGTAACTATAAAAGCCAGAACTGTGCAAACAATCTTTCTGGTGGTATGATTATAGTTCAGCTTAAGTTTTCAGCTGAGAGTAACAATTTTTCCTTCTGTGCTCTCTGGTGACAAAGAGCCATTGCCCTCTGTGGAAGCTGAACTTTCCACCTCACCTTAAAAGCTGTCGGTGCTTTAATCGATCATGCCAAGAAGTCCTGTCTTTCTGGCAGGCCTAGTGTAGAGTCCAGAGTGCAAACAACTTCTCTGCTGTTTGCACTATTTTGTTGCTCGTTATTAAGATTAAGAAAACAGTTAGGTGTTCTCTCTACAGTATGGCTTTCCATGCAAATGCCTAAGTGGTCCCGTCACTCTTTTTCCTGAAGCAAGTCCCATGCTGTGCGTGCAGTCACTCCTGTTTCACAGACATATAGCTAAGGCACTGAATGGAGTCACCAGTTTCCATTTATTTCAGGCACCAAATCTGAGACACGTAGCAAACAAATTCTTGGAGTGTTTTACTGTTGCATAGTACGATGTTTGTTCCGGGTAGATTCACCTTTAATGTCAGCATGACTTTGACATCTTCAACAGTTTTAAATATCAAACCTTGAGGTATCCAGACAATGGAATACCTCAAATTTAATAACTCTTGATGGAAAGCTATGCTTTAGGCAACTCATCTACCATCATAGAGAAACTCATGTTTGCAGAGCCATGGTGTTGCTATATAGCAGGGTAAGCCATGATGCTGGCCCTTCTGTCATCTTGGAGTGCGCCCAAACCGAGATACTATTCAGGGCAGACGTCCTACTCCCAATGCAACGCCGTATGGAGCAATCTGAGACTGATTCACCCGCTTGTTGACATCTGCATCTTCCTAATTCAGAAACAGACTGAACAAAGTTTAGCTAACTAGGCAATTCCACGTAGGATTCTGAAAAACAAAAGGCAAAGAAAAGGTAAATGCCAGTTTACAATGACTTATTAAACTGCAATATATGACTTCACAGTGAAATAGAAAATCCAAGTGCGGCTTAAACATGAAGATAAAAAAAATGAGTTTAGGACTGAAAGGTGTAAAACAAATAAAATCCACCTGGAAATAATGTGATTCTTTTATATTAGCGGCCAAATAATCAAAACAAATGGAAATTTTGCCACTCAAAAGAATTGAGAAACTGATGTCTGTGAGAAGCAAAAAAACCCTAACTGCCTAGGTTTTTAGTACAAATGGAATACGAATAAGAACATCAAAAAGAGCTGTGTATCCTTTGCAGTTCAAATACACTGTAAGTGTAATAAAGGTAAATGGGTTACGGGTTGCAACTGGGTTGGAGGATTGCAAATGCATATGCGATATGCATTTCTCAGAATTTTTTATTTACTTACTCATTTTCTCAGGTTGTTTCACATCCCTTTGATACTCCTTGTGAAATTCAGTTGTTCTCAGGTTAAGAACGGGACTCTCCAAATTTCAGGGAGGAACTTGAGTTTACTGGAGCCTTTAGCGCATGAGTTCACTAGGAAGGTAACCTTCTGGGCAGAATATTTGCCACGGGGTGATTACACCAGGAATGGATTGTGCCCTTACAGTGAACAACTAATTAAAATCCTGATGCAGTGCAGTGGTCTCTGATAGCCAGCTGACAAACTGACCAATTTCCGTGTCTCTAAATACCAGAGGACAGGTTTTGACCTTGCCTAGAGCCAAGGGAAGCTGCGTGCTGCCAAAGCACCTGTGGCAGAGGGAAAGGTGGATCTCCACAGGCACGTGGTACCGCTCTGTGCCAGAGGCTGATGTCTCCCCAGCAGGGTGTGTGGCCAAAGTCTGGCAACTCAGCGCCAAAGATCTGGTGGGAGATGAGGAGCAGGATCTGCGCTTGGGTAGCTGAGGAGCGCTCTTGGGTTTTCTTAGCCCGGTTTTGTTGATGGAATGGTAAAAAGCAGCATGAGGGAGGAACAGCAGAGCTGCTGAGGGGGGGAGGGGAAACAGTGAAAATCTGCTCATGGTTTGGCCCATCAGCATCAGAAGAGTGAAAAGAGGGAACACTAAAGGAAAAAGTATCCGGCCCAAGCCTTTTGTGGCTAACTATGATATGTACAGATGTTGAAACAACACGTTTTGAAATTTTTGGGACAGTTTTCTTAGTACATTGTTAATGTTTAAGCTGTTCTTTATTTTGGGCTTGCCAGGTTATAAAACTTCTATTTTCTGATTCTGAAGAAGACAAATGCCTTAACGGGTTATAAAAATGCACCCCAGAAGCAGACTGTGAGGCTCTGTCTCCACATATAAGGCGATAATTTAAGATGCTAGTTTTATGTTCCCATAGCACTTGGGAGCATTAAAACCTGCAATAATATAAAGGGTTATCAATGAAAAAAAAATAGTCTGTACTCGGTTGCATAGACGAATACTGCACAAATTTGCAAGCCTGTGTATACGTTGTGTGTGATGTCTCTTCATCCAAGTCTAGCATGAGGAGTTTTGAATGGTGCATCTGGGCAATCCCAAACATCCAGAGCAAGCTGAAGTATCTGTAGGTTCCTAACTTGGGGAAACTGGAAAAACAGAGAAGGGTTTGTGGATTTTATGAGTGATGACCACATATACAGCTTAATAATTCCCAGACTTCCAGAAAATGCCTTATCATCTCTAGATAAATTAGGAATTAACTATTCATAAAATTAAGTCTCTTTTTATTTCTTTTTAATTTATTTTGGATTTCTACTTCACTACTTCTGCTTTACTAGTAAGGATAGCTGTGAAACTCTCCTTGACTGCTTCTTCCCCGGCAGACTTGGAACTGCTTTGTGAGATCTGAAGGAAAGCTTTCTGGTTTTAGCTAGCCAAGTCTTTGTCTTCCTTTCAGTGATGTGTTTCCCTGGGATACCAGTCTGTCTTAAGACTTTTGGGAAGAGAAGCAATTAAGGGGCGTTATAATAAAGGGGAAAAAAAGCAAAAAACAAACTGCCCTTTAACTCTATGCCCTGTTAAACTTCTGGCAATTATATGTTCATGACCAGTGTCCCCTTGCTTCCATTTTTCTTCCCATGCACGGCGACGTGTGGCTGTAGGCTGCAAAGTGCTATAGTCCACAGCCGGTATAATTTTCCCAGACTGTCACGGTCTGTGGTTCTTCTGACTGCCCATAGATATTTTTGAAAGTGAAAACTAGTCTGTCACAATGCAAATGAATGATATTCTAAAAAATAAGACTGACCTGTCTAGAGCTGAAATTAAATAGTAGGAAGGCCAGGACAAAAGGAGTGGAAAGATTAGGAAGAGGTCTAAAGATTAACCTATTTATGGGCCCGGGGCCCCCATTATTCTCAGCAGAGCTGTGGGTCAAGGCAGGATTGCTCCCTTTTGGCTACCTTAGAAATCATGTAAAAAAGTTTATTTGAAAGTAATGCCTTCTGTAAGCCTGGAGACTGAGGGCTACACTAGGGAGAGGGGATTCCAAGAGGATAAGAAGTTTTTTTGGACATCTGATTTACAGGACGAGAGATGCTTTAAAGCAGGCACCGAGCAGGCCTAAAACGTTTTCTTTTGCATGTGTTTTTGTTAGTTTTAATAGATATTTCTGAAAGAAAAAGGTCAAGAGGACAAAGAGACAAGAGAAATAGCTGGCCAGATTGGCTAGCAGAGGAAGGAGGAGCAGAGCGTGAAGGGCAGCCAGCAGCAAGGGGTAGGGCGGGAGTGGAAGGGATGGGGAGCAGCTCACCTGCAGGGCCAGCAGCACCTGGAGCTGCGCCGCGCTGCCTAGCAAATCCTGCCAGCTCTGCTGAGGAGGAGGGTATCGCTGTGGCACACTGTCACCGGGGGAGAAGACGAGCAACCTCCTCCTGCCTCAGCAGTTGCTTCACCAGAAAGAAAAAAAAAAAAATCCTGATTCTTAAGTATAAATTTATTGATGCCTGTATGTGGAAAAAAAATGAGCTGATTAAACAGCAGAAAGCTCCATCTAATTTTCATTTGTTTCTAGGTGAGGCTGGAGCTGGTGGTTTATAGTAAGCCCTTTCCATTTAAACCTAGTCCTTGATACTGTAGTTAATTCTTGGCAGAATAGCTTTACTCATGTCCTAAAAATAGTTGGCAAGTTACATAGTAAGTTAACCTGAGTGTCAGGCCCCATGGCTCTGTACTATTAAACGTATTTCTACTAAGAAATTTAACAGGTTACAGTAGAAATATCTCACTGAGCCTTCACCAAAAGCCTCTGTATACTTCCTGCAGTGACTCTTGCTGAGCAGGTAAGGATTTGAGCTGGTGTTGTTTCTTAGTTTGAACTAGTTTTTAGATTTCTTCTGGCAATCATATTTGTCCTGCTGGGTAAACTGAGGCATAAATATGGGAAAACCTTTTCACAAGAGGTCATTTTCTCCCTGTTAGAAAAGATTAGTTGAGAGTACGTCATGTTCTCCCAGCAGGTACTGTCAGAGGGCAATGTTGGCATCATTGCAGGAAGCACAAAATGCAGTGCTAGACCGCAGCTACCTGAAAGCTTAGGCTAAGGAAGGGAAAAATAATCACAAATTTTAGATGCTGCTTTGGCACTTGCTGGAAAGCAAAGAGCAGCCCTGTCTTGCAGAGCTGACATTTGAGAGGGATGATTTTTTTATTGGTTTGGGGTTTTTCCTATGGTCAGAAACTGCCTTCTGCCCTGGTGGTGGGTTTTCTACCTACCCACCAACTGCCAGAACACCTGCTCCCTGCCTTGCCCTCCTGCTTCTGCCCTCTCATGCTGAGAGCGCACATTTTCAAAAACATTTGGGTATCTGGCTTGAAGTATCTTTTAAAGTGGCCTGCAATTTAGGATGCTTTTGGAAAGGCAGACATTTTCAATTTGGCAGACCCTGTTTGATTACAGGACACCAGTACCACCTGGGGTGGAATTGTCTCCCCCCCCACCTCCATCATCTTGTTTTAAACTCAGCCACCCAAATCTGTCTCATCCTTTTGCCTTGGTTCTCCATATTTCAACATGCAGCAGTGCCCCTTAAGCAGGCAGAAGTTTCTTCCTTGGGCTCTATTCGAGGGTATAATAACTTGGCTTTGGAGGGTCCTCTTATTTCTTTTTTTGTCCAAAACCAAATGGTGAATCTGAAGCACTCTGCCGTGGGGGTCATGCTTCACTTCAAAAATAAGAGCAACTTGAGAGTAAAAATAACATTGGGAGGAAAGAAATGGGTAGGTAACATCCACATTAAGCACATGTACTGTCTGTCTGCTCCAGTCAATGCTACTTCCCTGGGGCATTTTCTGCCTACCATCAATGCAAAAGCTGCCTGCTCTGCAAACGTGACAACTGCTGTTGTGTTAAACGTAGAGAATGTGTGGGGCTAATAAGACCTTTTCTTCTTGCCAGCTCAACAATGTGTACAGGTAACAAGTTCATGGCCATTCATTTGCTAGCACCGAGTGGGTTTAGATGTGTGCCCACACGCCTTCCGACACGTGTCTCAGAAGCATCTATACGGTCCTTGAAAGGCCAGAGAGAGGGGCTGCAGAACAAACAGCAAGGTGAGTTTAATTAGCTCCCACAGTACGACTGCAATGCTAATGCCTTCGTGTGCAGAGTCGGTATTCTGATTTCAGCAGTAGCAAAAAATGTATTTTTGCTTGTTTCATTTATTTTATGCTTTTATGTTTCATTTGTGTTTATGTTTCTTTTTTTTATTTTATTTCACACTGGGAAATACTGCAATGCTTACAAGACTGCATGGCTAACAAATAAGCATCATAAAAATTAAGTGAAAAATATTGGTGTCTTTTGTGGGTTTATTTGGTTTTTATTAGTAATGCTAGCTGAAGTGCAGTCATTAAGATGCATACATGCATATGTTGAATATAAACCAGGTGTGTGGGACAGGACTTTGGAAAGCACTTGGCATTTGTCCAATTGTTTGCATTAATGTGAATGGCAAAGCTTTTGACTTCCATGGGAGCAGAGTTTGGCTGCTGTTAGGTGCTTTTTTTAATCCTTTAAAAGAGAAGGGAACCAATTTCATGCTAGCTGTTCTCAAATGCATCAAAATGGCTAGTCTTTAAGGCCTTTTCAGTCCCTGACCTCCTTGCTGAGAGCACCAATTTCTGCCAGGCATTTATGTGCCTGCCTGTCCGTTTGGAACTGCTTTGAAATCACCAACGTATTAATGGAGACTTGAGAAAAATCTTCATTATTTTACAGAACCTTACACTTAATAAGTGTCTTACTGTACAGAAAAACAAGGCTCTTATTCTGAAGAGCTCACAGCCTAAGCAGTTGTGATGGCAGCAAGTGGAGATGACAAAGTAAAATGCCGAAGCTAAGTGACAAAGGAGGGAAGTGGGATAGCAGTGATTTACTAAGACAATCAGTGAAAATGCATGCCTGTCAAATTAGTCTTCATATTTAATGAAAAACCCCTATAGCTGCATACACAACTGACGTCCTTCATGGACTGCTTTTCAGGATATTAATGGAGAAAAAGTCGCAGCATCAAGGAACAACTGAGGAGGAAGGGATAAGGAAGGGTAAATGCAAGAGTGTTGGCAGGACAGATAAATTGAGCCCCATCAGCAGAGGGGAGGAAAATCAGGGGACAATGCATGGAAGCAAGAAAAAAGGCAGTCGCGCAGATCTCCGGGGTGAACAGACTGGTGCTGCAAAACCTGATGTACTGAAAGTGGCCAGACTGATTGTGACCCAGTTATCCTTACTGTAGATATTTCTACTATGGCAGGATTTGTTGCCTGGTTTTATGATTCTCCAAATTGGCTGTTGCTGTCACCAGATAGTTAATACAGTCGAGGTCAGAGGAGGTCTGCTTGTGATTATTGCTTTTCCTGCAGCAAATGAGCACTTCCTAAAATTCCTTTTCTGGTATCTAGGTATTGATGTGACCCAATGATATCTGACCACCTTTTGCCCTCCACGATTATGTCACTGATATCACTGATGTGTTTTTACTAAATATCGCCCCACCTGGGGGCTGTGGCTGAGGAGCCAAAGCTGTCTGAGTGGGCACCTATCAACCACAAAATTCATTCCCCTAGCCTCAGAGAAGCACAAATTAGAAAAAGCAGTGCGCGGTTTATGGCTCCCAGCCCTTGCCTGAACATTAAGAGCTAGTCATTTACAGAGTTGCGAGTAGTTTCAGATTTGCCTGCTTTTTGTTTTGCTGGCACAATCTTTTCTGGAAGACTACCTGCACGCTTCATAACTTGCATATTCCCAGAGCACCCTTCTTAAGCACAAAAAAAAGGATGATTTTTTAACATTACACAGATGAGAAATTAATGTACACAAAAACCCCAGCAGTTTGCCCAGATTAACACAGGAAATCTGTGACTGAGTATTACATTAAAAACACATTGCTCTAAGTGCAGTGACCTGATACGGAAGGCAGTTTAATATTAAAAGGTCTATGTAAAGTATCTTCTTGCAAGCTACTGTATTGATTGCTACCAGACTCTACACAAGTGCTTGTAAAACTGAATTTTTGGATTTGGGTAGGCCAGAATAGTAAAATTACTTATTTTGTGCGTTCAAAGTATCTTAGACACTAATGTTATCTCTTCTTGGTTTTTCAGTACATAATACTATCACGATGGATATGGGAAAAGACACTTAAAGCTTTTGATGCATTCCAGGGGAGCACTGAATTTCCCTAAAAATTCTGGGTTTGCATCACAGTTTATAACTAAAATCTCCGGTTTCCTATTAATAGCCGGCCATGTAGTATCAGATAACGATTATGATGCCTTATGTTTGCTAGTCTGGTATCTAGAAATCTTTAATTTGAACAAAAATTTTGCCAAAGTGAATTTTTAAGGAGGTAAAATTCACAGTTTGTGAATAACCTTGTGACAACTATTTTATTTTAACATCCTGCTCAATTATTCTTCTAGGTTTTTTCTTTTTTTTTAGATCCCTCTGTTTGCCATGAAATTTTCTCAAGAGCTTCATTTTGTGAGCAGGTGTTCTATTAAATACGTCATTGGATTCAATGAGATATGGTTGCACTCTGAGCAGAATTTTTCTTCCTTCTCTGTAGTTCCAAACTGTGTCTATTGTGGTGTTGTAAACACCAACAGCAGCTGGCTTGATGGTTCAATCCAATATTTAACTGGCAGGTATTCCTTGTCTGTGGCTGAGACACGTGAGGAGTCCCCAGGTATAACACTGAAGCTGAATTATCCTTACCCTGACAGCACTCGTCATCAGAACAAAGGTTAATCTATTTTATTAAAGAAACATAGGAGAATATAGACACTCTTAGAGAGGATATTGAACCAGAAAGGAAGACAAAATTCAGAACTTTGAAATTATTCTTAAACAGGCTGTGTGTTTGCATGCATTTTGAAGGGAGAAAAAGATGTGGCTTGATCAATCAGAAGTTTTATTTCAATAATCTTTAATAATTCCAGTTCAATTTCCACCACTTTCTTTTCACTTTTGTGTTGTCAACGTCTTAATCAGTTTTTACTTTAGGGCTGGAAAATTGGATATATATAATTTTAAGTAAAAAAAACATGCACAGATATGGTCCCTTGACTATGGAAGTTTCATTTCTATGAAGTCTATTTATCACAAACTTCCTGACCAGCTCTACTTCCCCTTCCTTCCCATACACATTTAACTAGCCCCAAACGCATTTGAGAAAC
Organism: Ibidorhyncha struthersii; assembly: GCA_013398815.1. Taxonomy (NCBI): domain Eukaryota; kingdom Metazoa; phylum Chordata; class Aves; order Charadriiformes; family Charadriidae; genus Ibidorhyncha; species Ibidorhyncha struthersii. The sequence continues at coordinate 318,495 of VZSZ01001955.1, read as the reverse complement.
AAGGAATTTTCCTTGCTGCTTCTTTTAATTTAACATTGATGTCTTTCAGCAAAATAAACTGCAATAGAGGGGCAGAAACTGTAGAGCGAGATTGGAAATTTCTTTAGTTGGTCAGATGTGATAGCAGTGTCTCTCTCTGACTCAGGGGAGCATTTCGTGGAAGTGACCTGAATGAGCTAGTTTATTCCAAATTTAATAAAGCACCTAGCCAACCATTACACACTGTGCAAAAGCAGACCAAACAGTACCAGACTAACTATCTTGAATGCAAAAGAAGGGACTCAGCTACACCATAATGTAAAGCTGCACATATTCAGATTTAACAAAGTAGTACCTTCTCTACTCCCATCACCGCAACATTAGCCTGGAAAGAGCCATTCTTTTACCAAAAGTGTATCAGCAATGCATAAAATCAATCTGAAAAAATATGTCCTTACCAGAATAAAGCCTGCTATTATAAATTAAATTTTAATAGGGCCCTAATTTTTTCAAGCAAACCCGATCAAGCTTTTGCCCTTTTGTTACAGCAGTAACTCCAATTATGAGAGCTTAATTAAAGGCATTTCAGTGGCCCAAATAGTGCTCACGTAGTAGATTATCTAGACCTTTTACTAATGGACTGGGAGGAAAATTAACTTCCCAAGGTATTTCTGCTCTCATCTCCTTCCCAACGTGAACCAACTTTGCTCTCAATCGAAGTGGTGTTTACGGTGTTTATTAAAGGTATATTATCATGTATTCCCATGCATGTTGGAATTGCAAAGTCAATATCCATCTCCAGGTAAGGAGAGGAAACAAGAAGTGAGTTGTGCCTCTGTGAGGTCTTGCCTTTGAAACGGCTTGTACAGTTTCACCGTTGATTGAATTGGAGTTGGTGCAAAAGTTTGATACAGTGAAAGCTGCTCACTAAAGTACCTCTTATGAGAGAAACGGAGAACCCCGTAACAGCCTGCAGAGATCAGGGTGGATGTGTTTAATACCATGCCTGGAAAAACCTGACAGTAGAAGTGTTACATTATTTCATTGCTGGACCAGGATTTGGGCATGATGGAGAAAAACTTCCATTTCCTGTTTGGAGTTGTGGCCTGATTGTGGTTGATTGCTCATGATTTAAAAAAAATAAAAAATCTTCACTTATTTCTATGGATTCTCCTGCTCAATTTCTCAATTAGCTTTCATTCAAAATTTGGTTCTAACAGCAAAGGGTTTTTCTACTGTATTCTCTTTCCTCAAATGTAGTCTTTAAGTACTACCATATGACTGTTCAGATCATCTTTTCATGAAGACCAAATTGTGTTGTGTCATTTTGGGATTTCTTATCCAATTCTCTCCCAAAATCATCCTGTTGTCTTGTGTGTTCTCTTCTTGGCTTGTAATAAACCGTCATACTTTTGGAGGAGAATCCCCAGAAAAGCGTCTCAGCAAACAATGCTGCCAACTCGGTAGCTGGTGTGCTTGACACAAATATTTCTGCAGTTACCAAAACTGACAAGAACTGTGTGAGTGCTAAAGCAGCAGGCAAAGAATTTCAGGAGAAGCTTGAATTCTGTTTCACTGTTTAAAGATTTGCTTCTGTCATGATTTAGAAGGTCATTTTATTTTCCCTGCAGTGGTAGTAAAAGTGAGATCTCTGCCACAGAAGGGCCTCTCATCTGTCAGGTCTTGGAGCATGCAACACCAGAAGTGGAAGATTGAGAATTCCTTGGATAAAAAAGGCTCACAGATCCCTGTGTCATGTCTGTGTCGGTAGTTTGTCACATTCCCTCAGCAACCAATAATCTTTAATGATTAATCTTTCACTAATTCAGAGCAATGTTTAAAAAAAATAGGAAGCATCTTCCAGCCGTTTAATAGTTTGGCTACAGTACAGTTAATGGGAAAACTATTTGGCACTTTAAGAACCTTCAAAGGCCCAAGAGAGAAATGGGTTTAATTCTTCCCAAGCCATATTGATTCTTACATCATGATCCGTTTGGATTGATCTATTTGGAATGAGGGTTTGGCACTAAAGACAATTTAAAAATGTCAGAGAACCGCTGAAAAAAATAGTGAGAAAATGCACATAGAGAAAACTGTCATCAGTATTGAAAAACATTGCTTTTCTTTTTTATACAGACTGGGGTTTTTTTGGTTTTTTTATAAATTGGTTATCCGTATTTGTTTGGGAAAGCATGTTGCGTGAGCCTGCTAGAACTGCTGAGCAGCAGTGCAGAAAGATTCCCAGTTGCCACCACCAAGAGAAGATTTCATGGCAGCTGCTGAAAGATCACTTTAATCCAGCTGCAGAGGAAGTGACTTACTCCCTTTATTAGAGAAATAAACCCTCAATATGTTCTGTTCATGACCTACAGCAATCTGACAGGGCTGGAACGGTGCACTCCACTATGGAGGGCTATAGTAGTTTCTTTTTAAAGGTTGTCTCTTTGGCAACATTGGGTTTACACTGCTAAATTAGCGGGATTTGCAGGCTGCGGTGGCTGCTTTGATATTTCTCTGTGACTCTTTAGGACAAAGGGATTAGTTTTAGTCCTTTGCAAAGGCTTTTCTTCTTCTCTCCCTTTCTTTCCCAACACACACACACACACTCTCAACGTGGTGCTTTTTTTACCTGCCTACGTAAATAGAACTGATTGCTATTAACCTCCTGACATTTCTAAAATGACCATCAAATCTTTGTGTGTATCTGCTTGCAAGAGTGACTAAGTGTGACTTTGGCCTTTCTCCTGAGGAGACCTGTCTTCTGACTGCTTTCAATTAGGAGTGGGATGCACACCACATTAGGATTAGAAGAGAAATTCTTTCATGCAGCAGTGCCTGTGCATGTGAAACAGGTAGCAAATGTAAATGGCCTGTGAAGAATGCAGAGCAAGGGGAAAATCAAGGGTAACTTCAGCAGGGGGTTATAGATGGGTCTGGAAGGACGTTTGCAGCCTCGTTGCATAACTATTTGAAGAGCAAAAGCAAGGGGGAAAAAAATAGAAGAAAAGGGGTAGGAGAGACGCCAGGAGCGGAGCCTGGGACGTGCAACAGTTGCTTCAGGTGCGGACACCAGCAGGCACTGATGATGGCAGAGGGCATTACCCACAGCATCTGCAGCTCGACAGAGGCAATGGAGAGGGTGGATGTGCAGCTATGCAGACTGAGGGAGCTGATGTGCATCTCATACTTCGAAGAGCAGTTCTAGACCACAGAGAACAGCGTCAGGCTCAGGTGATTTGTGTGCTAATTATGCAAAGTTCCGAGTTGAAAAAATAATAAGTCAAATGTAGAAGCTCTTTGTGTTTTGAGCAAATCAACAGCACACTGGCATACAGCTCTGAAAAAATCTCCTGAAGACACATCACTGGTCTAGTCTGGGAAGGTGGGTACAAGTAAGAGCAGAGAGTAGCTGTTCCATAGCACAGCCTCCTCTTTTCATGACTTCAGTCTGAGCTTGCAGCAGTCATTTCCAAAAGAGCTGCTGCTGCCCAACAGAGTCTGGTGATGGTATTTAATCATTTGGCTGTGCAATTGTTTACCCCAGGATCTATCAGCAATACAGGATTAAGAAAATAACTGAGGAAAGGTGGGGGAAAAAACAAGTCTTCGTTTCATAGTCTGTCAAGATTCCCTGGTTTCTCTTCTTTGCTCAGACCGTATGGTAACAGGATTATTTTATTAGCCCAGTGCAACTGTTGAAAATGGGAAGGGCTGGAAAAACTACCGTTGTGTTTCTGGAAAGGGAGATGGGATTTATTCATTAACAAGTTCATCTTTTTATTAGCGTTGTATTTTTTCCCATCAGAACAGTCAGACTTGCTTCTAAAACCAAGTTTCTTTAAAGGAAAACCCTCCCCAGAAAATTGCAATGGTGATTTTTATGTCTATTCATCAGGATTTATTACTTTCATTTCGCTTTCAGCAGTGGAGGAGACTTGCAAATTCGAGCCGGTCTCCTTCGTTAGATTGCAGTGATAGCAACGGGAGGCAGCGGTGTGTGTGCTCCCTCTAGTGAACTCCATCCGAGGAGATGTGGGCTTCGTTTGGCTGATGCCTTCTGGGGAGCTCCCAGTGCTTCACACGAGGTGTTTTCTTTCCACAGGTAAAATTCATACCATTGTCTGCTGTTCAGTCTGGGGAGCCTGGCACATGCTGAACTCAGTAGCGGTTACGCTGGCTAAGTCGCTGCTGCAGTAGGGGACTGGGAAGGTGCCTTGGGCTCGACCACTGGTTTACTGGGCAGGTCAGTTGTCCTCTGACTTTTCTACACTTGTATAAAGTGTTTCTGAAAATCCTTTTCACCTTATTTATACAGCTCTTTCAACCTCTTTCAATGAACAGCAAGTTTAAAATAAGGAGAAGCAGAGCACTGACTGACTTCACGTCTGTGAAGCACCATAAGATGCTCAGGTAGAAGGAACTCTTGGTGGAAAACGCTCCCCTGGAATAAACTAGTCAATGGTGGAGTCCGCTGTCAATGCAACTCTGAACTGATGGCAGAATACTCTCCTGTAACCTACAGCTCTACCCATTTGATCAACCTATCTCAATAGTAATATTTGCTTAATATATTAATATTGAAGGGGGAGGGGATAGAGAATAGAATGCAAAATCTAGTTTTTACTGTGTATTTCTGTATTTGAGTGATGTAGAGATAAGCATATGCTCTTAAGGAGAGCCTAGGATATAAATGTCTTGTGTCATATAAGAATTCAAATGAGAAGTAATAAAACATGCTTGCTATATTTCAGGCATGATTCTCATCATGGTCAGTAGGAAGGGCACAAATGAAAAGAAGGGGAAATAAATGTTAGGTTTGTCCCAGTTTATCCTCCAGCCTTAAAAACATGAAAAGTAAAGGCAGAGGATCAAATTATTTAAGAGCTGTGTGTGATTATTCACAGGGCTAGCAATAACAGGGTCTGGGTTTGCAACGGAAGGGTAAGGATCCTGCAGAAATGATTTCTTTCTCCACTTGGACAGAAAGGTACCTTCTGGTTGTTCTCATAGCAAATGTCAGTCTTGAATTGGATAGCATGAGAAATGCAGGCATAGGAAGAAAAGGAGTGAAATGTTCATTTGGAATGTCTAATGACAGCCCTTGGGAAATCTGGATTTGGATAATCAAATTATGAGTCAAGTAAGGGAAGGAGAACATGACTTTTATTTAAAACACATCAGTGGCAAAGCTGTTCTATAATGCACACAAATCATTAAAACCGCCAGCGCATCTTGAGCTCTGAGCTGGGGGCAAACCAATAGATTGCACTGCCTTCCCTTTTGACTTCTGCAAAGGGCAAAAATTATGTAGCCTGCAGGGGAAACAACAGTCTTGGTGGCTCTGTGTCAGCCTGCATGACTTCTGTTCCAACTGTGGTGAATGGAAAAGATCTTGACCTCTAGGCACAAATTGTCCATTCGCTATGACGCAACAGAAATATCTGAAGGTATGCTAACATGCAACTTTTACCTACTTAAGAAAAAAACAACAGCATGATTTTTCATGCATCTCTATGTCTTTAACATAGAACTTTTGAACCAGGTTGTGATTTTTCTAAATATAAATATATATATTTATATCCCTATTCAGAGTCTATAGAGCACTTTTGTTATGGGCATATTTTCAAATCTTGTTACTGGAGACCAGACAGAACCTTTTAATTGTTTTGGGATGTTGGAGATTATGAAATGTGATCACTGAGTGATTTTATGTTAAAAGAAAAATACATGCCAAATTCTATTAGTAATCAACACCCATTGTTTACACAAATTCTGCTCCCATATATGGCTTTGTACAAAATCAAGCATTTAGTAAAACTTCAAGTCTTCTGCACTATCTTTAGTGAGAAATCATTTTCAAACAATGAAAGTGTAAAAAGAAAGCCAAAAAACCTACTAGGCAAAACTTTTCCTGATTTCAGCAGACATTTCATTCATGTACCAGACAACTTGACTCTGAGAAAACTTCCCCCCTCCCCCAGTTTCACTGGCATGTGGTTCCACAAAACAAGGTTGAAACTTGTTAAGTGTTCTTCTCTCAGAAACCTTTACTAAAAGGCAATTTTAATTCCATATGAATGAAATTAGTGTATAAAGACTTCATGATTCGGACAGCTGACAGTACTGCGGTAAAAGAAACTAAGCTTATCCATGGCAACCAAATGTTCTCCAGAAGAACTCCCTCCTTCCCCACCCCCTTTTGGCCATACAAGGACTAATTGTGGTGTCAGCTGCCGCGGGAATGCGAGGCATGTATCTAGTGTATCAAAAGAATAGCAACTGCTGTCAGCAGCATTCCTGTTCTCCAGCCGCGATTGATGGCACAGGCAGAAGTTTACACAATCTTTATTCTTCTTACAAGAGGGGGGAAAAAGCTTTTTACATTTTTTAAAAAGCTTTCTATCTTTCTTTCACACATACACACGTTTATATATTTTTTATATATATATATATATGGCAAGTACACTTACTTTTTGGAAGAAATCAGGTGTTTGCCCACTGCTGGCTACATTCTCTAAGCACCCTAGAAACCACAGATATTTGGGGTTGCAACTGTGTTATTTCTTTTTTACTAACAGTAGATAGAATTTTCTTCTCAGTAATTATGTGAAAGTTGTGGTCCACTAAATGGAAGACGACTACTGTATTTGGAGTAGGTATATTTTCTCTGCTCCCTTAGCTGAAGTGCCACTTTTTGAAGTGTAGTAGTTAGGCATTAATCCAGTATTTTTTCTTAATATTTAAAGCAAAGATTACACTAACTTGTAAGAGAGTTGCTTCTGTGGAGGGGCCCTAGAGCTTCAGCCCAGCTGCGAACCAAGACAGTGGTATAAACTGACTCCTGGAGTTCAAGTGCTCTATTTAGAACATTTAATAAGTAGAAAAGAAAGTTTGCCATTGTGGAATATAGAGCTCCTGTTATCTGCCTCTCTGTTTCATACAAGGTATGCACGAATGGAAATGAGATAAAGTTAGTGATTACTGTTAGGCATGCAGAAATGAGTCCCTGCTATTCTACATGGTTCATTTTGACATGCTGTGATTTAAAAATAAAATGAAACATGTAATTTTTCTTATTCAGGATGCTCACAAAGCTGAATTTTAGTGCCTTGTGCAGATAGCTCAACACGAAAGAGTATTCTTGTTACCTTTCCAGCAGGCTAAATCTGGTTCAAGAAGACAGGAGAAGCAACCAAAAAATTAACTTGTATGAAGATGTGATATTAATTTTTACGAAGATTTTTTTAACTGCCAAGTCTTATTCAACTATACTGTATAAGTGAATGCACTTAGAGTTGTAGATGAGACAACTGAGTGCAAATATAAATCCTCATAGAATAGCTTGTAAGAACATACATTTTTATTTTTGTTTCCCCTTCACTGACAAAGATGACTGAAGATATCTGTTCTTACAGGTAACTCAGGAGCCCCAACAGTCCTTCAGACAACTGAATTATTAAGAATTTGAAGTTAAGAAACAAAGTTTAAGTTAAGAAAGTTTAAGCTTTAATTTTGCTTGCATATATGCAATGTGATGGAATTCATTCTGAGGAGGTGGTTCCACAATAGACAAGACTCCAGGAGTCTTGTCCTACATCTGTTAGAGTTTGCTTTGTGGACCCTGCCTGCATTTCCTCTGTTTGAGGGAGAAAAATATTTGTGTGGTGATGGGTTAGTAATTTTTCACACAGACATATTTAGAGAACTAATATTTGTAAATATTGAGGTCATGGGCAAAAGCTGCTCTACCAGTTTTAAAATGGCAGCCCTGGGATTCAGCATCTCAAATTTCGAAAGGTGATGATTTGGTTGCATAGGAATGGAATTAATGTTCAGCTAAACAGGTACAAGTTTTTTCTATCCAATGGCATTTTCAGTAGTCATTCTAAGTTCATAGTGGTAGAAATCAGAACAGCACTCTTTCTTTCTTAAGGTGGACCTACTTTTTCACAAGGTGCTATCTGAGCTGAAGATACACACATAAGCACATGTGCACATACACGTATGTCATATGGAGCCACAGGTCTTACTGTAAAAAAAACCCAAACAAACCAGAACATAAAATAAAAACAACAAACCCCCCCAAAGTTGTAAAGCCCTGTTCCATTGAAAATGCTCTATAAGATTGTTGCTTAGATGACAGGTGAAGCGTTCATAGCAGTCAAGAAACAAAGCTGATAAATAAATAGATCCTGGCCATAAAGCTTTGTATGCACCATCTTGGGGCTAGTTTAGGAAATTTAAAGTACTAACAGTTGACTCATTTTATCACTTTAATGAGAAAAAAAAGCATTAGCAATTGGAAAGCCTAGTAAAAATCTTGAAAAGAAATAATTAAATGTAGAGATAAAATTAAGTACACTGTAAGGACTGCTACAGTGTCTTGTGTTCTGTAACCGTTATGTTTTTTAGCGCAGGTTTTTAATTTCTGGAAAACAGATACGATCTTTATAACCTACCCATAACCTTGAACAGGATGTTTAGAAAAGGTCATTGAGACTAAGCAGCATGTTATTTCTTTGTCAGTTATATTATTTAAGCTATGTGGTATGACTTATTTGATCCTGACATAACAGTATATAGAGAGGGATATTTGTGTTCGTCTCCAATTCAGACCATGTTGCCTCAGAAGGCAGCATGAGGGAAAACATTCTCAAGTCTTAATTTTCCCAGGTTTGTGTCAAAATATTGAGGTATGAGCTCAAAACAAGATCTTGATATTTCTTGGTGTAGATAATAAAAGTAAAAATTAAATGCGTAAATCTAAGTTAATTTTTTAATGGATTTCATCATCCCAGGCAACAGTGAAATAATGTATGAAATACTGTGTACAGAGCTGGTGATCCAGGCCCAAGGAAGCTGAACTCCAATCAGAGCAATAGAGGAGAGACTTTTTGAAAAACTTTGGTGGAAAGCTATTTTTCTTTTGAAAGAAAAATTAAAAAGCTTGGCTTGTTCATCTAGCAAAATGATGGCTGCAAGAAGATAAGATATTGCCTAGAATACATGGAGCAGAGCAGGAGAAGAGCCGTTTAACCCAAAGGACAGTGTTGTTACGAGGATAAATTGGAATAAATTGGCCATGAATAAATTTGGGATGAAAATTAAGCAAATTTCTAGCAAGTTGCAGAGCAGTGGGGTCACAAATATTTGACCTTAGCTTGATCAGTGCAGCAGGGAATTTTGATGAGGCTGCATGAAATGAAAAGAGCCAGGGATTCCTTTAATCCCATCTTCCTGTAAACAGGATGAAAACCATCTGGGGATTTATTCCAAATTCAAGTATTTGTAATTAAGTTCACTTTCACAACTTTAAACTGGGTTAAGGCCGTTTGACTGCTCTAACGAGTAGTTTTAGTACAGTGAAGCTGTCACATCACTCTCGATGGTTTTGTTGTTGGTCGTTCCCTGTTGCCTCATGTCAGCAGAGCCAGTGGTGTCAGCGGGAACTGCTCCGGAGCTCTTCTCTCATCCAGGCTATTTCCCTAACAATTCAGTCATGTTGTCATTCTATAACTATAATTGTTTCCTTTTTGGCTGAGAAAACCTTAAGCCAAATCTCAAACTGAATTGTGATGAACGTTAAATTGTAGTTTTGTTGCAGTTTGAATACGTGCTGTCTTCTTGGCTGCCTCTGGCAGGGCTTCTGACTGCTTTAACACAGGTGGGCGAATAGTTTGTTCTGTTGATCCATGTTTCTCTATGCGCAGCTGCGAGTGTGGGTTCTTGGCAAAGGTGGCAAAGCCAGTTCAAGTATTTTCTGCCCTCTTCTATTTTAATACTTGGAAAAGGTTTTCCAAATGTCCATTTCTATTCTGTCTGCCCTCTCCATCCCCTTTTCTTTGCTGTAGAGGAAAAGACCGCAACAGAAGAGGTTTTTATGTTTTGTTTTTTAGCCTGGTAACTTCAGCAGTCTCACCGAGACTGCAGCACCTCAGACAGTTGGGCTGGTACGGTGAAGAAATGCTAAAGCTGGAGCTGGAGCTGGAGCTGGACCAAGTGGCAGGGGAACTTCTTGACCCAGCTTTGCTGCCAGGGAAGTGTTTGTGTAACTATACCATTAATGTGGTGTTTATGCTGATGTTGTACTAGACTTATTAGATAGCTGACAGGTAATAAAATGAGCTCCTTGAAAGGTTAAGGATTGGGCATATTTCCCAAATCCAGAGATAGGGCTATTCCGGGAACTTGCTAGAAGGACAGAATTTACCCCTAATAAGTACATCCTTCTCTTAAAAAGTGGCTGTGTATATTTATGTGTTTTTTGGTTTATTCTTGTAGCTCAGATGGAGGATCCCTAGATACAGCTTAGCAACATCCAAGATTGGTGAAATGGGTGTGACTGTAATTCCGTTAATTTCCACTGGCATTAACATCCCTCTGGGAGTGACCCGGGAGCAGGAGACTGCTGGCGTGCAAGGCGTCTGTCTCGCTCCTGGCGTTTCTCATATGCTGGTGACAGCCTGGATGGGATCACTCAGATTTGGCTCTGAAAATTAAGGGGAGGCTTTCAACATGTTTGCACTTGATGTTATTGGAAGATCCCAGCAGAAGACAGACCTGAGCCCAGTTTAAGATTACCTTCTCCACATATCAAAATTATAAGTTACAATTGGTCAAGTTTATTTTCACAGCTGTTCAACTGTGATTAGGTAGCACTTTTAGGCGGTTGGATACAGCAGGCCTTGAGCACAGTGTTTGTAGATGTTTTCTTGTGTAGTACAGCTCATGGGGTGGTGGTTTCACAGCAACACACACTGACCCACGTTAGTGCTGGTATGGCTCTGTCCTCTCTCCACCTTTGGCCGGTGCTCTTAGCACTGCTGGTAATTCAGGGAGCTGAGCTGGCCAAAAACTAACTCTAAACAAAATTGATTAATACTCAGATGGATCGGTTCCCTTAACCTGCTCACTGTGCAGTTTGGGCTGACTTAAACTCTTTGAAACTGTGCCAAATGATTCAATGGGGCTGGTGTCCTCTCAGCTCCCCTTTGTGAGCTCTCTGACAACATTGGCTGAGGAAGAGCTGCTGTGTCCTGTCTTTGTTTATGAGCCAGGCAGAAGTTCTGTGTGCTTCTTAGGTCTAAAAAACACGTACAGTGAGTTCCATTCTTTTCACTGGGAGTTTAAGAGCAAGTACAGCAACTTCTCAGCCTCCAAAAAATTCACCTCATGATTTCATTTTACCAAATGAAATTGTTACTGCTATGCTGCCGTTGCAGTCATCACTCCTGGGCATGCACTTTGCAAGAAAATAGTGCTCTCTGAAGCCAGGCCACGCACAACCTTCACACCAAGCCGCTCTATTCCTCTGCGTGGTTAAATTGCATTTGGACCTCAAGTGCGTAAAGAAGATTTAATGGGTCACCACCCAGCTCAGAAGGTATTGTCAGACCATCTGTAGGCACTAATTTCCCCAATCTACCCCTTCAAAGACCACCACCTAGGATTCCCTTTCCTGGGAAAAGGGTGCGATTTCAGCTCAGCCAGATAACCAGGCCTGCTCTGAGCATCACCACGGTGGTGCCCCCGGGCACCCCCAGGGCCTCGCTGGGCCCCCTGGGTGTCACGCTGGGGCCCTCCAGGGACCCTGGCACTGCTCCTGTCCTGGGGGCCTGCACTTCAGTCGGGGGCCTCTGCACTGACACAGGGACTATGACCATCTCTCTGGGATGTTTTGGGGTTTTAGCCTAATAGCTATTTCTTCCCGATAACTTTCTGATGGAGGCAGGTATCACGATAACTTACAAATTTTTGACCAAATGTTCTTTTTTCCACATGCGCAGTGACTGTGTTGGTGCAATCAGTAACTTGCGCTGCTGGAGCAACCTCAGGTGCCATGGCAGGGTTTGAGAGCCAGTTAATGCTTGTGCCACTTGGGCTGCCGCTGCTGGATGGAGGTGGTGCTGCTGGCCACGGACCATCCTGCCGGTTGCCTGCCTCCCACACATAGCTGAGTGAATCTCACAGCGAGAGAGTAAGACTTTCTAACAGCCCTCCCTGAAATTGAAGGTTAAAAATAAATAAAAAAATCATGCAGACCCTTTTTCTTTTGTTTTATGCTGCTCTGAGGTTGGGGAAGACTAGGTATATTAAGAACCATTTCAAAGTGATGCCTGAAGTCTGAAAAATAATTTACATCTGTTTGTTGCAATCGCTCCTGAATGTGTTTAGCTGTAGTGGTTTCTTCCTTCCTGCTACTTGTGCTTTCTTTATTTAAGAACACATGTATCCTAGCCACGCCTAATTAGAAATGACAGTTAGAAAGTTGCATGTTTTCTTTCATGATACGCATAGATTGAGTCATTCATAAAGGACTGTCTAGACTGACTTTTTGTAAAGCTCCTCAAGATGCAGTGCATGTTTCCCTTCATTTTCTATAGCCAAATTTCAATAAATCTCCAAGTGTGCTGTGCATGGTAAGTTTGTATTCCAGCTTCTGTAAAGGTTAAAAAGTAATCAGCCTCTTGTTTTGGGACAGAGTTAACCAAGGAGACAGTTTACCATTCTGCAGGAAGATCACTTTGAGGAAAAACACTTTTTTCAATCTTTTTGTATTGTAGGGGTCTCGGTTTACCTTGGGAGGAGTGTGGAAGGGGGCTATGAGAGCTGCAACACAGCTTTTTCAGAAGTGGAAACTGAAAACCGCACTGCCATAGCTCCAGTACCTGTGTTGCTTCAGTCTCTGGTCTTCTAAAAAATAAAATAAATACTTACATACTTCTCTTTCTCCTGTCTAAATGGTCAGGTTAATCGATGTGTGATGAGAGCTAACTGCTGGTTAGAACAACTCCATCAATTCTCCTGGGATCTTGTGAGGATTAATTAGTCAACGGTTGTAAAAAAAGGCTTTGAAGATGAAAAGAACTAAAAGTATTGTTTATTAAAAGAGCTTAACACAGCTCCTGCTGGTTGTGTTAGGGAGGGAAGGGGGAAAGAGAAGGGAAAGTTCTCAATCATGGCTGGGGGCATGGAGATGCCGCTGTGCAGGGGCTGCGGGGGTCTGAGCAGCAGGAAGGAGCAGGGTGCTGCTGGGGGGACAGGGGCACCTGCTGTCATGCGAAGCCTGCTCTAGCTTTTGGATAGCAGGCACAAGACAGCCTAAGCTTATTTAAAAATAAAATCCTGTTTTATCTTAGCTAAGCCGTGCCCATGGCGTACTCTCTTGTCACTTAATATTAGTGTTCTCTTTTTTTCCTCTTAAGACTCTATTTTAAGAAAACAAACTAAATGTTGACTTAAAGGTGGGAGATGCGTGAATACTTCTGTGGTAATTGCCATCAGACACACTGTTGACTTCCCTTTTTCTTTGCTCCTGCAAGAAAGATGGATGAGCCGAAATGAGCAGTAACATGTTCAGATGACTCGCCTCTCACGGATTCATGATGTATTGAGGAACGTCAGGCCGGGTTGTTCATCAATATTATACCGGGAGGTAAGACTTGACTTCCCAATGTATCGTTCTGAAGATTTTAATAGAAGTGTAAACACACAGAGCCCATTACAAGCAGTAATCTTCTGGAAAATGTACTTCCTATGTATGACAAAATAAAAGAAGAGGAGTTTAGGGAGAGAAGTGCCATCACACCGCTGAGGAGAAGATGAACGCAGGAAAGGATTAAGGGATGTGCATTGAAAAGGAAGAGGTAAGGAGTACTTTATCACAAGGGGTAGGGCGAGAGAAATGGAGGAAACAGAAGCCTCTTTCCAGGTTTTCTTCAAAGGATTGAGAAAAAGAGTACAGAATAGGAAAAGTAATAGGTGTATGTGTCCAGGCATGTGAAAGGGGTCAAGTGCACCCCTGTCCTCAGGTTTTCTTTCTGTAGAAAATGGGAGTGGGTATGGCTAGCACACACAGCTGACCTACCTCCGGTAAAGAGTTAGGATGCAGCCAATTTGTTCTCTTGGCCCAAGAGTAATTTCTGCACCTGATGCTAATTTCTCCCATTTTGAGAAACACTGAAATTAATAATAATTATCATTAATATCTGGGAGTTCATACCTGAGTTACAAGTGAAGAGACAACAAACGTATTTTATGAAAACCTGCCTGTGATGGCTGGTGAGCGCAATTATTAGTTTTTGGATTAAAACTGGATGGTGACCAGTGATCAGGATCTAATTATGTTCAGTCTGGGCAAGGCAAAATTATCTTAACAGCAGTATAAATATTTGGTGCTACCAAGGCAATCCTTCAAGCACCACAGGGAAAGTGTGAACAGAAATCACGCAAAGGAAAAAGTCAGAAAGAAAGCATAAATAAAAATAGGATTTTTTTTTCAGATGAATGGTCCAAAAAATGCAGTGTTCCATTGTCAAGAAATAAAGCAGCTTTGTTGGAAACCCTATCTTGCTTTGGTAATATAATGGAGGTGGGAATTAGATATTAAAAAACACAGTATAAAAATACAGACAAGGAAATAAGTAACAATCATTATTGATCTGAGGTTATGGAACACAGAAAAGTGACGAAGTTCATGTCTTGCAAGACTGAGAACATAAAGAAGTTTATTTGTTTTATATATAAATCTATTAGGAATTTTGGTAATTGTACATGTATATCCTAAAGAGAGGGAAATAATAAAAATAAATGTGCAGAAAAAGCAGATGTATTAAATGAACATTTCTATTTTCTGTTCGGAAAGTATCAGACTGATATGCTTGTATTGCCTAAGGGTGAAAATGTATTTTCTAAGTCATTACTAACTTACAATGCTACTTAATACTCTGCAGGCTCACAGAGGCTGCTGCCGGGTATCCTGAAGGCATTGTCTTTCCCCTCTTGTATCTAATTTATGTTTAAAATTCGGATTATTGAGATCTTTAGAAGGGATGTAGTAAAGCTCTTAAAGTATCCAAAAAAGTCTAGAGATGAGAGCTCTGGGATGGTGTAACACAGTCCTGGAAAGCCAGAGCATAATTCTGTCTTTGACGGCCAGGTTGGCCATACGGTCTTCTCATACACCTCCACTTCTTTCCTCTTCAGTCATAGTAAAAACATAGAAGTAAGGACAGCTTATAGGGATCTGGCTTAAACCAGAAATAAAGGACTGAGTGGGACCACTCAGACCATGGAGCTTTGTCCCTACACTTGGTAGCCTGTGGACCTTAGACATTTGGTGAAATGTCACAACCCGTGCTGGTACATGGGAAGACAGCAAGACTTACGCTGAGTTCAGCCATGTCCCACTTCAGCACAATAGGAGAGATGTCATTAGATGAAAGTGCCTGGACAGTCCCTAGTAAGTGCATCATAGGTAACACTATAGAGGAAGGCAAGAAGAGACAGCTAAAAGTTTCTCTGCCAGTCTTGCCATGGGAGCAGAGAAAGTCCTTTTATTTTCAATAGAGAACACGTTACATAAGTAAAATACTAAATAATTGCCAAATTTTGAAAAATACCATTTAGTGAGGAGTAATCAGTGAAGGAATATACTCTTAGAGGTCAACACTGAATTCACTATGATTTAACATATTCAGCAGTGAATGATAAATTCCTGCTCCTGACATTTGCAAGTGTATTGGAGAGGTGCTCTGCCAAAGACTGAAGAAGAGGCAGTCCTTCAGAGAGATCAGGAACAATAAACAACAGAGTACATTTACATGAAATGCATTTTAATATGAGAAGAAACCAAATTATATGTCTAGAAACACAGAACAACATAAACTGAATAGGGGGGAAAGGAATGCAGTGACTCTGAGAAAGAGATTAGAGGAGGCATTTGATCAGTATGAGGATCGCTACAATGGCAGGAATGTCGATGTGGATCTTGGTTGTATAGGATGAAGAACGCATGGAAAGAAGAATGCGTGAAAGCAGCCAGGTAATTTTCTGTGTGAGTGCAGCAGTCAGAACCTGAAAATTATTTCCATTTCTTACTTTTTTACAAGGATATTAAAAATAGTAGAGTATGAGGAAGAAAGCAATACTAATTACTCAAGGGGAAGAGAAAAAGCTGTATAATACGACTCTTGCAGAACACGTTGCTCTTTATACTAAAGCAGACTGAGAAATGGCTTGATTACTGTATAAATGCTCCATGGTAAGAACAAATAGATACAAAAAGAGGTCCTTAATTTAGCAGAGGAAAATCACAACAAGAACTAATAGCTGGAAACAAAATAAGACAGCCTCAAATTAAATATTAGGCAGGCATTTTTTATTAATATATTTATTTAACTATTATTAACCACTAGGGAAGTGAACACAAAACAAAGGCAAGTATGGGACATCTTCAGATTAAGAGCAGCTGTATTTTGGGGTGACTGCCTTTAGCCAACTGTGAGCCAGTCTGCTTAATAGGGGTGAAATACAACAGTCTTCCAAATACAGGGTACAGCCAAAGATTCTTTCTGTCCAAAGTTTTTTTTAAGAATTGTTATATTTAAAATAATGTAAGCAGTGGGGAAATGTTCTTTTATTCCTTTGACAATGTCCTGAAACACATCACCTACACCTCTTTTTCAAGTGCACAGCTACATCTAGCTACAAATTATTTTCATCTGAGTGTGGGGTTTTTTTTCCTTATTATTAATGATAATTGAACTGATATCAGGATTTCTCGTGACCACATGTAGTAATACACTGACCATTCTCTGAGCCAACCTCCTCCTAACTGAGTAGTGTATGGAAAAGGATTGCAGTCCACCTCCTTTTGTGGCTGTGTTTTATAAGGTAATGAAAGTAAATGTGGAAGATGCCAGAAAAAAAGAAAGTTGCTAGATTTTTTTGTAACAAAAGAGAAAAGAAATCCAGAGAGACTTGTTCCTCAGGATCTGAGAGAGATGTATAATTGCTAAGGACTCTAGTGCTGCAGGAAAACTGTTTTGCCTCTTGTTTTGCCTCTCTGTTTCCAAAAACTGGCATGAATATCGGTTGTTCTATGTAAAAGACTTAGGGGACTGCAGACTTAGTTATTGTGGGGTAACTATCCAACTTTTGTGCCCAGAGACAAAATTGTCTGGTAGTGGATAAGCAGAGTTGCATCTGGTCTTCGAGATGGGTAAAATTTAAAGCCTGGTAAAATACAATGAAATAAAGTTTAGTTACTCTGCCTTCTTGCTCTCCTTTAAGTGTTGTAGTCTGCAACACATTAATTATTTTTCTGTCTTTACATTAGCAGGCCCAGTTCTCCATCATATCCATCATTTTGACTTGGACAGTTTCTGTGCTTTTTGTTTGTTTGGTTGGTTTTTTTTCCTCTGGTTCTAGCTGCAGTTTAATCATCTGTTTGGACAGCTTTGCATCTCCAGTAGTTAAACATCCTGTGACTTGTCTTCAGCTGTCACATTTCAGGTCCTTCCAAAAGACACACATCATGCGCTACTTAAAACTTTTGTTTAGCTTGTTAGTTATTTAAGTGTAGCTTAATGGTATGCCAGATGCTCTCCAGTCAGAGAAATGCTTTGCTTGCGCTCCCCCATCTGTCTGTGACTCTCCTTTTAAATCTGCTTTCTACAGCAGACTTCCTCAGACTTCCTCAGGCAGATCAAATTGCTACATGGCCCTGAAGGACTCGTGATTCAACATCCACTTTTGTCCAGTTTACACAGCTTAATTATCGCTTTACACACTGCTCCCAGCCTCCGCCCAAAAGACATGCTCTAGGGTGAGTAATGTGGCACATTGGTGGGGCCACAGAGAACAGGTTGCTGCATGGAGATCCTTAAAGGCTCTTAGGAGCGCCGGGAAGATGAATGAAATACATCTGCAAAGCAGCCTCTTGCAAGGGAGAGCATTTTAGCTTTCAAATATATGGACAGTATCAGCTGTCATAGATACCGATCTCACTGAATATTTCTTTGCCCTTGGCAACATCGCCATTGTGATACGCTAAATATGCTATTTGCGAAGCATTCTTTTCCCTCAGCCCTTACCCAGTGTAGTGGATTTCTCCTTATGCTTTTCCAACCAGAGAGAAAAATCTTGTCTTTATAGACTGATCTACTTAAAGGAAAAGCAGTGCTGCTTCTTGCTTATTAAGATTCAGATTTCTTCTAGATTACTGGCTTAAGCTCATCTCTCTCTTTGTAAATTTCTGGAGGAGGGAGTGAGAAAAAAGAATGGGAGACAGAAAGGATATTTTAGGCAGCTCTTCAGCAACCTGGGAAATAATCTGAGGTCTTAACTCCACAAGTGTCCGTGTCACATACTCCCCATCATTATTTAGAACATTTTTGCATTTACAAGCAAAGAGGGCAGGAACGTACATGAAGATGAAGCCAGCTATTTTCCTATGCCTAGATGTGGTACTGCAGCTGATGGGCAGAGATACCAGGAAAGAATACTGTGAAAGCTGTGCATAGTGAGCTGGTGTTCTTGTGCCCCCACACTGCACCTGATTTTTGAAGGGAAGGTGGGAAAAAGACTTTCAGGCTCCAGACTGGTTACTACAGAGTATCCTGGTTTGAGGACCACGACACAGAGCCTTTCAATGAGAACTGTAAATGATACTGAAAATTCTCCTTTCCAAAAGCCTTCAGAGAGACTTTTTTTTATCATATACAATAATAAAATGAATGTAAAAAGAATTAATATTTGGTATTTTGCATTAAATTTTAAAGCTAAAGCAGTGCCAGACTGTGTATGAAAGTAATTTCATTAATTTTATTCAGTAGATGATTCTATCAGATAGAACTTTTATATCTGCATCAAGTTTAGTGAACTGTAAGCTTAAGTAGTAAATTGGTGGGGTAGTACCTTTTAAATGATGAAAAAACAAATGTTAGTTGCAGTGCCCGGTATGAGTTTGCTAACTGTGGGTAGCTGAATAAAGCTTTAAGCTGAACAGTTGATTGCATTTTGTTCACGTGGAAATTTGGTCCACATTTGCCAATGCGTTTAGCTATTTACAAGATGCATTGCTGATGGAAAACATCATCACCTGTGTGACCAGAATCAGGAAGTACGACATTGGTATGTAAGATACATATTTTTTCGATAGCTATTTTCTCTGTACTGCACCTTTATTTTTTCTCTACATGGGCTGTCCTTTAGAAACATGGAGACTGCTGCCCACCCTGACAGAGTGCTGTTCCTTCCCTGCTTTGGCCTCCATTTCAAAAGAAGGATGCTATAGCTACAAACAGGGCAGACCTCAGTTACTCCAGACTCAAAGAGTCTTTACAAGGTGGAGGAGGTCGGTTCATCAGGGTGTAAATACGGGGACTGCTATTCCAGGAGGACCAATAATACTGGCTGAACTCTGTAAGAAGGCCAGGTAAGACTTGTGTGGCAGTGTGCCAAGTCTTGTGGGCAGCAGTCCCCATCCTTTGCTGTAGTGTGTTATGAGCAAGAGGAAAGCTCAGAGGGAAAGTTGGGAATAAAATGCACTCATCTCTAATAAAATAGCTTTCAAGCCCTCCTCTCACTCCCTCCTTAGGCAAAGGTATGTGCATCAAGGAGAACTGATAGTTTTGAATGATTCTGCATTAAATTTTACTTCCCCATTTCTCACGACTAGCTCTCTGTTACTTATATGCTCTACAGAAAAGTGCACTAGTGAAACCAGCTATATTAGGTATATTAGGAGGTTTGTAACATGCAGCTTCGATAAAAATGGTACTTGCTCCAGATTAGCCCATGTGAAAAAATGTTCTCTTTCTAAGTAAGAAAGTCATCTTGCTCAACGGAAACCAATTCCTTTTGTTTTGTTCTCATTAGTTGTCTAAGTCTTGCCTGGAAAAGACTGACTGGCCCCTAGTGATGGAGAATGCTACTGCAATCTTCCATGACAGTGCCACTCTGCCAGGCTACAAGAGCACAGATCACCATGATGCTGTTCGGGCGGGTGCTTTGCTGGGCTGGCTGAGGTCTGTGGAGCCGTGGGAGGGGAGAGAGGTTGTGGGCGAGAGGAGGGATCTGTCTGCTCCCTTTCACAGACAGTGGAAGCTGGATGATCTTCCTTCTTGTGCCCTTCAACTATGGGACTTCCTCACAGGTGGCGATTCCCTCCAAGCTGGCTCTCCTGAGCAGCAGCTCTGCCGTGCCAACACAAAGCGTGCTTTACTGGTGGGCACTTGATGGAGAGGCGGAAAAAAAAAGTGGGAAGAACTCGAAGCATCTCAAGCACCCCATCCTCCCCTCTCCTGGAAAAGAAACACCATGCAGTGATAACGTCCACGTGCTAGCAGAATGGAATCAAAGACAGAGCATGCAGGACAGATACTACTGTCACCGTCATTGCAGAAATCACGGTAATGCAGCTCATGGATGACTGTAAGTGCAGCATTCTCATTGTTCTCCTACACTGTCCATTGTGTCTCTGTATATCAAAACACCGGGAACATCCACATTAGTATTTTGGTTTGGGTCAGGAGTTCATTTTAAGGTGAGTGACTTTATCATCCCTACCTACCAGGCTTTACTTCCCCTTGCCAAGGGGTGTGACAGCAGATGAGCAGAACCCCTGTCAGCTGAAACTCAACTGGAAGATGCACTCCAGCAGCTAGTGGGTGGTTAGTCCACTGGAGCAAACTAGAGCAAATCAAAATTTAACCAAAACATGCATAATCTGAATTCTGAGTCCTTATCATGAGCCCTTACCCTCTTTATATCCTCTCCTATTGGGCTACTCTACCTGCAGTTGTCAGGAGCATATACTAGAAATTAACTGTTTACTCAGTTTTCCTCAGGGACCTGATTTATGATTTACTGTCCAGCTTTCTGTTGTTTCTAACTTGCTTTTCCCCTTCTGTTTGTCTTCTACTTACTGCTTTGGCTATGGGAGTACAGTCAGTGTAGGAATTTAAAAATTTCTGGTCATTGTGTGCCTTTATATAAGTGAAAGTTGAGTCTTATGAAAAGGCCAGGCAGTGAAAATAATCAATTGCTTCTCCACAGTTAATGTGATTTGCTCTGGCCTTGTGAAATCTGGACATACTTTCTGACTTGATACACCTTGTATTTCATGCACCAGTGTGCAAAGATTATTTGGTTGTAACAATTAAGCTGGGGATCATCTCCATCAATCTTCATAATAATCTTCAATTATATTTTAACAAATGAGATGAGAAATAAAACAGCCTCACTCTTGCGTTAGCACTGTGCAGATGTCCTTTTAAAGTTCTAAGTTGCACGCTGCAGCCTAATAACTATTAACTGCCTATAAATGCATGGTAAGGAATAAGCATGTAAAAGCAGAATGCACTTGTTTCAGCTGACAAGATTTTTGAAACAGGAGGGAAAAATCTTTATATGAAGGTGTGGAAAATCAGTTTGTTGAAGTGTTATAATCTTTCCATAGAAGGATTGGGAAGGATAACTTAATTGAGTCCTCCATTAGAGGCATATCTTAGTCTTTACCTACTCTGTTATAAAATTTACCATAGGAGTGAGAAATGGTTACAACACAGATACAGCATGAACACAAAAGAGACAGGCTTCCTCTGAAGAGATGATAATGCTATAGCGGCAGTTACATTGTTCTCTAAATCCTGTCAAGCTTCCTCAAGAGTGGGTGGAATCAATAAAACATTTCTATCACAAGCAAAAGGCTCATTTGTATTACCCAACAAAACTAACTAAAACGAAAATTTTACATTCTAATGGTCTTGATGTAGGTTCCTCATTCATTTCCTCTGCTAGATATTTCTTGGATAACTTGTGTTGTTCACTGGGGAATGACTAAAACATTTCATACATGATATTAAAAAATTTTCTCCTGGTACCATCAGGGAGCATTAGGACTTTCTGTCGAAGCTCCATGAACTTGGAGTCCCTATCTTTGGCAGTGTAGTAATTATACTGATATCAAAACGCTGTGTCCAATGCTGAAGTCAATAAAAAGCAAGAATGCTTTCTTCAGTAAAAGCACACATTCCTAGGTAATAAATTGCCCTTTGGAAAGAAATGTTTATCAAACTCAGGAAAGTTGCCTATTTCTCTGCAATCTTCAAGAAAGTGATTGATAAATATTTTCAACTTCACTTCCCATTGCACTGCTTAATGAACTCACTTGCACTTGGTTGCTCCTCGTTAAGTTTTGTAGGAGTGTGTCACCTGATTCAACTCTTGTTTTATCTTCATGGTTCCAAATATGTAGCCAAACTGAAGGCTTACAGAGGGCTAAACTTAACTGCTTACCGCTTTTAATTTCTCTCTTACATTTTGTTTAAAGGAGTCAGTGTATTGTCCCCACATCATGCAACAGTAAGGATAATAAGTAGATAAAATTGCTTCCTCTTCACACTGAACAAGGAACTTGGTTCTAATAGGGCCTGTAAAATCAACTCTGAAGGTTTTGGGGAGGTTTGAGGATCATGGGGATTTCAGCTGAGTGAAAGCTAAGATAGAAACTTCCTTCTTACTAGCCTATTACATCTCTGAAGGAAATTCCATGAAGATGATATTCAGGACGGTTACTTTAAAAGTGAGAAAAAGAGCATACCAGGAAAGACTGGGTTTGAAGCTTTGCACCAGAGCTGGCAGGAGGACTTTTAGCATTAAACCCGGGTTCTTGGGCAGGCACTGGTGTGAGCCTCTAGCTGTTCACAAGGGCTTCCAGAGCAAGTTGTGGGCAAGGGCCTCATGCCTTTTCAGTTTTGTTGGTGGCAGACAATGGTAAAATACAGAGAAAGGACATAATCTGGATAGAGTGTCTGTGGGAATCTGATTTTCAGTGTGCACCTTGGTGGTGGGAACTGAGCCCGTTTCCCTAATGGCCCTTCACCCTGGTTTGAGGCTGCCTTATCACTGAACCAAAAGCAGTGTAAGGGAAGGTCTAAGATCCTAGACAGATTATTGTGCTGGATTTAGCAGCAGACCACTGCCCCTATCTCTCCACCCTGAGCCTCAACAAGTGGCAACAGGAACATGCTGTACCTCGTGACCAGCTCATGGAAATGCCAGAGGGTTGAGCTTGAGCTGCTGATGGGGACAACTGAACTCATGACAGTGAACTCTGATCTGCTATAACTGAAAAGCAGACACAGCTCCAGAAGGATGGGGCAGGAGCAGGCTTAGCTACTGCTGCAGCTGACTCCAAAAAGCTTCATTTGGGGGAGCCTCAAGTGTTTATTCATGACCAGAATAGGAGCATTTTAGTAGCAAGCCTTTAAAAACATTTCTTGCCACTTTTCCCGTTTCATCCCCCGAAAGGATTCTGTACTCATCCACATGCATATACTTTTAGAAGGCTTCCTCCGTTTAATGACTATGTTCCACTTCATTCAAAGATTAATAGCAGTACAATTACTAATTGCAAATTTATAGCCTTTTGCCAAGGTGAGGAGAATGTAACTTCTCATAAACATTAGCTCTAGATGAAATGCCGTGTTCAAGGTCTCAGCTGTGAAGCTGTGCTTTTAATTAATTTTCAGATTTTTCCATTCGTTCTGAGAGATATCACAAGAATCTGCAAACACTCATTTAATCTCCATGGGCTGAACCCTGCTTTCATCCTCCCAGTGACTCTGGTGACAATGTGCTTGTGATGACTGCGTATTTGTGCCCATAGGCACAACAGCGTCAAAGGCTTTTGAAAATGCTAGGGGCCCTTTCCACAAAATCTGAGGTCAGAGGGATCCGCCACCTAGCTGGAGGATTTGACTGCAAAGACTCCTAGCCTAAGAAACTGCAGTAAGGAATACGGTTTAGAAAAAAAAAGCATCTCTCAAAGTTCATGCTGAGAGCATCCTTCAGCCTCTATTATAGCCTCAGCTATTCCAGTGTTCATCTTCCTGCTAGAAATTGCTACAGAATAAAAATTTGTCTACTGTCAGACCATTTTTTTTGCACAGTGATCAATATTTTTTGAGTCGATATTCAATAAATTTAGATGATATGAGTTTCTGAAGCCGTACGTTGCAGGGTTTTCTTTTCCAGCCACAGGATTTTCTTTTTCTTGGCAGTACTCCCATCTGTTGGACTTGTTCCAGTTTTCCATGATTTGTTAGAATAAAAATAATTTATAAATGTTAATGAATTGGAGAACCCTTCAGCTAAGCAATTTTAGGCTTTATGGGGGTGCGGGTAAGTTAACCAGACTTGTTGATTATTTAGGTCCATGTTTAACCTTGGCAGATGGGGCCTTTTTAAACTTTTTTACAATGTTTCATATTATATAGAATAGCTGCACTTTCATTTTATAATATACATTATAAGATGTAAATATCTACTGAACATTTTATTTTTTCTCTAGTGTTATGATTTTTGTCTGTATCTTTAAATGTATTTAATCCTTGGTCAGGCACTTCTTGTTCTTATTAAAAAATCCATCTTATTGTCCTTAATTATTTTGCCTGTTGAGATTCCACTGAGTTTTTAAATTGTTGTGCAAGTTGCTCACACCTCTTAACTACTTTCTCAATTTTTCCTTTCTTTAAATATTCATTTCCTCTATATTCTTGTAACTAGGTCTCCTTTTCAGTAGGATTATTTTTACTGGCAATGCTTCCCCCCCCCTATATAAAATGGTGGGGTTTGGAGTTTTCCAGTAGTGTATGAGTAATTCCAAGTTTATAGCTCTTAATATTTTGTAGTAGTTCTGTTAGCAGCTGTTCTAAATTGAGGACGAAATGGCTTTTTAAATTTTTCCCTAGGATATATACTATGGTTGAATTTGCATTCTGGGTACACAGCATAGATGTATGCTGACTGTGATTTTCTTTCCTGGGTGAAGACCGATTATAGTTAATGCTTACTTCTTCTTTGTCCATTAAGGTGAAACTCAGTTTTGAGTCACCTTACATTAGACAAAACAGGTCATTTTAGTAAGAAATTTTTCTGTTTCTTTTTCTTTTTTCAAACTTGAAAACTGAGTTCTAGCTTTTTGAGATGTGCGGCAAAAATCCTTCAGCTTAAAATCAGCCATGTCTTGTTCATGTTGCACGTTGCAATTGGAAATTTAAGGAACAATTTCTGTAGTTTTCCGGTGGGATTTTCTCATCTGGGATAAAGCTAACCCATGTCTTGTTTTTATTTTAATCAGTTGCAACTTTAATCCTTCAACGTTTTAAATTTACTAATCTGATTCAAATTAAGCAGATAAATGCTAAGTATGGTGGGCCCCATCTTGCAAAGTCGTATTGGAAAACATAGATACCATGTGCCAACTTAGTAATATGGATTGTTGGTTTATGTTTGAGTGTGTGGTCTCTGTGGAAGCACAGTATCTTAATGATAATGGTTTCTCTGACATATTTATAAATTTTAATCAAACTATGAAAAATGCAACAATGGAAGTCACAGTGCCTGGGACACGAAAAGTCAGGCAAATTCCAGCACAGTTCTATCTCCACCGTAGCGTGAGAAACCAGTATGTCAAGTCTTTGTGTAACCCCTAGACAGGCCTGAAAAAGATTTCTTTTTACATTTTCACAGATGAGGTTTACCACAATTGATATCACTTTCCACTAAAATTAAATAACGGAAAAAAGTGAAAGGAATGTGCTTGAAAATTAATTTATATATGTTGATATTCTGGTTGTATTCAGATGTAGCTGGAGAGAAGGTCTCTTTAGCCTGACCCCAGTCTAATACGGAGGTCTATATCTCATAGATGTCTCTGTGGCGCCAGTCTCAGCTGCCTTCAGCATGCCAGAGCTCTCCAAGCCCTGGTAGCAGGCAGAAGTTAAGGATAGCCTAGTATTTAGTACTTCTCTGCCTTTTTTTGTTTGTTGGGTTTTGTAACTGTTTCCAGCCTAACCCCTTTGCTTTGCTGAGATTAACTTGCTTTGCATTTTTAAGCATCTCCGAATGAAGCCTAACAGGCACAAGGGCCCCCTATTTTCTTCAAAACAATAGATTTAAATAAATTAGAGTTGCAAGCAAACCCATCGGGGTGTCAGTGATCCCAGATGAATTTGGGCATCCCAGAAGCTGGAATGTGTTTCCTTGACACGTTTCAAGAACCGGGGGAAGGCTCATAACATGGTGTGCCAAAGGGCAGCGGTGGGGGGGAGGTTGCATAGCACATTCCCTGGCACACAACAGAGCATGGCAACTGTAAAAATAACCTCCTCTCTGTGGCAGGGAGTGAAAACTAATAAAGATGCGGTGACAGGTAAAAGAGTAAGACCCTCCCTTCTTATTCTGTAGCATGTGAGCCATTCATTTTAATTTTCCCATCATTCTAGCAACTTTTAGTTAATTGTAATCAGATTTTTTCCTCATATGTGAACATTTCTAGCTCTTTTTCCTTATTGCCTGGCCTCAAGCCTACATAAACAAACATCTGTGTGTGTACGTATATGTGAATATATAAATATATATATACAGACGTGTATGTATATATATGTGTATGCATACACATATTAGAAAAGCACATTCCTTTGTGCTCAAAGTTAGTGCCTATGCAATGTTGTGTGCCTGACGTACGTTTTGTGTGGCTGGACTGTTGCTGTCATATCTTCATCTTTTCTGCATGAAGTTAAACAATTGCTTCTGGGACTAGACAGCCCTCTGTCCTTTACAGTCCCCCAAACAGCCCAGCCTCCTTATGACCTCCCTAGTTTTGTGTCAGTTGTTCTTATGTGTTAGGTAAATGCTGACAAGCTATGGCAAAAGTGGGCACAAATTTTGCTTTTCTTTTTTCTCGTTGCAGTCAGATCCTCACGGCCTTCTGAGGTGTCAAGGCGTGCAAGAGGTGGTTTTGTCCTGCGTAATATCAGGTAAATGAAGTCATTTTCATGTGTGCTTCAGTGAAGGGTGGCAGTATCAATCCAAGATTTTTACACAGTTTGCAGGGTTAGAGACAAGGCTTAAATAAAAACACAGTATGGGTATCCCTTGGTGGCTCTTCCAGTCCTAGAAAAGCTTTTGGGGAGGGAAAATAGGCTTAAAAGAGAATGCTGGGATGTCTGCCTCTGAGAACAGATGATGATCTGTGCATGAAAGCTTCTGCTCCTGCTTCACAAACACAGCCCTTTGGACTACTTTTGGATGCAAATCATGCAGAAGTTAACACAAGAAGCTGAGTAACCATGCAAAATTCACTTATTAAAGAAGAGCTCTGTTCATTGACCCGGAAAAAAAAAAAGTTTAAAAAAACATTAGTCGTCTCGTTTATCATCACTGTTTTGTTCTGCTGTTTTACTTTTCTCACTCAATGTGCTATTGCCCCTCTCTCTGTCACTGTAGGTCAGCACTCCTGCCTGCCTTGACCTCGGGACTTCTGTGTGCAGATTGAAGCATCTTGTCTTTTTTTGGTGCCTGGCTCGCTCTGTGGAAGAACAGAGCTTAGCTCTTGTATTGAAGCCGCTGGCTGGCAAGTCAGGCTCAGGAAGGAGCTCTTAGAAGCGGAGTCCTGACCTACGTACCTGCATGTAAAATACCAACACGTGATCGTGACTGTGAAAAAGAGCCACGTAGTTTTCCGTGCTGGAAGCTTCATCCCTGGGCAAACTGGCAGAGACTGGGGAGAAAAAAAGGGTCAAAGAGGTTGGGAGAAGCAAACCTCAAGGTTTTAGTGCTTTTACAGATGCAGTCCAGAGGTTCTATCCTTGCAGCCTCAGTAGTAGATAAGACCTTGATGATTGTTTTAGGTTTTATAGTGCTTCCTGTTCTGGAAGCGCACGCTTCTATTGAAGATGAGTGATACTAGGAAGGGTTTTCTGAGAGGCCTAACAGCGTCTGCTGATGTTAACTGAATCTGTTCCCTTTAGGACAGTGAGGTTGGAGGGTATTTATGTGTGTGTATTAGTGGTGGCACCTTGACATTAAAACCCAGCTGTGTGCCTCTGCAATCACTTTAATCTCCCAAATCAGTTTGACACAGACTCCTGCTCTGTCTGTCCTAGGGAGACAGTGAATACCAGCAAAGGGGAAGGCAAAATGCTGGGCACTGAAATCTGCTCAGGCACCACATTTGCCTAGCCCTGCATACTGGAGCCACTGGTGTGGCGGCAGCGGACCACTTTCCAGAGCTGTTCCTCTTCTCTCCTCTGCACGTGCTTTCCGTCGTCACCCGCCAAGCCAGGAGATGGAGAAGGAGGTGATTTTCTTGTGAGACAGTAGAGTAATACAATACATTCAGTTGAGTCTGACCACTCACCACTGAAGGAGTATTTCTTTCTCAGAGCTGTCAGCAGGAAGCAAGAGTGTTACGTTCAGTTTACAGGCAGTAGGCCCATAGTCTCAATTGTCCAACGTTTTTGGTGGAGCTGTGCCAAGATTGCACATCTCAGTTTACATGGGCGTGAGCAACCTTCCTATCTGTGGTAACCTGGGATTTTGACTCCTGTTTTGCTTTAAAATTTGGGTTCATTTTAGGCCATCACACACAAGAAAGATGACAGCTGCATCAGTGCCAGTCATTAAAGTCTGAGAAGTTGAATAGTTTGTTGATGTCAGCAGGGTTATTTTCTATTTTTCAACAATGTGAAAGAAAAGTCAGATCAATTATGCATCTCACTCCTACACTACTAATGGATGGACAGATAAGGTTTTTTTTCAGCTGACATGTAGTATGCTAAATAAAGATATTATTCCCCTTGGTTTGCTTCCTTCATGTAATGAATAATAAGTAGATGAGTCAATGAGGTAAAATGTGTGACAGATAACAAACAAGTTACAAACTTTGTAATTTTGAGTGGATGTCCTGATGTGGGGGGAATAGGCATGTGCTGGTGTGCAGACTTGCAGTCACTTCTGGTTGTAAATAAGTCATACTTCCAACTGCTTTCCTAGATGTTCATAGGATTGTTGGGTCTTTTCAGGGTCCCAAAATCCCTGGATAAAGTTTCTTAATGAACTTTAAACTAAATTGAGCATATTCAATTTTTTCAAGGAATAAGATTTCATTATGAATTCTAATATTTTTATTTAACTCCTTAGCTCCTGAGCATTGCTTTGGCTTGTGGGGAACCATTCTTAGGTAGCACGGAGGACAGGTAAGTGCTGTGCAAACCAGCCTCTCGGTCACTGACTGTAGCACTGAAGCAACAGCGGAGACAAGTGTTTGCTTCATTGCAAATTAATATTGTACTCATGTTAATAAAGCACCTGGCCCTTTATTTACACTGTGAGTGGTGGGGAGGAAAGGTAAGGATTTTTGTTTTGTTGCGTAATCTGTGATGTTGTGATATGGATTTGTAGCCATGGATTAGCAAAGCCCTTTTTGGTTTTTTGTTTGTTTATAAATGGCTCCTTCTCAAAGCACTAGCAGATTGATTCTGATGATCTTCTCTTCCATTTGTTTGTTCGCTTAAATTGTTCTCTGATAGGATGGTCAACAACTCTGGCAATTAGTCCCTCCACTGACTCTTTTCAGGGATAGATAAAATAATAATAAAAAGCGTAGTAATATTATTTAAAAAATCACTTTATATGCAGCATCTCTTTTTTTACTAACCTGAAAAAGAATGTCATAATAGCTTATAGTCACAGGATGTAATTTTTTACTTAAGTTTATGGATTTCAAAGGAAAAAAAAAAGTAAATAATGTCCATCAGTAACTGCTGTCTTTAAAAATATATATTTGCCTGATAGGAAAATAGAGTGCTAAACAATTTCAAGTTTCCAATTTGTCTGCACTGGCCAGGTAATATTAAAGCTAGCTTCCTGTATTCATAAGATTTAATTTAACACAGCTGTTGCTTCTGGTGTTCACTTTCTGTGAATAACTCTTGAAGGATACAAAATAATGACACAGCAAAAATAATACTTGCAGCAAAAGATGGACTTAGAGCATCTAAGGAATTTAAATGGGAAATGATTTGAATTCTGGAAATATTATCAAGGCTGGCTTAAATCTTTATTTTAGCACAACCATGTCACAATGTGTTATGATATATTTGTGTTATTTTTCACATGGTAAATTGGAACTGTCCTATGTATGAAAGGATACTGTCTATCAAAACAAAATTTATGGAATTATTATATATTATTCTCTTATTTTCAGTTTGTACTTTATTTGTAAATGTTCACTTGTTTTGAAGGATCAAAAATATAGTGAAAGTTCATGACAGCTATAGTGAACTTTAATGCTGTTAATGAAGTTATACAGAATAATTTTTTATTACTGATTAGCTGGAAAAAAGTACTAAAAGGAAAAATATGTAGCAGTGTTCTGAAAAAAATGTGCA
Source organism: Ibidorhyncha struthersii (assembly GCA_013398815.1). Taxonomy (NCBI): domain Eukaryota; kingdom Metazoa; phylum Chordata; class Aves; order Charadriiformes; family Charadriidae; genus Ibidorhyncha; species Ibidorhyncha struthersii. The sequence goes on along the minus strand of VZSZ01001955.1, from coordinate 288,493 downwards.
GAGCTTACAAGCTGACTATTTTTGCAGTGCCACTAGTCTTCTGAATTTATTTTTAATATCTTACCTGTTTTAACCATTCTAGTTCCTATTAGGTCAGTAAAGAGGGGAATACCTAGCCTAACAAGCTGGTCCAACTACCAAAGTACCTGGCAGTAGTTATCCTTCACATCATTGCTGTGTTTGGCATTGAGAAAGGGTAGTATTCTTAGTTTGTGGTCCATATCTTGGGTACCTTGTCCTCAGCCAGCATTGACTTAGAATATTTGAGATCGGCTTTGGCTTTTTTTCTGAGTCCAACCAAGGGGCGGTCTGAAGGAGCTCTTCTGAAGGAGCTCTTCCTCACATACTGGTTTCTCAGGTTAGATTGAACTTCTTTAACATCGAGTGCCTTTTAGGCTGCCCCAAAACTTCCAAGACAATGGCAAGACATTGGCTACTGTGACACAGAGCTTAGAGAATACCCTTGCTTTCCTGAATCAGTAGGTGGAGCAGGTACAGGGTACACTATCTATATACTATGTTTAGAAGATATCTCTCCTTTTGGTCTAAGTGCAATCTGTTGGATAGTGTTCTCTATCTCTGAAAGAGAAGGTAGGTAGTATGTGTAAAGTAGAGGAAGTTTTTGTCCTGGTTTGAGGACTGCAATTAGGCAGTTATCTCTCTAAGGGAAAGAAAGAAAAAAAAAAAGCATAGCCTGTGGAACATGGAAAGGTTAGTGGAAGTGAAAGGAAATTATATTGTGCCATGAAATCAATATCTCTATTGAATCCCTGTTTTTTAGTGACCACCACAGTTTAAAATGTTAGCTCCAAGCTTTGGAAGGCATTTTGGAGATCTTCTTTAAAGATCAGGACTGAGAGATCAGAGGTGGCATGGTTGTGAGAAGTGTTCTTTGTATGAAATGGGGAAATTATGCTTGTGTCAAGAGTCTATGACAGAGCTGAATCTCAGAAATATTTAATTCAGCAGTTCTAGACCTTTGACGGTGTCATGCTGAGTCCCACAGGATGAACTTTTGAGATTGGAAAGGATCTTTTAGGTCAGATGTATGTTTGCTTTTGTCTGTACTACAGCAGATAGTGTGATGTATCTTGTTAAATGGGATTTATTCTTGCTAAGTCTAGTGACATCTTCCTTTCATTTGTGAGATAGCTGTACCTAAGTGCTACTGCTGGTGTGTTTAAATCCTGAAGTCTATACTTAGGTTTTATCAACTTGTCTCTGAAATTCCCATATACTCAAAACCTGAGTTGATCTACTACAGTGTGACAGTACATCACAAGTGGGCAGGAGAGTCCTAGAGCACACACCACTGCCCCAGATGTCAAATGTCCTGACGTGCTCTCCCCATCCTAGAAATAATGTTTTGATAAGAATAAGGACTTCTCAGCCTCCTGAAATCATCTTGCAGTTGCATCTATATGTGACAAACCTGGTGTTATCTCATTCTGCTACGTTCCCCGCTCGCCCTGCATCCGTTTCCTTTGCCTCCCACTAATCTTAGTTCCTTAAGCCTGGGGAAATGCCAATAAATGGGATCTTCTTGCTTCTCAAGTGAGTCCTGGGCTCTTTTCCCTTCCAGAAGCCCCATTGCAATGGCGGAAGCTCTGTTGTCACAACACTTTTTCTGACCCCATACGCGCAATGAACAGTGGGAGAAACTGAGCCACAGCACCCTATGCCTCTGACATCAGATGAATGACCTCAGGCTTATGAAATTATCATAGAATCATAGAATTGTGTAGGTTGGAAGAGACCCTTGGGATCATCGAGTCCAACCATCTACCCTACTCTACAAAGTTCTCCCCTACACCATATCCGCCAACACCACATCTAAACGTCTCTTAAACACATCCAGGGATGGTGACTCAACCACCTCCCTGGGCAGTCTATTCCAATGCCCAACCACCCTTTCTGTGAAAAATTCTTTCCTAATGTTCAGTCTAAACCTACCCTGTTGGAGCTTGAAGCCATTCCCTCTTGTTCTGTCATTAATTACCTGTGAGAAGAGACCAGCACCAACCTCTCTACAGTGTCCTTTCAAATAGTTGTAGAGGGTGATGAGGTCTCCCCTCAGCCTTCTCTTCCTCAAACTAAACAGTCCCAGATCCTTCAACTGCTCTTCATATGATTATGGTGGAGTACCAGTTAGTGGAAGATCTGGATACCTTTTGCTCACCAGCACTCCTTCAGGAGTGAGCTGTCAGGAAGGTGGGATAACAATTCCCTGATTTCTTCCTTTCCTCTCCCAAGGAATCTTCTTGCCCTGTACTATTATTCAAGAAGGTGTGCTCACCTTAAACTAACATCTCTTTGTCAGCAGCCAACGCGGGGTGTTTCAGAGGGATGCATAGACCTCTGAGGGTAGATAGTTCAGTGTGGTTCTGTTGCTACCGTGCAGGACAGGTATTATACTGAGACAACAGCCAAGGAACAATGGTAAGGAATTTCCCCAAGCAATGGTGAAACGAGACTACTGAAGTAATTAAAAGGTTGTTTTACTACTTTGGTGACCCCTAGAGGGTCTATTGCCATTTTCACAGTAAATAAGGCACAATTAGGTCTGACATATTGTCTCCTACCTGAGCTGATGACAGGGAACAAATTAATCCCAGTTGGATCCAGTGTAATTAAACCATCTCAAAGGTGTTGTGTTGCTTTGTATGTTTTGATTTTGTTATTATTTTTATTTATTGCAAAAGTATACTATTCTTTGTCTGCCTTTGCCAGAAATAAGATTACTCAGTCAAAGTTTATATTCTTAAGTAAGAGACTGTGATACTTTAATTGAACAATATTACTGTGTATAGACAGTATAACTGAGGCTGGCAGAGATACCTCCACACTAGATTTGCAAACATTTTCAATCAAACTCTTACTGTTCTGTTCCTCAGGAAACTGAGCTTGTGATAAGAATGTCACACATGGAGCATTTCTTGTTCCTTTATTCAGGATTTTTTGTGAGCATACCTGATTATTCTTCTATTACTACATAACTACTGTTATAACCTATTCTTTAGTAAGTTAGACTGAAAGTACAAAATTATTTTGTTGAAATATTTTAGACAATTTTGCAAGGATGGAAACCTTAATAATGAACTAACCACTTTGTCACACTCGTACAGATTAACAATTCAACAGTGCATTAGTTATGCCCATGTTAAAAAAATTCAATTTCTTTCATATAGCAGAAAAGACATACTCTGGCCAACTTGGTACCTATATATTTACTCATGTCTTGGTATTTATATGATTATTATAGTGCCTGTGGTTACTGTAGTGCCTTATATGATTACTGTAGTGCCTTTGAGTGCCTTGAAATCAAGACTGCATATTACTTCGGTAAAACTCAAGTCTTTTTGTTTCCATTTTATAGACTGAAAAGTGAAAAATGACACACCTGTATTTCTGAGGTGGCCCAGCCCCTGCCTGTGCGTTCCTTCCAGATCTACCAATCTTGACCTGTGGCTTTGGATCACTCTTGATACTACCAAACAAACAAGTTGAAACAACTTTTTATTTTACTTAACCCTACTTACATGTTGGACATGCGCAGCAGGTGTCCTTACTGTGTGTATCAGGTAAGTTACCTTCTTGCTCTTCAAGGCAGTGGTAAAACTTCACCAGCTCTGAAGGGCACAGGTTCCCTCCTCAGGCTGCTGAAGGTGGAAAGAGCACTGCTATACGCCAAGGGTTATCCCTATACCTTGGTTTTAGAGAGGTACATAAGCAGTTCCCTTAATTCTGCTTGCAGAGTTTTCCCAAGGGCTGGTGAAACTCTGTAGTCTGCCTTTCCTCACTCAGACTTGGTGCTACATTCCAGTCCATTTTCTTTCAGTTTTCTTAAATCACAATATTTCTTAAATAAATGTGGTTTGGAAGTGCAAAAAAAAGTGAGGCTGAGATATTAAAACAAGTCCAAACATATTGTTTGACTAGAAAAAAAAAAAAAAAGTGTTTGGCTCTGTATTAAAATTCTGAGGTTTATGTTTTTTATCTTATTTTCCAAAAATATTATTTGACGTCAGTACCAAATTGAAAAATCTTATTTCTAAACACAAAATTACCAACCATAAAACTCAATTCAAAACAATGATTTTTAAATTGTTTTGGTTTGTTTTAATTTTTTTTTTCCCCCCACTTATCCTGTTTGGAAAATATTATTTGAAATTCAGTTAAATTAATGCAGTGTTTTGGTCTGCTCAAAACTGCATATTTTGGAAGGTTTTATTTGCCAGAAATACTTCCGTCAGCTCAAATTGCATGAATCTGGGTAATGTTTTTCTTTGGCCCAGTCTGAACTCAGTAAGTGAATTACTTTACCTCTTTTGGTACTAGTGATGAAAAAAGTGATAGTAATAATGCATACCTCTGTAATGGGAGGGCAACAACTGATTTCTACAGCCAGTGTACCACCTTTTTCGGAAGCTGTCATCTGGATGCAAGTGATCTAGAGATCCTTCTGTGCTGTTTCTTTTAAGCTGTTCAATAGATTCTTCACAGCCCTGTGCTTTCTGTTTTCTTGTGGTCCCATTAGAGTAACTCAATAAATCCTCTCTTCCTGCACAAAACCAGATGATGCTTAACTTTTAGATGCTGCTACCAACTTACCCATTTTCTTCTGGCTTTGAATTAATTTTTTTTTTTCTGAATCTGACAGATTTTCAGCTCCAGTAGGAGGAAAGTATTTAATGAGGGCAGTATAGCTTGTATAGCTCGATCTTTATTTGTCTGCGGTTTCCTACCTCATTGTCCTCTGTTCTGACTTTCTGTTTCAAAAATTACGTCACTTTCACAATTTCTTTGTAATGTATTCTCTCCAGCCCTTGTTCTCCAGCATTTCTGGGAATTCATGCTGCCTTCTTAATTGACCTGTCATTTAGGGATTGTTTCTGTAACTCTTGGGTGGACACTTGGTAACCGTTCTGAATTCTGATGAAAAAAAGCAGTAAATTTCAAATCTGCAAAGCTTTGGAGACAATGAGCTGTCGGCAGGCAAGAGGCAATTATTATTATTCAGACTGGTTACTAAGCTGTCCTCGCTCACCAAACATATATAGGGAACTATGTAGTTTGAGCGTGATTTTAATTTGGCCAGCTCAATCTACTACATCAATGCTAGAGCTAAATTAATCTTTTCACATAGGCAGCTACAATTTGAGATAAATTGAAATTGTATTAGTCAAGGGCAAGATGCCATCATAAAATCCTGGCCTACCTCATTGCTTAATTAGTTTTATAAATATTTATTTTTACAAAATGAAGACAATGCTATTGAAGCTCTTAGTCCTTTTTCACTCCTATGAAGTCTTAATCCAAGTTTATCTCTCATGAGAAAAACTGTCTCTTTTCCTTCCTTCTTCTCACATGTACGTACTTCTTCAACTCAAAGCTTATAAGCAGATCATTCTAAATGACTACGGACTTTAAAAGCAGATATGCATGTGGGTATAATTGCTTCTCAGAAGCTGAGATAATGCTGTTTACTAACAACATTTGTGTCATTTCTACTTGGTACACATCCGTGACAAATTTTCTGCCAAACTTACATTATTTTTATCTCAACGTTGCTTATGGCATCCACAGCTATAGTATTCCTTGCCTGACCAAAGTTTTCAATAGTAGAGCTGGAGCTCTGCAAGAATACTCTTTATTTGTCCTTGCCTCTACCCTCAATAAGAACACGGTAATATCTGTGCAAAGAGCAACGTGCACAAGTTCAGGGCAGGCATAGCTTATATGGAAGCCCTCCATAAACTGCTTGCTAATGTTCCAGTATTCCCGTCTGAAGGATCATCACAGTGCTGTGCGTAGTGCCTTGCTGTTAAACCCAGGAGTCACCCTTAACTCAGGTCAAGCTCAGATGGGTGCAAATAGGAGTTTGTTTACAATGTCTGGAATAGACAGCATCATTTAGAATATTGACAAAAGATGCATATGGAGTAAAAAGGAAGCTGTTCTGTTAATCTGTTCAAGCTAAAACCAGACAAAAAGGTCCCCTTCTATATTAGCCAGCCTGTTCACACTGCTTTTTGGCTCAAATGCTCAGAAAGACATTGTTTTCCTGTGTGCTTATGAGTACCAGTGGATGCAGGACCTTCCAAGTCAATTGCATTAGACTTTGTATCTAGTTCTTTGGAATCTCTTGGGTTTCCACTTACGTTCAAATCTGCCTCTCCTTTCCTTCCCCATTAAGTATATGCTAACCCAATAAAGAAAGAATCTAGCCCCTTTTTCCAAGAAACAATTACTGGACATCTACCCACTTTGCAAAGATTAATATAACTTTTTGCAGCTCAGGTGCTATCTCCTAAAGATGACTGCCTCTATTAAACTCATTAAGGGCATAGTACCTTCCCCCGGCTCCCTGCTCTCACAGGCTCTCAAGCAAGTACATTTCGCTGCAAAACGTCTCAGGCCATTGAACATTGCATTTTATTATCAACTACTAAATGGACAGACATACTCCAGGCAAACAATACCCATTAAATGAACACATGCCTTCCATTACTGGTTGTTGATTTAGAACAGATACTGTTAATCTGTTTTAGAAGGACAGTCAGTAGGTTTCAGACAGATGGACTTAGCTGTGGGAAACCATAACTGAGGCTTTCAGGCAGAAGGAGTTATAATGTCAAAAGACAACTGTTGAGAGAACTTTGGTGGTCTTAGATTGCTCTGTCTTCCCTTCATTAAGAGGTTGGTCAAGATACAGAATTGGAGCGTTGCAGTAACCTTGTCAGATTTACACAGTTTTAAAGACTATTAATGCAATGCCCCATTTGACAGTGGAGGCAGAAATGCCTGCAACTTCAGGGTCCCCTTCACTCCACAAAAGTGAAATCATATTGACTCACAAAAACATAAATAAAAATTAAAAAAATCATTACAGCAAAGCATGCTCTTAAATAAGTCAATGAAGTGAAACACCAGTCACATCTTCATGCCAAACCCTAAAAGATTTCCAGGCTCTCCTCTACGTGAATTGAAGTCTCGGTTCTGGCTGTGACTCTGCTCATGTCTGTTTTGTAGAAAAATGCCTCTAGCAGAAGATTATTTAACTGTAATTCCTAAACCAAAACAAACTGGGAAACGCAGTGCTGTTTGTGTCAATGTCTAACACTACACAGCATGTGTGAGTGCACATTATTTTGCATGCTGGCAGTTGCAGTGGATCAGACTACAGAACAATTACCTTTATAGTAAAGTTGTGCCTTCTTTTATAGTGTCTTCAGTTTTAATGAAGATCACCTGTGACAAAGCTACCTGGAGTAATGGAAGTACCAGAGAGAAATCGCGTTTTGAAAACAAAAAGCTTTTTAAAAAGTCACAAAAGGACTGGGGGAGCCATCAGTGCATTTTGAAACCTAACATTTTGGCATTGCTCTGTGGAACCTTCTGCTATCAGCAGGCAATGAAAAATTGCAGTTGACATCTACACCTGGCATTTGTCTCCATTAATGGTTAATGCAGGGACCGTGTTCTCTTGGCACAGTCTCCACCTGTCAGCTACTCTTTAGGAGAAAAAAGAGCAGGAAGAAAACAAATAGATTTAGGCTTCCTTATTTTGAACCCAGTTTCCGGTGAAACCTATAGGTGAGTGCCAAATCCACATTCTTAAGGAAATGATTAGGTTGTGGCCCTGCTTATTTTGTCTCCTTCGGATCTGCTTTTCCATCCACTCATCTATTATGGAAATTTCCTACCTGTCTTTTCATATCAGGAGCTAGAAATTAATTTTTAAATTTGGCCCATCCTTCAAAGATTATGAAAAGCCTGTGGCATAGGTGTGCTTTGAAACAAAGAACGTACTTCTGTGTCTCTGACACAGAAAGTAAAATGCTGCTGAAAGCCAGACCCTGAGGAGTGCTCCTATTTGCTAGGGGAACAGCAGCTCCTTGGTGGAGACTTAATGAACCAGTAAAGCTGAAAGGTGTTTCCTTTGCATGTTGTTTCACCCTCAGAGGAATGTCCCACAGGCTGCTGGCAGTGGGCCTGGTGTGGACATAATTGGTCTCAGATTCCCGGTCTCCTCCTAACCCAGAGATGCTCAATTACATCCTCAGGGATCGCCTGTGGCATGATCATGTTCAAGAGCTTTGTCCTGAAAGCTGGTGTCTTTTTTCTTGCATTGAGCAGGAACGACTGCAACTTAAGAAGGCAAAGCAAAAGTATCACTCCAGCTAGCTCTTGAACACATTGATGTTAGAGGTTATCCATATCATCTTTTTGGCATGGTAGGTGCACAGACTCTATGTTTCCTTATTGTAGCTCCCAGGAGTACTCCTCAGCTTCTTCATTTGGATGCACGTTACAGCAGTAATGCAGTTCTGTAGTTTTTTGGGGCAATCATCCCCACCATAAAATGGAAACTTGGGCCCAGCTTTTCCCAGGGAGCTCAGGCATGCTCTGCTCCTCTTCCACGGCTGACAATCACGATTGTCCAATGAAAGGTGATAGTTTGCTTTTCCACCGTGGCAAGTTAAAATATCTTTGAAAGACAGCACAGAATGCAATAAAAGAAATAACAAGACTAAAGTCTGGGCCAATGCTATTGCTGAGTAGAAAGACCAGAGAGTTGTTATAGCAACAGATGAAGGAGATTTTTTTTTAACAAGTGCAAGCACCTTGAACCTTAGAAAGCTGATGTAGCTGTAACTGTGAGAAAGTCTAAATGGTACCTTTCAGGCTTACGCGCCTTTGCTGTGCTTGCGCTTCAGGCTGTCCACAGCTGAGTGCCTGTATTACTGTCGTCAGGGGCCCAAGTTTTTAAGACCTATTGAGGAGCCAAGCATATATCAGCCCAGCTCGTGGACTGTTTTAATCGGGACATGCGGCTCTTGGATTAGAGTTGTTTGCACAATGCTCTTGAGCCCGTGCGGACCGAGCTTGCGTCTGCCCCCGCGGTACTGTGCAGGCATGCCCTGACTGAATTTACTCTGGGGAGATATCTCCCTCTTGTCTTGCTGTCATTAGCAACGCTCCAAAGATGAGAGTGATCTAAAGCGGAGTGGCAGCTGCTATTTGTCGCCATGCCATCTCTCACCCGCGTGGGGCAAATCTAACCCACTCAGTAATAACTAAACACCATCCCCCTGAGCCCGGATTTCCACTAGCATTCCTGCCCCCAGTAACGCTAAAATAGTAGCTATTACAAGAGTAGGAGTTTTTCTAGCGCACACAAAACCAGGGGAAGGGATTAGAAACAGCTACAAACAAGGCATAGATGAATACATGTACCGCTAGAAGCCAATCAGTTATTTGACCTCAGGTTCATATTTCTGTAAACATGTATCTTGGCAACGTATCATTCAGTTTCTCAGTACGATGCAATGCAAGCCCTTTCTAATTTATCTCAGCTGTCTTGTTGTGTTATGTTACAAATGATTACTGTTAATTCTGTGTTTAATTGCGCTTAGCATAATTTATTTGCTATCCAGTGATTTTAACTGTTGGACATAACAAAATATGGTTGTTTTCTCTTCTGCTTCCTTCTGCTTCTCGTTTGTGGATCCTGAAAGCAGCTGGACCTGTTCCATGCGAATGGAAATAATTATGGGCATGTACCACAAATTCATTAATCTCAAGAAGGCGTCTTGTGTGGAGCTATTCCTGGAATATTCTTCATGAATTGTCTTCCTCTTTCCTGCCCCTCCAAAATTACTTCTGTTTAATTTTTCATCACAAACCTTCTTTCTGTGAACCTACTTCCTTCCTCTAACTTATGGGGGTTGGAAGCAAAATGCGTTTCAACTAAAACTGGCAGTAATGGTGTGTTTCTTAAACCAATGCGCCTGTCCCGGATGTTCTGGAGGAAAGGAAAGCTCTGAGTCTTTTAAGTGCAATTGGAGTACTGGGATCATTTTGCACAAAGGGAGCCCAAAAGAGAGCAATTTTGTTCCGCGGCATTGCCCCTTATTTTATAAATGCATTTATGCTGGGTTCCACACGCAGAGCAGTCAGGACCCATGCATTTTATTTTGTGAAGTTTAATAATCTGAAAATAATCTATGTTTCTTCTGCTATACTCAGTTTTATTTTCTTCTTGGTTTTGCTTTTTAATCTTTGTGAGCAATTTTTCAGTCCTTTAAACAGACTAGTAAACCTTCTATTGGTGCCTAGAGGTACTGCTTGCCCTTAAAGTCACTGTCCGATGAGGGACAGTCTGCTCCAATCTTACTCTCCAAAGCCCCTGAAGCGCTTGAGCAGGAGGAGTCCACGCATAAAACCAAGCACAGACCAGCGTGCTGGTCAGGCAGCAACTGTGAAGAGTGCCATGATGGCTTTCAAAGAGGATAGCAACTATACAGCCCGCATGGCAACAGATGTGTACATATTTCATCACATACACATTAGTGTACATATTTCAAGAGGTTGGTTATCCATGCCCTTTCAAGTCTGAGCACAGGGACTTGTGTGCATAACCCTATGGTATGGTTAATGAACTTCCCGAGATACACAGACGAAAATTGCTCCTTGGTCTCAGAATCAAAGCTGATAAGGCCTGTATCATTTCCTTTTAAATACAGCTGGGTTTGATCATATCAGGGAATATTTCCAGCTTATCCATATTCAATTTGTGTTACTTCTATTTCTTATTTACTACAAATACACTCATCTGTGTGAAAAATGAGGCCAGCATTTGATCAGAGCTCAATGGAAGCCTTTGAGGATCCCTCAGCTACTCTTCACTGTTATCTGCCAGCAGAACAACGACGAAGTAGAAGACAGTGCATGTGTTGTATCTAATGTGATTAGTCGTCTAATGCTGAGGAGACTGGGAAGAACACGCTCAGCAGGTAAAAGACACCTTTGGGTAAATACATAAAGAGTGCAAGGCTAGTCTGAAATATAAAAACCATACAAAATCAGCAGTTTCTTTAGCTGTAGATTGTGGTTTTATGCATGTATAGTACTAATTTACCTTGGGGAAGAACTGCAGTGAGATTCCGTGGAGAAGGAATGTAAGAAAGTTTGGTATGGCAAGTTATTATTGAATCTTTACACCAATTAGATTTTGCAAAGGTACACATCAGACAGTTACCAGAATTATTAGAGGTGACTGACAGTAGAAATTCAGAATACATTGATCTTATACAGTGTAGCTCCATCTGTACCACCAAAAAAATGCAGCCAATGAAAATGAAGTCAGTTAAGAGCTGAGTTATATCTGCTACTCAGCATTGAAGTGAGATTTTGTGTTTTATCGAATTCTGAGTTCTTGCCCATTTTCCTATGAAGGGTTTGTTGGTGGAACATAGAGCTGTCTGTTCACTTTTGTGGGCTTCAGATCTACAGGCTGAACCTCATTAGATTGTCAGTGCTTTCACGTGCATGCCTGGGAACTGGATTTCATGATCCAGGTGATCCATTCCCAGTTACACATGAGTCAAAAATACCCCACCACCAAAAAAAACACCATCTGTATACGCAGATTGATCTTTGCATCTTCTGTTTCCCAGAGGATAATTCTTGTGTTTCAAATGGTCACTATAATAAAGCTGGTCAGAAACTTCTCAATTTTAAAATTATTATAAATTGCTGGTAAGAGTTGTTTTCAAAGCCTCGCTGAATTCTTTTCCTGGAATACACCAGTATTTGTGCTATCGGTAAAGAATTATCAGTCCATATTGAAATTTCACTTGAAAAAGAGGCAAGCAAAAGGACAGGCACAATGGTAGATACAGGATGGGAAACTGGCAGACTTTAAGTTTGGTAGAGAGGGGCTTCACTGTCTTTCGTATGTATTGCGAGTGACTGGCCCAGGTACCTGCGTACAGACTGTTCTGAGCTGTGGATACACATAATGCTCTTCCTCCTTAATGCCCCCCATCAAACTGAAAAGCTACGCCAAGTCTTAGGTTCATATGAATTAAAAGCCCTCTGCAGCTCAAAAATACTTGAGGATGAAAAAATTCTTGCTGGGAAGAAAAAATCAGCTGCTCTTTCCTGACCTAAAATCCTACCATTACTTACAGCATGTCACTGCAACATTATTTTCAATTTAAAAACTTGCTTATGAATTGAGTAGTTTTTCTTGCGTCATGGTCCTGAATATACCCCAATTTTCGAACTCTGGAACTAGCTTACTGCACACCTTCAAAAACACACACACGAAATTTAAGAGTTATCTTCTCAACATTTTGGACATTCCTGGTGTCTTTTATGAGTAGAGCTCACTGCAAGATCATGAATCAATTTCATAGAAACATTTGAGTTCTTCATTCAACATTCTGTATTTTCAACCAAATCTGAAGAACAGACCTGATTCATGGAGAACAGACTTGTGTTGGCATTAATTTCTAGACCAAACCTGAGGATGGCAAATTGCACGTGTGTATAGGTTCACACTAGAAATTAAGGTAATAGTCTATCTTGTAGATTATCCCTAGCCAAATATAATTTTCTTTAAAATACCCTCTCTCTCCTTAATTGTGATACCTTTGGTTAGGTAATATATTGCAAGTGAGAAAAAAAATCAGCTACTTCAGTAGAGACACACGTTACTTTAACTGCTGTTATTGCATATTTCTGTATCAGCAAAGTATAATCCGCATTACTTTTCTAGCGTTGTAATTTCTTCTAATATCCTTTCCAGTTCACTAGCATTTTCCAAGGTGAAAATCTCAGCTGTTTTCGGTTATTGTCTCCCACCTAGGAAGGAGATTTAAGATCAGCCATGTCAGCAGTTTGTTCTTGCTGGCATCGAGATTATATTGTCTTCCCCTCTCCCTGTGTATCCTAATGCCTCTTTCTGTTCACTGCCACAACTCAGCTCATGAACCAGCCAAGCAAAATTAAAGCTTCCATGCTTTCTAGCAACAGGAGTCTCCTAGGCAAAGGAGACTGTGTACCAGAACAGTCCTGTGTTACCTGCAAAAAACTTCATTCCTCATTATGGAGACCTTTGCACAAATTTGGTTATGGCAGCATTTTGCACTAAATCTGTCACAGAATGAGAAAGCCATGTAAAAAAAAGAGTAACTGCTCATGTGATTGTAGCAAAATTCATTCCAGCTCTTCACTGACTTTAGATTTTATGACTTGAGAGTATAGAACTTCATACTGTCCTAATTAGGATGCCAGAGGAAAGAATTTATTTAGGTCTTTGGTAAGTATTCTGTAGAAGTGGTAAGTCTTACAAGAGTATCAGCTAGATCCATGGACCTCTCTAGGGAGGGAGAGCTGAGGAAGCATAGCAATGCATACAAATGCTGGACAAGAATAGTTATGTCTAATGAAAATGCTGCTGTTGTGATAGGCACTGTTTTAATTTGGCTCCAGTTGCAGATTATATTTCCTGTATTTGCCCTCGTTTTGGGTGTCTTCTGTGGAGTTTTAAATGTATAATTAATGCAGCATAGAAATGTGCGCTAGCCATATTATTAAAATTTAGCATGGCATTAGCTTTCAAAAATGAGTAACAAGTTGAAGCTAAAGCTGCAAAAAAATGAGTTTCTGTGAGGAGCTCCATCGTACAAAGCATTGAAATTTATCTCAATATTATTTTATTAGAGCTTTTTAATTACTATGGCAGATAAGCAGGACTGGCCATTATCTTTGCAGAACATTTGTATTAATAATGTCATGCAATTTGCAATGGTCGCTATAGAATATTCTGTCCCCATTAAGAGCTTGGTTTAAGCTGACATGCAAAAGCCAGTCTTCTACAAGGCAAAAGGTTCCCCATTTTCTTCTGCTGGTCTCCCAAGTCTCAGCCATTTTTCTCAGGTGAATCATAATCTTCCCTTTAGCAATATGGCCAAAGGAAACATAAAATCCCTCCCCAAGTACACCAATAATAACAAGTTCTGAATGCATGCATGGGAGCCAGACAGTTAAGTCACCTTTTTTGTTTTAAAGCAATTCTGCTGTTTATAGAATGAAAGACAAGATCATTTTGTAATCCAAAACTATGCTTTCAATTACTTACCAGATAGTTTTTTCTCTTTTATTTTTGTTTAGATGCTGTCCTGGTTATGGTTAATATAAAGCCCACCAATATCTTTCCAAGTGCAGCTTTGATACTTTGCTTCTTAGTTGGATATTTGTAGTTATAATAAAGGCTGAAAACAGAAAGAGTTCACATACCATATGTTCTAGCTTACCTGTTATCTTCAAAAAAATTAAAATGTCAAGTGTTAACACAGGATTTGAATTAGAAGTAGCGTCTTCTTGTAATGCTGCAGAACTCACTGAAGCCTTTTGTGTACTGTTCCCAGTGTGGAGTGATATCCAGATTTAAATGTTTCAGGCAGGAGTGATTTTTTTAGTGAATAAACTAACCAAATAATTATTTATAGATCATGGTTCTCTAGTTTATCTGTGGGAGATCCCATCTCTGTATTCAGGACACACATAGTGAAACAATGAAGAAATTCAGGGATTGCAGGAACACCACAAGAAATAATACCCCATTCAGCTTGTAATGAGATTTTTAAAGGACTGCTGAGAAGATTTCAAATATCTATATTGGCTGCAAACAAGTTTTTGTCCTTGAATTGTCTTGACTTTGTTTAATTCAGGACAGTTCAATGTTTGCATTATAACTTCACAGCACTTGGAATCAGACACAGAAAAGGGTCATTAAGATTCATTGCACTCCTTCTTTTTTGCTGGTCAAGGCAGTATTGTTCCTTAAATTACATTTTTCTGTTGTTTGCCTGGCCTGGATAAAGATTTATTAAGCTGATGTTAAAAAAGGAACAGCTACAGGAAACAAGCCACACTGCATGAAGATGAGTAGGCTCCTCATTTAAGAACCTGATAGATTTGGGTCCTGGTATTCATGCCAAAATATGGCAGGAGTTTCTTGAAATGCGTGGGGGTGACTCTTACCAATTAGTGTAGAATTGTTACTAAGGATGTCCGCTTGTGCCTTCCATGCGTGAAAATATAAGTACCTTATGAGACAATCAATTTTTTGACCTTAAGAAGCTGCAGTTGTGGGCTATGAGGAATGAACAGTCTTTTGGGATGCTGATACAAAAACGAGAGAATACTGGCTTGAACTCCTAGGTGCATGTTTGGTTTTTTTTCCTTTGAACTCTGAGTCTTAGACAGTTGAAAAAATCTGAGAAATACTTCTCCTGATATTAAAAGTGAAATATATTTCAGTTTTTAATATGGAAACTTTTAAGATTTACTTTTTGTCTGCTGAATAAAGGGAAGCACTTTATCAGACGGAGAAATTAGGAATTGTACAGCCAGCAACAGAACGCTGGGCAATTGGATGTATGCAACTGAAGATGCCATTAATTGTTAATTGTAGTGCAATTATTAACAAAATAATAAATATGAGGATAATTTAGTATTCACTAAAAATAACTAATACGGTAAGTGGTTTGCTCAGATATTTATTTTAAAAAAGCATTTGCACAGCTCTTTCTGGCCACAGTCAGGGGGTTACAGAAATAATTTGCAGGCCAATGTGGAAATGGAACAACTGAGAAAAAAAAAAAAAGAAAAGAGATAACAAATGGAAGTTGCAGGTTTTGGTGGTGTTACGTGGTTTACCATGAGGTATGACTCATACAGGTTGGATAGTTGCTGGTAAGAGTATCTTTGCCTAAAATATCCTTCTTTCAATGTGCTTTTTAATATTATTATGTTAAATTGTAGTAGCCGGTTTTGAAATTTTAGGAACACTGTCCACACTGTCCTCCAAACTTTTAAAGCCAGAGGTCCTTCAATGAAATATTAAGTACTGGCATCTCCTTTCATGTAAGCATGTTACTTTACAGTCTCATCCCATCTTGAAAAACTTTTTCTCCTTGATTTATGTATCCTTTTTCTTCCTCTCCCCTGTTAATCAAGTGCCCCTGTAGATCTTCACAGTCATCTTTTAGTCCTTTGATAAGCACTAGAAAAGGGAAAAGACTTAAAATACTATCTAAAGCATCACTGATGGCATGTGAGGTAGGGCTCTTTGAAATGAGCAGGGCTGCCCATGGTTGAGAGCTACGGTCTCTCATCAAAACCTCAGGGAAAGCTCTCCAGAGCTGAAATCCTCTTTGCAACCAGAGGAGTTGCTGACAGCAAACTGCAGCGTAATGGGTTAATGTGCTTCAAGTTACTCTGTGCCAGCTATTCTGAAGTAACTGTCCTTGTGCTTACACACAGCATATGTGAGGTAGTGCTACTTATTTTGAGCTTTTATCATCTGGAGATTCCTGGGTGCATGTTTGCTGAGTTCCTTTGTTTTGCTTTTTCTTGACAGAGAGATTGGCTTCCCAGAAGAAGATTCAGGTCTGTTAGCCCAGTGCACCCCTCCATATGGTCACACATTCCTCACTGTTTACAAAAAGTTGCCACAAATGAGTTGACGCGCTCATCCATTTTCTCTGAATGCTGTGGAGAAGAGAAGCCCTCAGGCAGGTAGGATGGCCATGACGCACAGTTCTGTGACAGGTTGCTTCTGGGAAAGGGGAATGGGGCAGGGGCAAAGAGTGAAAAGAGCCCTTGAAAAACCAAACCACAGCATGGTATGAGCTTCTATGCAAAAAATTAACTCCATCCCAACCAGACGCAGTACACGTATCAACGATGTTCAGTTCACAAGGAAAAGAAATAAATAGCCCATTTCCCTCCACCCTGAGCCTGTCTGCAACCAACCTTAGAAACTTCCCTGTAAGATCCTGAAACCAACCTGTCAGTTTTCTCTGGCATGTACAGCTAGACATTTTCTGCAGGCCAAATTCTGCCCTGATTGGTGACGTGTACAAACGCACTTGGCAGTGGGGTTTGGGTGGCACTGATTTCCTCCTGATGCTTACTTAGGGCCATGGGCGGGTAAGCAGCAACAGCATCCTTCCCTCTACAATGTGGCCTCAGTTAACTGGTAATCCATTAAAAAAAAAAAGGGGAGAGATTTCCTGACATGGCAGTGTGATACTATGATGGTTAACAGGGTGCAGATCTGTGCAGTAAAAATAACAATCTTAACACAGCATTTTAGAGAGATAGTGTACTTGGAATAAATTTTTCCTTTTTTTCTCTGCCTCCAAAGGATGCCTCATATGGAAAAGCATAAAAATACTAACCACGTGCAAATTTGTGAGCTGGAATTCTCTGGTTGCAGTAAGACACATAAGGCAAACCTGAAAATAAACTATTTAAAAAATAAATTCATTAGGGAAGACAAAACAAATGTAGAGCCACCACTGTCAGAGCAAATAGTTTGCCTATTATTCACATAGTTGAACACCTGATATTTCCTGTGGGTTTCCTGGGTTTCAGCCAGGCCTGCCCACCAACAGATTTCAGTGTAAGGGACCAGAAAGATGAGCTGCATAACACAAGCGCAGCCAGCTGTGTGTGGAAGGATGTTCCATATTTTTTCTTCTCCAACATTTGAGATAACATGGACTAGTTGATATCCTGGAGCTCTTCCTTCAATATTAATTACTACTTAGCTTAAAAAAGAAGATCCCTGACTAGAAAAGAAAAAAGGATCATGAAGACCACGCTTGGGTCCAGCAGCTTACAATGAACTTTTTTCTCATTGTTTGGGCTTTTTAAGCTATCAGTGCAGCACCAGTAGCTTCAGTGCACCTCAATTTCAAGCTGATCTCAGTTCCACTGTTTTCTGTAACTCTAGAGGTGGTATTTGTATAGAGCAGGGTGGGGAATGCTACCCACAGGGTTAATTCTGTTTTCATATGCTCCAACGTGTTCATTGCAGGGGAATTAGACAAAGCTGGAAAGATTGCACACCAGGACTAGGTGATAATTAATCTCCATTTCTTTCCTGCTTTTGTCTCATATGCTCTACAGCTCTTCAGCTGTGTCAAAGCATCTTCCTAACTTCTCAAAAGCCAAGGGTAAGCTTGCATCGAGAAAAGCATTGCTTCACTTTCTTTACCCGCAGCTTTATTACACAGGTGTGGTAAAGCACATGGTGCTGCAGTCATACCTCTGGTAAGTCACAGTTTGGGGAAATGCCTCCTCCAGCCTGCAGTGGGCTTGCCTCTGTACCTGCAAAGATTGCCAGAGCTGGGGAACTGTTGTAGGGGCTGGGTGAGAGCTCAAGGGTGAAGTGACTTTTCAGAAGAAACAAAACACCATGAAGTAGAGTCTGTTAAAGCAAACAATTTGAGGTTAGTTTTCTGTATGTTCCTCTGCTGTTGCTTGAGACCACCTTTCTGTGAAGCGTTGTGAAGAAGGCTTGCTGTTTCTCTGGGACAGAAATGGGGTTTGTTGGAGGAATTATGCATCGGATTTTTCTACTGTGATGGTAGAGAGGAGGGGTGTGTGTGAGTAACTTCTTTGAGTTTGGTTTGGTGTTTTTTTCCCTTTGATTGATTGATCCCTTTAAAAGAGTATGGGCTGATTTATTTGTCTAAACTGATATCATTGGTATTCTATTTATCTACAGAAAAAGTGCAGCTGAAGTGGCCACAGGTATAAGAAAAGCTTTTCTATTTTAAGCACCTGCCCATCAAGTGTGTTACCGTAAATTCATTCCAAGCAGAGAGATCACTAAGTGACACTTTTTCATCACTATCAAACTGGATTTGGACAAAGGATGTTGTCATAAGACTCATTGTCTCTGCCATCACTCCTAAATCGCAGACTTCTCCTATCTCTGCACATGATTTAAGGAAATACATTTGTGCCCTCAATTATAAAATGTTGCGGGTTTTTTTTAGAAGAAATGCTTTGAGGCTTCAGTATCAGCTGCTTGCTCTTCTGTCTTTGAGAAGGGCAAACAGGAGCAAACAGTTAAAATGGCTCTTGCAGGGCAGAGATACGGGTCTATGAGATCTTTTATAACTACTTTTTTAAAAGGCTGGTAATTCCAGCTAGGGTATCAATGAACAATTAGTGCAATGCAGACTTCTTTCTTTACCTCAGATTTTTATTTTTGACAAAGTGATGATGGGGCTGTACACAATCAACACTTGAACTGCAGAAGAAACACCATAATTTCCTAAACAGGGCATGGAGAATGCAAATGGCACTCTAGGATAATGAGCAAGTGTTAGCTAATTAAATTTTACCTGTGCATGGTATATTCTAACTCTTGTTTATGTTGTAGATAGAAGACCAGACACAGGTGGGTTGCTTAAGATTAAAATTAAAAATAGAACCAATATAGTGTAGTTCTATCCTTCAAACTCAATTAAAAGTAGTTACCATTTTAAAAAAAACCCAACTTTTTGAAGGCAGGGAATGGCAAGATTACACTTTTGCATGTTCTTACAAGTTCCTTTCTCTTGGCAGGCAAGCAAGTTGCCAGTCTTCATAGAAGACGTTTTGGCAGTACCTTTCTGACATTTCTGTGTGGGAGGTGTAAGAAGAAATAGGGAGTTTGCTCTTTGCCATAACTGTTCTCTCAAGAAGTGATTTTTCCAAGGTGGAGTTGCTTTCTGACAACTAAGCAATGGGGGTTGTCAGAAGCTTCCAAAGGAGGGGATTGCTAGAGTTATCTAATGGCCTTTTTAAAAATGTATTTATGTATTATATTTGCTACCTGAGCAATAGCCTGATGTGAACAGACTTGTATTCTGGGACCCCTCTTCCTCCCGGGTCCCACGTCTGAGCGTCTTGGATGCCCTATGGGGGCTTTCCTGACTTGTGCATGGGTCCTTGGAGCCCTTTGTGTGGGGGACAGCAGGGAAGCCAGGAAAGGAAAGGAGTGATGCCCCCAGCTAGATTTCTTTGGAAACAAGACTCCGTGCAAATCCTGAGTCTTCAAATGAAGGGTGGATGGTCTTCGCTTCCCCTGAAGCCCCTTGTGGGTCCCCCCGGCTGCAGGCTGAGCTGCCTGCACAGAGCCCTGGCTGGCTTCTCCCGCTCCTCTCCTGGAGGCTGGTTTCCACTCCATTTCAAGCCTGCTGGTAAGGAAACCACCCAGCCCTGCCCTGGTTCCATCGACAGGGAATGCTTTTGTGTGGGGTGATGCCACTTCCCATTTCTCTCTGCTTCCCCCCACCAGGAAGGCAGACATTTATGGCAGCAGCCAGGTGAGTAATCCTAGTGCACGGCCTGAGCCTTTTTTGGATAAAGGCTGGTCTCCTCTGTGATCTCTTTTCAGCAAGCGTGCCTCCTTCCATTGATCCTACTTACGATAGAAAGCAGCACAGTGACACACTGTTATCATTGTTCATGTAATGGTAAGCACTCTGGGGGGTGATTAAATTGCTCAGCCTTCCCCATGTTAGTTTTGAGCCAAAAAAAAAAAAAAAAAGAAGAAAAGAAAAAGACTAATGCGAGTCACAAGAGGTAGGAAGAAAGAAGGCTTTTGGAGAGGAGTGTACAAGCCAATTTCCTGGAAAAGAGTACTCTGTGTGCAAGATCTTTAAACTGTGAAGGTTTTAAAGGGCACGGTCACAACCTTGCTGTTGAGGAGCTGTTGAACTGTGGCAGTGTGTAACCAGGCTGTGGTCAAAGGAAACTTCGATTCTTGCTTCAAGCTGGTGTGAAATTAAAAGCCAAAGGCCAGAGCTGTTTCACTAACTTAAAAAAGAATAAACGAAGGGGAATTTAAATGCAAGAAAGCCTGGTATTTATGAAATGGTTGGGATGAAAGAGGGATTATTCAAAAATCCAGCCATTTTTTGAGAGACATTTTTTTTTCCAAGTCTTTTAATGTGGTCATGTTTCCTATTTCTTTTCTTTGGTCATTGTTAAATTACAGTACAATAATAGAATATTAAGGCAGTTTTGGGGGGCATTGGGATTGTTTGTGTGTGTTTTATTTTTACTTTGCAAGCCATGCAATCTCAGCATTGGTCTAAGGAGATAGAAGAAGGGTTAACCTGGATCTGTCTTCCATTTACTTTGGAATCAAAGTACAGAGTTGAAGAATAACATCTGCCCTCAGACTCTTGGAATTCAACTGAATTAACACCCTGGGAAGGGTTTGTCTTTGGCACTTTGCTGCTCACTTACTGTTGTAAAGTTCTGGGTGTTTATTTAATTTGTGCTGTAGTGCTGTCCCAGACAGGTGAACACTGGGGATCAGTTGTTCCCATGAGTGGCTGATGCTGTAACACCTGAACTTGGTACCACTGGTAGCTCAATAACAAATGCTGTTTGTCCGGTTTTATTGGGGTGAAGACAGTAAAGACAAGCAGACGTGTAGGTATGTGAATCTGTGTCAGGGAAGGCAAGAAAGCCAGAATTAGTTCATTCTGCTCAGCCTTGAACCCAGATGTTAGAGGTGTTATCTGGACTATACTCTTATGGTAGGCGAGACTTCCTTTTTTGTCATTGCTCTTCCCCGAACAGTAGCTGGTGTGGCCATTCACCACTCAAATTATCGCTTTCTAGCTTTTAACATATTACAGGCACTCTTGCTCCTTAAACAGCTATCTTATTTTTTTAAGACTCTTCTCAGCAGTGCCTTTGATCTCCTCCCCTTTGCTCCTGGGTGGCATCTGAGACTTTCCCAGCTGTGGAAAGGCTCCTTCGTTTCCCAAGGTATCTGTCTCAGGGCCTCGTGAGTTTCCAAATCCCAGAAAGCAGGTCTTTCCTGCATCCCTTTCCACTTGCACACACTACATTTTGTCTTTTCTCCTCCCTGCCCTCCCACTTGCAGTGTACTTTGGTGTGAGATGCCTGGAGGTTCTCCTGCTATCTAGCAATCACTTTCCACACAAACCAGGTTCAAGTGAACTCTGAATGAAAGGATTCATCTGCAGCATCCAAAAGCGAGAGTACCAGCACAAACATTTATAAAAGTCGGTTCTGAGGAAATACAAGGAAATTGCTGCAAATCTACAGAAACTAAATCTAAAAGGTCACCCTTCGCTTTCCCATTTCCAGCTACCTCGTACAGATGCTTTCCTTCCTCAGCAGTTCTGTGCTTGTACGTGCCCTGGGGTCCAAGCTGCATCTGCTGGAGATGTGTTCTTCCCAGCCAAACCTACTCACTCCCATGGTGGATCTGCTCTCCTGGAAACAGACACAAGCTTATTTTTTTATTCAGATTTTGCTCTCCCAAACCATATTTCCTTCCGATGTGTTCAGTAGGACATGTTTCCACTAAATAAAGACTCACTCTCCTTTTTGGAGGGGATGATGGGGGAGTATTCCAGTAGCACATTATGTCCTATATCTGGTATTTAACTAGCATATTTAACTGTTCCTGGAGTTACCAAGAAGTAACACCTCCATTTTCTCCCGCTGTCTTCCCAGACACATCAGCATTAACCTTTCAATGTGAAATGTCTGTATTTGCTGAATTTTCTACTGGATATCAGTTCAAAAATTGACCACAACCTTTGTCCAAACCTTTAAATCAGAAAATTACATGCAGCTCATTACTAACTCTTGAGACCAGGCTTGATGGTAATCAACCGATATAGGCTGACTGTCAGCCAATACTTATTTTGAGGGGTAATCGTAGGCTTTACAGAAAGCATTAGGGTTGAGACTCAGGTTTTATCGGGTGACGTGTAGAAGAATGACTTTCACAACTGACATGATCTTGTAAAAAAGACACTCTCGAGTCTTCCTGTGTAGTTCTCAAAACTTGAGGCTCTTCTGGGAAGGATCTTTCTCGCAGCTATGACAATACTATGCAGGGGAGGAAAAAGTCAGTTGTGCAGTTAATTCAAACAAGCTGGATCTTTATAGGACAAAACAAAACTCGGTCCAGAAGCCATTGTAGCCTAGAGAACCACTGGCAGTGGCTGGCCTTTTTACAAGGCTGTTTTATTAAGTCCTTTTGCAAATTTAAATTAAGATGGCTTTGCTGCAACCAGCTGTTCTTTAAAGAGAATAGCACTTTGTTTAGATATTTGTAGCGATTTAACAATGCATATGGAGCTGAGAAATGCTGACTGCACTGGGGTTTGTTCAAACTGTCTTTTGTGTGAAAATGCTGCTGTGGGCCTGTTCTTGTCTGCTTTTCCTACTTTTTAAATTAGGACAAGCGGTGCAGAGGTATTGGAAAGAATGTCAGTTTTACACCACTCCTTTGGTCTTTTGAATGATCATATTCCATTATTAATAACAGTGCATAGCCTTTTGACTAACCTGATCTCCTTTAAAAGTGCTCAAGGAAAGTATTATTGTGTAAGCGGGCTAAGTGGGGCCACAGGGCTGTGGGCTACTGCTAAAAAGTGGCTCTGCTAGAACACAGAAGGGCATTTGGGTATTTCAGATGGGTATTTATGCGTATGTAAGTAAAAATTCCAGTAGCCTGTCTTCATTCTCATCTTTCAGCTCAAGTTCAAATGGCATCCATGTTCGTGCATGAATATTTGTGGGCTGAGAATTTAAATTGTTTCTCTGCTGGTCAATGAAGTGAATACCTAGTAGGAGCTGTGCTTGTTCCACTTAGAAACAAAGACAACACAATATAATCAGCAGGAAAAATTGCAGCTAAGCACTCTACAGTAAAATATGATTCTCTGCTTTCTAAAAGCTGTAATATTAAAAAAGTTATAAAAGCTGTAAAATTAAAAAATATATAAAAACAACTGACAAAAATCATAACTCTGATTTCCTTGAAATTATTCAAACCTTCTTTGCTGACGCTGAGCCCAGGAAAGAGCTGAAACTGAAAAAGTGAACTTCACACACTAGGAATACATTGCTAACCTATTGATGTGTCTGTCTATTGTAATGATCTTTCTATTCTACTTGTGCGATCTTTGCATGGATTCATCGTCATTCTCCAATATTTCTACTGATGAAGTACCTGTGCAACTGCTATTGTTAATTATTTCTGCTGGCACTGGCATATCAGGTTAGCAGGATGTCCATACACGGTGAAAAATGCAGCAGATCTCATTACCACCTTGTAATTCCATGATACTTTCCAGCCTTTTTCTGGAAACCATGTTCTCACTGTGGACTGTTATGCCATCTTAACAGCCAACTTTTCTGTGATTAAAAAAAAAATCTGTGGTATATCTTCACCTGTGTTAACGCAAGTTTAGAGAACTATAAAGCCTACAGTTTAGCGGTCACCAAGTGATCCCTTCCATCTAGGACACTTGCTTGCTATGCAATCTAAGCAGTGGAAGGAGAAAGGAAAATGAATCGGGCATATATATCGCCTGTCCTCACAGAGTCTTTCTATAAAACTGTTGTATAGTCACAAGTTAATAACAATCCTGTCACAAGATAACAAGACAGAAACACTTATAATCCGTTATTTTCATTGGACATAATGATTTGTACACATCGTATGCTCTTGTACTAGTAAGATAATGAGTTCACATCTGTACTCTTCAGTGTTGTGAGCCATTTCCTGTATAGACATACGCACTTCAGGATGTCCAATTTTAGAGGACGGTAAAATCTACAGTTTAACTCGATTGAGTCCTGATGCTGCAGGACTTGTAAAAGAAGTCATATTGTTTGCATCAGGGCCAAATGCAAAGGACAGATGCGGTCCTTTGCCAGCCAACTTATCGGCACAGATGAGATACTTTCAGTCTTTGCTTAGAATCAAACCCAGCAATTTTGAAGCGTTTCTCCAAGTTCCCTTTCTGGACTAATAGTAGCAGCAGTTTCAAGCTAGTAGATTTCGGGGCAGATTAGTTCAACCTGAAAAAGATTCAGAGAAAACTTGGCAGCCCAGGCCAATCCAGTGAGCTTCTGAGATAAATGCAGTTATCTGTTCCTGGTTCTTCTGGGACTCATTTCTTTTAATCAACTGGCTGCGATGCAGATGATGCAGCGTTTTTGCGTATTAATCTCTGTTTACTCGTTAAGTGTTTTTCACAAAGCTGATTTTAGGAGGGTGTGCTGGCTGCCCCTTCATTTCCAGGCATGCAATTGTCAGTGTTCGTTTAGACCTGGAAAAGAAGGGTCTGCCTACCTCAAATAATTCCCTGTCCTCTGTTGTCACTGCTCCTACTAGTAACATAGCTTCAAAGCTTTTACTGGGGGAAAGAGGGAGCTGGCAGAGAAACAATTCTCTGAAAATCCTTCAGCTTCCATTCTTGGTTTCAGATTAGCATGTCTTAATGGCAAAGTTCGTCATTTCAAAGAAAGAGACTTTTTTGTAATTTTTTTTTGTTTTGTAATTGCTGCTGCGTATGCTGTTCCTGACACAGTTGACCTGATAGATTGAGGCAGCCTGAACATTTTAGTGAGGCACAGAACAATCTGTGGTTGCTACAAACAGTATCTGTGGATGTACTTTGGCTAGATCTAATCCTTTGGAAATTATTCAGGGAATTAAAATAGTCCTTAGCCTGGGGCAGAGAGGATGAGAAAGGAGTAGGGAACTGCGTAACTGAATAACAAAAAGGGAGATTTTTTCTTATTTATAGGAAAATTATTTCCATAGTCCACATAGTATAAGGACTCTGATTGAATTGTTTGTACACTTAGCGAAAGGTAATTATCCCATAAGGCATATGAGAAAGAGCATGGGTTTTTGTTTTCCCTTACGTTCACTATGGTAAATGTATATAAATAAACTCTTCCTCATTTCTATAAGCACTTCTAAGTTAAAAACAAAAAGTCATTACGTGTAGCTTTGGTGTAATGTAATGGTAGGTCCCTTCTGAGGTACTGTAGCAAAAACTAGACTGCATCCTACCCATGGTGTAACGTGGGGAGGTAAAGGTCCCATTCCACCAGAAAGCTTGTGGTAGGTCTCTCAACTCTGGGCCTCCTACCTGAACTCCACAGCAAAGGTGAAATAAATACTTGAGCACAGACACTGAGAGGAAGCAGCACTTTATACTTCTCTGTAAAAGATTCATCCAAGCATGTTTGAAATTGCAGACAAGATTCTTAACTCATTCTTCTAAACAACTACCTAATCAGTTATTTTGCAGTGCTGAGCAGCCACTACCAAGATTCATGGTTGTCTTTTTAGCCACTTTTTTCCCGTGGCTGTTTTCTTGTCCTTAGACAGTTCTACCTGCATTTTGAGGATGCCAGACCAACTGCTTTCTCACAGCACCTTACACAACTGAGCCCTGGATTTATGATGATAATATTGACAGCAATTGTAAGGATGTTTTTTTAAGCCTTCCTTGAACTAGGTCCCTGCTGCAGCAGCTTTCAATCACAACCAGGACATAGTTGAATTATTCAGACAGGATCTCACATGCTTATTCAGTCCTGCCAAGGAGGCAGTGACTGGCATGAAATCACCTTAGCAGTGGTTATGTGACCGGGAGTAAGTAGTTGAATAAGAAGTGTCACTTCAAGCTGACTATCTTGTAACGCTTCACAGGGAAAGAAGCTTTTAAGGTTGTTCCTAGAAGGCTAAAATGCGCCAGTCCTGCTTCCTCCCTTACCCCTACCCAGACCGACACTGGCACAGGGAAAGCTTGCTCCCTTAGGGAGGTGAGGGTTAAATTCCCATTACAGGGCTCAGTGAGTATTTGTTTCACCTCTAAGACAGCCAGCTGCAGCACTGCGCCTGCCTAGCACTGTGGTAGCATGTGACTTCGGTCCAGGCTCAGAGGGAACAGACCTTTGCTGTGTTGCCGCATGTCAATCAACTTTACAGATATCCACCTTGATACCACTCACCTCTAGTATAAAGATTTTTTCCTCTTTTTCCAGCTAGTGGAAAGTAGACTCCGCAGGTTTGATGGCATGTTGTTTGAAATACATATCTCCTCAACAGTCTTTGGGGCAGAACAGTAATTATTAATGTTTGTTTACTTAAGATAATAATTACATACAAAGAATGCTTACTACTTTTCCTGACTGAAGTTTTCAATTTTGGATAATTTTCTCTCTTTACATCCTAACTACTGATCTCATTGCTTCCTATGGATGATGCAAAACACTAATAATATATTTTCCACTCTACATGGAGTGGTTACGGCAATGCACCTGCCTCAGGTGGGTGGTTTATGTATTTAATCAGCCAACATAAAATTGCTTTGAATATAGCTCACTTTTGCTGGCACTGAGGGTTACAGCAGCAAGTATAGATTAGATGAATATTTTGTCTCAGCTGTTTTGGTTTAAATTAAGACAACAGATCAAGCACAAAGTAAGTGCATGACAATAGTCTGATACAAGCTCAGGTGGTTTATGCATTAAAATCATATGAGACCATGTTCAATCATATGAATTACCATAGTGATGAAATAGTGTGTAGATCTTTCACTGAAAACCAGGTGCCATCGTTCTGTTTGTAGAAACCCTTTCAGATCATAAAATAAATGGTTCTTTCTCATTACCTCTATATACTTGCCCATTCTGCTGAACTTACAGAAAACAGTGTATCTTAGTACTTACCCCACATTCAGCATTTGTAACATGGGTTATATATAGGTTACTCGGGTTCTACAACTTACCCTATTTGCTCTGTTTGGAATGACTTGTTTTTCTCATGAAAAGAAAGCCTATGGAGTATTAAACTTTTTCTGTAATTATTATTGGAGAGGTGGGTTTTCTTACTTCTCCTGTCACGTTGGGCTACACTTGAATCTTTTATCTGGTTCTCTAACAAAGCAAGGCTCCTACAATTGTGTTGTCTGGGTAGGCATGTGTTTATCCCCTATGTCTAGCTGCAGTAATTTTTTTAACCTGTGGGTTATTTTCAATTCACCTTGACAGAGTAGCAAATATTACAAAGGTAATTTGGTGGTTCTAAGCTTTGCAAAATTGGGGATCCAAGTAGCTGAGGGAATAGGCAAGTGCTCTGACTGAGAAAGGGGCCGCAGAACAGTTCAGATCTGACTTGGCACCAGAGAACCACCGTGGGAGAGAGACCCTGTAAATGCCTCAGCTGGGGAAGACTGCCTGCTGGAGCTAGGTAATTAACCATGAGATACTTGGGCATCCTGACCTGTCGTTTTCCTGATCTTAGACAGTCATCCTGCTTACATCACTCAGAAAAGAGTTGAAAACTCGGGACTGCCTGGTGGATGTTCTCCTGCATCCGCCCAGTTAATGTCTGTGCAGAGACAAACCTGACTTCAGCTTTCTGTGACCCCTCTTCTTCTCTGCCAGTTCCCCTCTTCCCCAGGACCTCTGCTGTCTCTGGCCTCAGGAGCTTTGGTATGTGCGCGGTTTAGAGGTGAGGGTTTTTTCCCTCAAAAAAGTTGAGGTGTTCAGCAGCTAGCTAGAGGAACTGCCCTTCATTGCGCTATGAGCAAAGATCCTTGTCCTGAGGCCCATATTTCCACCCTCATGACCAGCAGAGCTGTATTTTAAATTCTGTTTAGTTTAGCCCTGGGTTTGGATTTGTCAACGGTAAGGTATTGCGTGTACATCTGTGCTGCATAGGAAAAGCAAGGAGATAAAACCTGTAGGTGGCGACATGAAGATGTGTGGAAAAAGGCAGTAAATAAGGGGTCCAAAATTACTTGTGTTAAAGTACTGAAACAGTATATGAAGCTAAATAAGGGGAGAAAATTCACAGGGTAAATATTTTTCCTGGTTATTAATAAATACAGAGGAATGAGTTTAACATCCAAATGCCTGTGAAAGCCATTTGCTCATTGTCATGAGTGGCATGTATTTTGATAACACGAAATAAGCACCTTATCCTTCACCGCTACTCATGCGTGCACAATTCTTCCCATTTAATTCAGCAAGACTAATTATCTGAATTAGTGACATTAGCTTGAAGCTACGGTTTTGCAGATTGAGGCTCTGGCTTTCTGAACAACTTCTTTAAAGGAATTAATCATGTCTAAGTACAACAGAACTGTCAAACTGCATCTCCTGGCTTTGTCTGATGCTTTGGTGGCAAAGCCAGCCTTACGCAAGACTGTCCTCGTGGCAATAGACTTAAGACAGTGGTTATTCTAATTTTACGGCTCTGACAACTAGAAGATGGCTCATAAAGGTCGGGCAGTTAGCTCACCAGCTGATAGTAGGTGAGGTAAGCCGCACTTTGTCTTATCTTCCACATCATTGGTGGACTTTGTCATCCACACTCCAGGGATGCCCACTGTCTGTTTGCAAATCAACTCCTGAACTAACTCCCATTTTGGTTTAACTTACCATGCAGGCATGGAAACTGCGGCTAATTCTCAAGCAGATCCCAAACCCCTACCTTGGCAGCAACAACGTCAATTAGAGAGGCAGGGCTGAAAACAGCAGCACTTCAGGAACTGATGCACCAAGTGTCTTGGGCACCACTGCCTGCAGAGCAGCAATATCTCTGGGACCAGCAAGGTGCACAGCTGGAGGAGGCAGATCCTTTATTAGTTTACATCCATTTAAACTGAAAAGCAGTGCTTATCCTTACAGTCCTGCTTTTTCCTATAAACTGAAGCGTTTCAGTAACTGTCATGCCAGCACTGTTACCGAGGAAAATAGTGGAAGGTTTAGCATCTGGAGTGCTCACTTACCCAAGGTCAGGCAGCACAGGACAGAAGGGACAGGCCATGACTCTGTTTAACTAATGGGGTCTTTTAGTCTATACATCATTTGTCACCCCTTATCTTTGAATGAACGGTTCATAATAAAGTAGTGTGACTGAAGATGTGAAATTTTATATGGCAAATACTGAACTTGCACCTCATTTATCTCTTTCAAGCGTTTAATGAATTTTCAGCTTCAGCTAATGAATAATGGCAATTTCAGACCCATTGTCCTATGCAGGGAAATTAATAGTGGCCTAAGGATAGTTTCATACCTAAGAACATGGCAGAGATTGCCAAAATGCCAGAACATGCTTTTCTTTTTAGAAGGCCTAACATTATATTTGAATTAATTCCAGTCAGTATACAGTCCATATTCACAAAGAACCTCAAATCCACAACACATAGAATCTGCTCTTTAGGGGAAAAAAATGAGGAAAAATTGCCTACCTTGACCTATCCTGCCCTTAAGGTTACCATATGTTTCCGTTTCCCCTACAGGTCCTCTTTGTCCACGCAGAAATTTTGACCAGCGTTGATAGCTTCTAATGGCTAGCAATGTATTAATAACACATAAAAGAAATGTGGGAGCTCAATCCTCTCTTCAAAGATGTCCTGAAATAAGGTAGACTAACGGATAGGAAAGGGGAAACTTCCAGACTCAAGAACTTGGCGTAAAAAAAACATTTTATCATCACTGCTTTTATTAGAAAAGGAGCCGTGACTAAGTGTTTCAACCAGCTCCTGCCTCCACGAAGTAAGAAAAAACAATTCACAGTGGTAGCAGTGGCTTCAGTTGGTTTTGGCATTCAAGACCAAGTATAGAATTTTAAATGTGGAAAGCGAAGCATACACATGATATAGATGTATACTATAATACCTACTAATTTGACCCCAGTACTTAAAAAAAGGGAAATACACTTGAAGTACAGGAAGTATACTCTTCTCACTAGCCAAACCTGGAGTAAACGTGCACTACTTCTCTTACCCAGCCAAAGTGACCAGTTTCCATTTCTTAAGTGCCTCTCAAAAATATAGCTAAAGTAAAATACTGAGAAATAGAAATGTGGTTTTCAGTCACAGAACCAGGAATGTACATTTAAAAGCAATTGTTTAGTCAAAAAAATGTTTTACCTGAAAACACAGTTTTGTTTTGTTTTTAAACTAATCTGCTAAAAGTTAATGCCTTGTCTTCATCTTCTTATTCAACTTGCTGTGACTTATATTCATCAGTAGAAGTGAGATGTAAAATATATGGTATTGAGAGATTTAGTGCATTAATTTCTGGTTTAGACAGTGGGATGAGGTAAAGTCATTTTATCAAGTACATAATGGCAAATACATAAGATGCCATATCCTGACATTGCCAGATATTAGACGTGCAGGATTTAATAGCTCATCCTTGTCTGTTGCTGGAGGTGAGTCCCAGACTGCTGTAGCATGTCCATGTAAGATCTGATGTTGTCACTAGAAAAGATGGAATAAATTGCTTTTAGAAAAATTTTGCAAAATTACCTTAAAGATCCTGTTGGCAGCTCTAGTCTTTAGATTTGCAAGCTTTAGCAAATATTTTCTTCTGGAAAGCACACCCCTGAAACAGATTCCTGCATATACTGTATAGGGTTGCCTTTCTCGGCCATCTCAGAAATACCGCTAATCATGAACAATAAGGTTGAAAATCATTGGTTTACTTTATTTATAATGTTTTTTTGTAACTTCTAGCTTGATGTCTCTTCTACTATATGCCTTCACAAAAGCTCTAGATGTTAATTTCTGTCATATTAGCATTGGAAGTTTATTTGAGTCTGGGAGTTAACCAGCCTTCCTCTGAAATCATAAACATGCTTCAGTGGGACTGCCTATAAATGTGTTTCTGTGAACTGGCTTTAATCTTGTCATATGACAATCATAAGAATTATCATTCTGGAGGCATAACTCATCGTGCAGTATGTCTGGCAGCTGTCAGGATCACAGCCTTCAGACACATGTATTGGACAACTAATAATTAGAGGTAGTTAGGCATTTTTCCGTCTGAATAATTTTTCTAATGGAAAAGACAGTTGGGTTGGGTTTTTTTCCTTCCAGAAAACTGAGTAAAGCGTTTTCAGATAACTTCAGATTTGTCATAAGCAGAAGTGACTGCTGCCAGCAAAGCAAGCTGCTGCCCATATCTGTATTAGAAATTGAGAGAGCATATCCTGGTGTTTCCTTCCAGTGGCCCAAGGGCACCAGCTGAAGGTTTGGCAAGAGGGCAAGGAAATAATGACTTTTAGCTATTCTCTTCCACTTTACTTCTGCTCAGTGTGAGTGAAACTGGCATCATCTTTCAGGTGGACCAGTCCTAGAGAGTTCAATCTAAAATTCTGCAAATCAAGTTCTTATCTTATAAAAAAGTTATTTTCAAACCCAACACTTCAAAATGAAACTTTGTATTCACTGTCAAAAAGAAAGCTACTTTTAAGTCAATGAAATTCAAAATATATTATGAGAACAAATTTACCCATTTTCCTGTTGGTGGTTACAGTCAGACTGATCAAATTGCTATGTCTTAGTAAGTCTTTTAAGCACTGAAACTTGAAGTTAGATGAGTTTAGTTCTGCCCACTCCTGTCCATTTCAAAGGACTCCGGTATCTTCATATGAAAAGTGTTTCACAGGAATAATGTGTGTATTCTACATTGTGCTTGTCAAACTGAGTCATTTAGCAATTGTTCCATAAATTTGACAAAATTATGTCCCCAAAATCTGTACATTTTACCATAGTCCTTAACAGTTTCTCTATGACAATTTGAAACACTTCATTTCATGTGTGCTGATCTATAAATACTGGTTTTACCAACTGCTATGTCTCATTCTCTGTTTTGTTCTACTGACTTTTTATTCTATACTGAATACAGTTTTGGTACTGAAATAGATGAGGTTTTTTTATCTTTTATTTTTCTCCTCAGGAATTGCTTTCTGTCTGCTTTTTAAGTCAGCTATGTAGGATATATTGCTGCAGTTTAGCTTCTGTGGACTTCTAAAAAGATATATATTCTTTAAGCTTTTAATGAATTCATCCAAAGCATACTTAAAGAAAGAAGTTGCCACAATAAAGTGACTACATTTAAATAACTATAAAATTTGGACAGTAGAAACAAGTCTTCAATTTTTCAAGGCGTCTCTTATGATCGGGTTTGTTAATGTGTCAAGGTATGCCACTAGGACCCAATTGCCCGCACGCTTACATTGATCAATTTTACCTACTTAGGTACACGCGTGCATTCTGAGTCTATGAAATGCTCTCTTGAGAAACCCCATCGTACCTGGCAATCGAAGGATCAAAGGCAAAAGAACCCAAGTCCATGTAGTATTGCGCTGTGTCTCTCAAAGCTGTCCATGATTCACTAACCTGAAGTAGATCAAAACAGAAAAGAATAGTCTGAGTTTTAATACTGGATAAATAACACTGTGGGACTACTGAGCAACCTTGCCTGCACTGATAAATTAGACAGATTTCCTCCCTTGCCCCAAAGGGTTACTGTTATGCATTAATCCCAGACTTGTACTTTTTTTTTTTCAATACACACTGCAAGATGATGGAAAAAAATACCTGTTCAGCCACAGTGTATCCCCATGCATTCTGACTGCTGCTTGGGTCCCAGTAGTTCTGAGAATATGGTATCTGTCGTTTAAGTCGTATAAATTGATTTGCTGATTCTTCTGTCAGAAAAGGTGCTCCAAGGACACCTGAAATGGAATATCAGAAAAATATTTTAGAATGTGCATTTCAAAAAACAAATTTATACCCAAGGAGCATGTCTTTGGAGCTGTAGTTTATTTAATAGAAATCAAAGATGGTCCTAGCATAGATCTTCAGAAAGATTTTTTTTTAAGCCTGAAATTAATAACACAGCTGCTACAAATTATTATTTTGCTGTTGAATCCAAAGTAAATAGAGTTACAATAAAACTAAGGGACTAACTTTTTTTTTTAATACAAGATTTTGTGAAAAAAATACCTTAGACTGGAATTGCATTAGTCTCAGGTGTGCTGTGAAACCTAAAGATTTTTTTAAAAAAATAAACCCACCTATGTATTTAACTACCCTTTGTAAACTTCCTGATACTACTTACATGTAGTATTTATTCTCATTAGTAGCAGCATAGAAATAGCATGCATGGAAATTATTCTTTGAGCAAAAGATATTGTACTTCTAATCTTGTTATTGCATTGCGTTAGACAGCTTTTGATGTCACCCCAGATGCAGAAGTACTTCTTGCAGGTCGTCTTGAAATAATCATTCTGCCCAAGAAAAAGGGGTGAATTCCTCATTAACTTCATATGAAAGGCCCCGGTACAGGAGAAGTCTTTTCTTTTTAGTCTCCAGCATTTGAGACATAAATTCATTTGGGGTTAAACCGGTCTGAAATTGCATGTCAGTCTGAATCATATGATTTTTAATGAGCCTCTGATTAAGTTGAAACTCAGATAAGTCCGCCGAGCTGAGGCCAGTGCTGTAAACAGCTGTGCTTCAATTTAGCGAAGTGAGTTTAAATCGACACCTGACGATGACCTGCACATACCTGGTACAGGTGGGCCAAGAACTTGAACCCTTGTGTATTGTGTCTTACAACAGGAGCTCAGCAGGACAAGCTATCGCCTCACAGACAGCTCTCCGATGCCCTTATTCCTGAATTTCCACAGGGAAAGTCTAACTGAGAATGTCAAATGTTTGCTTTCATGGGCAATGCTCAGCTGAATCCCGTTCACTTGCTATTATCACTAGCTTTGCTGACCATCCAAAATATGGTGGCTCTTGAGTATTTTAAATAGAAGAAAACATGCTGAATGCATATATAGGTAGCAGATATGTAAGCTAGAGTATTCGATGCTCCTTTTCACTTTGCTTCTTTTCATAGCCAAAAAAATGCTTGAAAAGAAAGTGAGAAAGTGCTTGATTATACAGTAATGAACAAAAAAAAGAAGTGAAGGTAGTTGTTGTCTTTGCTTTTAACAAAGACATGAAATCGTACTTTAGAAAATTTACTTTACAAACCATGAAAGTCTCACTAGTTCTTTCCTACTTCCATTTCTCCAGATTCCAAGTTTCTATAATCAGAAATTGGAGCCAGAAAATTTGGGATAGGGGGTTTTCAAGGAATATCATCTTTGAAAATGTTAACAACTCCACAGATAAACCTAAGTTCAGACATTTGGTATGAAGACTCTTCTTGAATGAACTGCTCTCTCCCTTAGGGAACTGAGGAATAGCTCTGAAAACAAGTAAGATTTTGCCCTGAGGAAGAAAAAAAATATTTTTTGCATTTGTCTATTAAGATGCTATACTTCTGTTCCAGAGCTACACAAGATAAAACTAAGCTCATGCCAAATTTCATTATTTCTCTGGCAGTTTTTTATTATCCAGTAGAAAATCTGTGAGCTGTTAACTTCTCTTTAGTGAACTGGGTGGGAGGGGCATTGGTATTAAATATTTTCTAAAGTCATGCTTACATTTCTGAACTGAGATAACTGAATTTGGATCAGAAATTGGCTCGGTAACAGGCTTTGCTTTTGTTTAAATATATATATAGTTAGTAAGGGCCATTAAACATTAAATTTTATCACCAATATGTGCTTTGGCCTTCCAGCTATGTGGGGAACTAGAAGAAAAGATCATTAAGCAGCTCTGCTTTTTATGTTTCTTTTCCATACTGCCAGTGTCTTCAAAGAATGATCTTGTCATTCCGCTGGTGGGACAGTGAGGTTTTGTCTTGGCTACTGTGATGCAGAGTGCTGCATCTTAAAGGTATTAACCTTACATTTTTAATATTCAGTCTACTCTGGCTGCACCTGTATCCAATGAGAAATGCCATCCCTAATCATACTGAACTTTTACGTTGGTTAAAGTGCACCTGTCTGCTCCAAGGGGAGGCAGGGGTGTTAGAGGCTGGTTGGCATTTCTTTGGGCTTTTTTTCTCTTGGCTTCTTTTGCCCCCATTCACATCCAGTTCTCATTCTTTTCTAGCTGCTATCCTAAAATTTTCCACCTCTCACCTTTAGCACCTGGGAGCCATGTCTGCAGGGCTTGTCCCTAGCTGGTGGGCCACTCCAAAAACGCATGAGTAAAAGAAGAAAATCAGGTAAGTGCCTTTGCATTCAAACTAATCCTTTAGGCTTACCTCATTCTCCCTTCATCTTACAGTAAGTATCATTGTACACCCTTGAATGGGGCAAACTTCATTCACCTGCAGAAGACCTTTAGTGAGACCATTTCTAGTGAAACCAGAAATAGTTCTGCTGGTCTTTCACAGGGACTACACAGACAATCAGGTTTGCACATTTGCCTGTGCTCTGGCAGAGCTCAGAGAAAGTGAGGTCTTAAAGCTAACATAGACCTTGGGGCATCAGAATAGATGCCTCCATCTGAGTAGCCCCTCTGAATACAGTGTATAGTCTTCAGCAAATAACCTATGTTTGCCTCAATTTAAGTTTCTCAGACTGGATGTAATTTTTTTGAATGGCTTAGTAAAAGATTGTGGAAGAATGTGTTGCTCAGGTAGGTGCTTTGTAAATATAGACTATTCCTGAAGGACTGCAGCTCTCCATCTTGCAGAAGACTAGTACAGAAACCAAAAGAATGCTGTTTTGGAGCACCTGGACATAAGACTGGAGGGAGTTAGGAGCAGGTGGGTAATGTTAATGAAATGGGTCACAGTGCATAAAGTTGAGCTGAAAAAAGATGAAGAATTTCAAATTATAGTGAAACGAAGCTAACTCATGTGAAAAGCAGTCAGACATATTGTATGTTAATATTTTTATTAAATACTGTTTTCCCTCATTTCTCTTAGTTAAATATGTTATTTGAAAAGCACAGTTAGGGAATAATGGCCCAAAGGGAAAATAGGAGGAATATGTGTGGGGAATTAACTGCTGCAGGGGCTGTATCAGCTGTTACCAGTTAGAGTGTTTCCTTTCATCATTTCACAGAATCACAAAATCACAGAATAGTCAGGGTTGGAAGGGACCTCTGGAGATCATCTAGTCCAACCCCCCCGCCAGAGCAGGGTCACCTACAACAGGTTGCACAGGACAGTGTCCAGGCGGGTTTTGAATGTCTCCAGAGTGGGAGACTCCACAACCTCTCTGGGCAGCCTGTTCCAGTGCTCCACCACCCTCAAAGTAAAGAAGTTCCTCCTCATGTTAAGATGGAACTTCCTATGTTCAAGTTTGTGCCCATTACCCCTCGTCCTATCAATGGGCACCACTGAAAAAAGACTGCTCCCATCCCCCTGGCATCCGCCCTTCAAGTATTTGAAAGCATTAACAAGATCCCCCCTCAATCTTCTTTTCTCCAGACTAAAGAGACCCAAATCCCTCAGCCTCTCCTCATATGAAAGATGTTCCAATCCCCTAATCATCTTTGTAGCCCTCTTGAAGAGGGCTTGAAGAGATTTCTTGAAGATTCACTCAGTGTTCTCTTCTGAAAAGCAAATTATAGAAAAAAACGGCTGTTTTTCGCAAGCAGATGCCTAGTTCATGTAATAATTGTCTTCAGCAGGTAGTTTTGTCTATCCTCTATACCTAAGCATATTGTCCAGAGGGAAAACTATTAGTAATCATTACTGCTGTGGTGTCTTCTGAACGTCTCATTTTGGATTAGTGTGAACTGGTATAAGACTAAATTTGAGAGAGGGGAGGTGAACCTTGTCATCTTTGTCAAAACAGCAAATGTGTACTTAATCCAGCACTGACTATAAAAAAAAAAAACACAACAAAAAAAACAACAAACCAACCAACCAAAT
The DNA here is from genome assembly GCA_013398815.1 of Ibidorhyncha struthersii. Taxonomy (NCBI): domain Eukaryota; kingdom Metazoa; phylum Chordata; class Aves; order Charadriiformes; family Charadriidae; genus Ibidorhyncha; species Ibidorhyncha struthersii. Next base: position 251,455 of record VZSZ01001955.1, on the reverse strand, counting down.
CCTTATTATGAAAAAAGCATATCAAATAGCTCAGAATGTCAAGGTAATAATAAAAAAGTATTACAGTATAGCAAGCAAACTCCACTTAAAATATAAAATCAACCTCCACACATCTTATAGTGCATTAAAATCTCTTCATACTAGACTCAAATGGAAGTTTAACTCTATTGTGCAAGGATAGATTTCTAGAAAGCAAGCTATTTAGCTGGGTGCAACTGCAAAATCTTCCCAGGTAGACATCTTTTACTCTCAGCTGCATGTGCAATGATCCACTTCATCACAGAGTCAAAAATGTGAGTATGGGATTAAATTTTGACACCTTTGCGTGCTTAGGCGTCCATTTAATTGATATGGTTTTTCTTTTTTAAAAGCTAAGCAGTACAAGCCATTGTGTGCTTAGCAGTCTTTTGAGAGAGCAGGCAAGCCACCATTTGTGTGTCTAATGGCAGAGTTAAATGATAAGAAGACAAACCTTTATACTTGCTTTAGTATAGGATACGCTTCTTCCCCACCTCGATGGGAGATTTTTTTATCTAGATCAGCAGTACTGTACAAGTGGAGCAATCTCAAGGCTTGAGACCAAAATTTATCCCTGGTGTGCATCTACCACAGGGAAAAGTGGTTCATGTCTGATTTGCTGTGGTATTTAGAAAAAAATTGACAATTACATAGCAACAGTTCAGTCACTCTGTGCATATTGTCATATAAACTGGAGCTATTTGTTCCTCTCCATAGTTTCTGAAGACTATTTCAGCTTTCTGACAGCCTGAAAACCTAATGCTGGAGTTCTTTATATCAATGGAATTTGAATGTCAAGGGTTGGCAATTGCTCTAGCTCTTTTCCTTTTAGTCCAATAACTCTTCTTGTTATTGGTTTTGGTGACTGTCTGGTCAAAATATCAGCTCACAGGGGTAAGGCTGCTGGTCTTATCAGCACTTTAGGACAGAGCTCGGACAGAGGCTAAACTTGGACAGAGCTAAACTTCAACCTTGGACACTTTAACCTTGCTGAGGTGGCCAGTGCTGACGTGTTGGGAACTTTGAAAAAGTAAATCAAATGCTGCAGCTCAGGTGTGTTTCTTAAGGTTAGAAATGAGCCAGAATTGACCCCCTGATGCTTCAGCTATCTACTTTTTAAATCCAGAAAAGACTGACAAAGCCAGACCCCAGGATTCAGTCTGAACACTACAGTACAACAGCGTGTGTTGAAAGAAAAGCATTGAAGCAGCTGGTTTTCTCTCCTCTAAAGCATGTCTCTAGGTTATGTGGCACTCTGGAAATCAAGATGTGGTTATCCGTCATTACTTTGCATATGTGGGTGGATTGTTGTGGGGATAGACTTTAAGATTCTTCTGGCCACCTTTAGGCCACTTGTCACCTTTTCTTAGGTAGAAAGCACAATTGCATTAAAGTCAGACACCTGAATATTGCTTTTTCAAATGGTGAAAAAGAAATGTGTATGTGCACATTGGCTATGTATCTCAAAGTGTTTAGATGGCTGACAGCAAAATTTAGTCACTGATTGTTAAGTGCTTCAACACTGTTTATATCACCTAGTCCTTGAGATTTTGGTCTCATCTGTTTATTTTTAAAGCTTCAGTTCTCTATTCTTTGACAATTCTTAATTTTACAGCACCAGAAACAAGGGCTCTCTGGTTCAGGAGATGAGCGCTCAGTCATTAGCAATCATTAGAGATACAGCGTCAGCCTCATTCCCTCATCAGCAAAGGCAGACAAGTTACAGACACTTAATGCAGAATTAGCTATTGAGCGTATTGCTGGTGAGATGCCAGGGGCCAGGAAAGTTGTCAGGTATGGGTAAATAGCAAGGCAATTTGGCAAAAATCCTAGATAATCCTAGGGAAGGAACTGCTTCCCCTGCAGCAAAGTATTAAAAAAAGCATTGGTCCATTGGTCCTGCTCAGTGGGTCCTGGCGAAATTTCCTTCCTAAATCCATATGTGGCCATCATTTTAACCTTGAGTGAATAGGCAAGACACTCCACTCAGACATCTGAGATACTTTGGTAATGATCCCGGTGCTATGACACCACGCTCTTGTACCCCATCCCTTGCTGCTGCGCTCTGCAGAGGCTAAAGAAAAGGTCCAGCAAAAAGCCCAGAAAGCCTGTTCCCAGAGATGTGAAGATGGTTTATTATGGGGAGCAAGTTATAGCAGCAGAGTTGAGGGTGTGATGAAGTGTAAGGTTCTCATTAGTGAGTCTTATAGCCTCTGTTTTAATTCACCACCACCTTGATCATTGCTGAAAGGATTCACAATTAATGAAAAACTGAACTGTTTGTGATCAATGAAACTGTTAAGAGCTCATTAAAAATCAGTAATAAATAGCTCTTCCTGTCTTTTGAAGAAAGGAACCTGGGAAAGAGGGCAAACAAGGCTGTCAGGAAAGACAGAAACATAAGGGAGATGAAAGCAAAGATAAGTCTTCCAAAAGCAGGGGCAGCAGGCCGCTGTGCTCCCAGCTTGTCTTCAGGTGACACTGTTTGTGTCATGACAGCCTTCAATGGAAAGGAGGTGAGGTTCAGGAAGACAGACAAGTATGCAGAAATAGTCCAAGCTCAAATGCACAGCAGATCAGGAAGTGCAAGTAAGGGGAAAGGAAGGTCTCTAGGTGAGCTCTAACTTGCAGAAGAGAGAAAGGCCCTTTCCATCTCCATCCCTCCCTGCAGAGCCTCACTGCAGTCAAAACTTAGGGTCACGTGACAAAAAAATCTGGCCCATAAGAGAGAATACACCTGACTGTGGTCCCAATTCACAACCCCCCTTTTTTATTAAATCATGATCAAGCATTCACTAATTCTTTCTACTTCATTTTGCCTTAGCTCTTCATGTATTTACTGCATGTGTGTTGGAGTACTCATATCTAAGAAATGCTCTTAACGAACGCCTGTGGATGGAACATTTTCCATGGTGTGGGCAATCACCTGGGAGGTCAACAGCTACTTACTGCCTGCCTGCTTTGTTCTAATTTAGTGAGGAATAAATTAATCTCACAGCATGTGCATCACTGATCACTGACTGTACCAGTCTGTGCTTCTTTGGGAAAAGCATTCTTGCAGCCTTGCTGATGCTGCAGCTCTGACCCATCTATTTTCACCCTGGTCCTAGTTTTACAGGGTGAGTCTTGATTTTAGGTGCCCTGGTTGCAGGGTGCTGTGAAGGCTCAGTGATCAGTCAGCCTGAGAGCTTTAAAAAAATCAGTCTCCTTAAGCAATTCAAATCAGACATCTCAGAAATCACTTGTGAAATAGGTCATTTTGGGTCCTTATAAATGCACGTGAAATTGTTTCTTACAAACAATAAATGTTGAGATCTGAATAATGTTAAGGGAAGATTCCAGAAAAACAGCATTAAGCTCTTTCTGCAATTTTAACCGTTCAGGAAATGATCCTGTAAGAATCCCTTTCGGTCAGGAATGCACCCTCGCTCCTCATACCTGAGGGGTTGAGCAGTAAGAGGTTCAAAAGTAGTCACAAGGAGCAGACCCAAGACTGTATTTCACAGAATTTGCTATGCAACCTTGTGCTCGCCCACTCTTCCATATGTCCCTGCTGCAGTGATTTCCAGTTAATTCTCTTCTATCGGTGCAGTTCCGGTGGTAACATAGGGGTTTTTTTTGCCAGCTGACTATTTAACAAGCCAGAAGGGAACGACATGAGAGAGGGTGCCAGGCACTTACCTGTAAACAGCAGAGCAGACACCAAAATTTGAAACATTTTCAGAGACATGGCAAATTATCCAGAAAGTGTTTCCTTTCTAAAACGGAGGCAGTTATACAGTTTTATACTTTGTTATCTTTAGGATTATAAATCATTTACCAGATACCTGTAAATCGTTGGTGCAGGCAGAGGGCAGGGTACAGTGCTTAGTTCAGATTTGTCCTATATTCCTGTGTTTGTACACTTTGGACTTTGCAAGCTGAGCCTCTAATGAGCCATAATGGCTTATTATTGTGTGGATACATTAACTTCTCCATAAGCTTTATAACGCAAAATAGCACATTGGGCTTGTTCTGTGTGCACTGAACAGGCAGGTGTCTGCGAGTCAGTCTTCTGCATGAGCGTTTTCCCCTCATTGGGGTAATGGGCATGAGCGGTTTATAGTCTGATGTGAATATGAATGGTGGGAAATGGTGTTTGAATCCACCTGCTCTGAGAGCAGTGCCTAAGTTTACAGTATATTTTAGCTTGGGCTGAGGAAAATAAACCTAGAATAAAACAGACCAAGAAACCACTAGGACATGGAAGGAGGGAGGGAGTTGGGCTCTTTCCCTGAACCAGGCACAGGGCACAGAGTCTCTCGTTGTTTCTGCTGGTGTCAGGACTCCGTAGTGTGGGACACTATGAGTTCATGCTGTCTTACCTTTCCCACCTCTCCAGTTAGATGTTGCCTTTTTATACACAACTCATTGTCAGTAATAGTTGCCTTACTGCAGAACAGTTTATCTTCATAAGCTCACCTGCACTGGTGGCAACAGACCAGAGAAAAGCTGAGCTTTATCACATGTTGAGGTGAGTTGATCTGCAGTTCCTCGGAACAGGCGTGCGTGTACTCAAATGTCTTTACATAAGGGAATTAGACCTTGTTGACGTTACACGTCAGAGACCAGACTCCATGCTGATGGGCAGTGGTACTTCATACTTAGGTTCACAGTGAGAACCATCCAGTCTAGACAGTGGAGGGAGCAAAGGTTTGTTGGGAAGTAAGAGCGCAGTTGGGTATGTAATTACAGAGCCTTAAAGTTTTTGTCATTACACGTTGGCGGTTGGGAGGGGAGCCTATTGAACTGCAGGACTAACAGTGGAATCCTTAACCTTGCAGTAGGGCACTTCACAACTTCAGTATTATTTTAGCATTGTTGTAAAAACAACAAAATCAATCAACCCCACCTAGCAATTTATCCATGGAGGCAGGCGCTCTGCACTCTGATGCCATGTCAACAACAAATATTAATTATCCAAACTTAGGATCAGCTTTTCCCATCCCTGAGGTACCAAATTAAATGTTGGATATCAGCATTTCTGCATTAAAAAAATGTAAGGACTGGGACATTTGCCAATGGGTGACACAGATGGCTGTGACAGACAAGCATCAAAAACTGTAGAACCCCCAGAAATAAGTTCCAGGAAAGCATACAAGTTATCCTTTTAACTCACAAACTTTTTTGGGCCATCTTCTCCACTGTCTTCCACACTTCACTCTCACATGGACCTGCCTTTCTATTGCAGTTTCCCCCCACACGTTTTTTTCCTCCCAGTTCCTACTATGGAAGAACATGTTGCTGTGTCATTTTATATTTATTGCAGTTACGTCTTCTTTAATGTGCAGTCTGCTCATAGAGAAAAGTCCTAGTGATATGGCCTAGGCCCAAAGAGATGATAGCAACCAGTAAGACTTCACTGCTACCTGGGAGCAGATCACAGGGAGTCATGCTGGACTGGCAACACAGACCCAAGACACCTACTCCTCCTATCTCATCTTAGGAAGCAAGAGAATGAGACGAGAAAGTTTTTCTTTTCCCTTTCCTCCTCTCATATGTGTCCTATTCCCATGTTCGCACAGGTGTACAGCTGTGTCAGGTTCACCCCCTCCCTGCCTCCTACCCCAGTCCTGCTATTGTCCAGTCTCACCTCTGCTCAGAAGAGCCAGTGTTCTTCCTTAAGCCCTGTAATGTATATTTAGTCTGGGGGTTGCATATGCCCAGCTGGCTCACATACAAAAACTTTTAGGACACGGATGTGTTCTCAGCTGTTCTTTGAGGGCATTATATAGGCAATCTGGATATCACTAAAAACCCATGAAAAGCATGAATGTGTTCGTTGAATGCAGAATTTCAGCTGTTAATCACTAACAGATATGCAGGCTGCAATTTTTTGGAAGATTTATATCTTGGCCCAATGGCTCAAATTTTCATATGGAGGAATGAATCATCGTATCATTTTCATATGATGCCCTCCCTCTCTTGTCAAATTTCTACTCCCTACTTTAAAGCACGGAAAGCTTATTCAAAGGAGTTGTCATCAGAACACAGTGCAAGTTAAACTTCCCGCCCGCACATCCCTGTCTTATTTGCAGAAATAGCTGAGATATTGGCTGAAATGCTTCCAAAAAAAATCAGCCTGAGGCAGACACCTGACATATTTTTTAAACATTAAAAAATTTAAAAAATCAGATCAAATTATAAAAGTTTAACTGAGTTACAGGCAAGTGAAAGTAGAATTATATGAAGGGACATTTCAGGCAATCTTCAATGATACCAGCCTTATCTATAAGGTGTAATGGCTTCAAACAGCAGAACTCGGAAGTTACGGAAAGATCAGAACATTCTTCCTTTTACCATTCATAATTTTAGACAGTAAATCACCATTTCAGGGGAAAGATCTATGTTCTTCCCCAACCAGTATCTCTTTTCTTTTTCTTCCAGGAAAAAAGGTAAAACCCCAAAACCATAGCTGATTATAGCTGAAACAGTTTTAGGAAGACAAGGAAGAAAAGAGGTTGGGCTCATCTTAAAACATCCTTGGGAAGACGATGATCACTGGCTATACAATGAGGCCTCTATCTCCTTGAATAATTTTTCAGTGTATTTTTCACTAGTGAAGTAGTTATAAAATGGCTAATTTGTAAAATATCAGAGAGATAGGGGAGCTGAATATCCTTGAGATTGCTTGTTGCTTCAAGTTCCTTGGAATTAGCTAACATAAAGTCATTGGGCAGGAGAAACCAGGTAGGAAATCATATACATAGTCTGAGTTAGGGAAACAAAAAGGAAGATAAAGTTGAGCAATTTGAGCTGAAAAATCCACACACTTTTTTCCTTGGCACCTACTTCACACCTGCACATGTGTCTTGCAGCAGGAAGCTTAATTCATTTGGTCCAATTTTACCATCTAAGTATAACGCTAATCTCTCACACTTTGTAAACTACTATGTAACAGTTGAAAAATGTCATCTTCTTCTGGTATATTTAGTATCTGAAAATTATTCATTTGTTTCAGCTTGTCTAACATTTACCATTTCTGTTTGTTCGTCTCTAAGACATCTTTGACTTAAGTGGATGTGCCTACACCAGTGTTGAATTTTCTTTTTTTTTTTTTTTTGAAGTATCTGAAAATGACTTGTGGTATTTTTTTTGAGTAGAGATGAGGCAAGTGCAAGATAATATTTAAAGGATCATAAAACATATGCAGGATGTGAAAAACCTCTCTCAAAACAGGGGAAGCATACAAAGAGTTGTACATGGGGGACAATGTACTATAAGGACTCAAAGCAGGGTATTTATTAGCAGCATAAAGGGCCCACGAGCTGCTTTTACCTTGTCTTGTTAAGTTTGGTATTCTCCACCTGATTTAGTCTAGTTAAACTGAGCAAGAAGACAGTGCAAAGGCAGACGAGCCACCTAAGTGAAACCACCTCTTCCAGCAGCTATGCAAGAGCACAGCATAAGACATGTCATACTGGGTTAAACTGGGAGCCTGGCATCCCATGCCTGACTGCGGCCAGCAGCAGCAGTCCAGGGAGGGGGCTAAGAAAACAGTAACCACTGCTGTTTCCACCAGTGTACTTTCTGTGCAACCAGCACATTGTGGCTAAGAACATGAAGTCAGAGGCAGTAGCTTGGTGTTTAATATTTCCTGACAGATTCTCAAGAGCTTAGTTTTGTAAGCAGTTTTAAAATCCATATCTGAAGTAGGTGCTGTGTTGAACCCTGCACCTGACAATTAGTTGGGCGAAATTTCTTTGTTACTTTTGTCTCATGGGGAGAGCCTGGCTACATCATTCTGCGTGCTGTTTCTTGCCTGGTGGAAAGGCAGGAAGGCTAAAGTTGGGACTGTGCCGTGCGGGTGCTGCTGCAGTTCAATACAAAAGATGATCCTTGGTTGGAGTTTTGGGAAAGTACTGGGGGCTTTTCAGTGTTTTTGGTCAGTTGTCGATTCCAGTTAGTGTTTTCTATATTCTGCCCTGCTGCTTCTGAGTAGTGCAAGTCTTGGAAGACACCTGTCATAAGCCTGGCACTAAGGATGTGTATTCATGTGTGACCTAGGAGCAACACTTTGGTTTCAGCCACCACAAGCAGTGCAGAGGAGGATGCCTCTCCAAAGTCGCCACCAATGCCCTAGGATGGTTAAGTACATCATGTTGACTAACCCGCCTTTACAAAATTTTCCTCCTTATAGTAATTCATTATCCCCTATTTTTCCAAGGTGACGGTGTAAAGGCAACTTATATAAACCTGCCTGTAGTGAAGTGGAGCTAAGACGTACAGGGAGGTCTAATGTGATCAAGTTAACAGGTGTTTTATTGGCCACTACTTCAAATGTCTAGCATGTTTTGCAGTAAGCATACGGTGAGGTATTTAGCACAGCAGGATTGTGCATTTTATACCTTCTGGTTTGGAGGTGTGCTTTATTTCAGTTTTTTGTTCTAACCAGCTACAGCTCTTGATAAGCTCACGTTCACCTGTCCCAAACAGCACCACCAGTCTTGTCCTGCTGCGCTTGTGCTCTGAACACTTTTGTTCACCTTTATGACTCCCAAGGGCATGAGTCTTGCTCTCTTCGTGGGGGGGGCAAGGCATGAATGCTTTAAATTGCCATGTTTTCCTAGAATTGCACTGTGTAAAACTCTTGTCTTTCAATGACATGTACTCTCAGTTTGTCTGTTCCAAAAGCAAGTGTGGAAGTGGCCCTCAACTCACCCCTCAGCACCCCCAGGCTGCTCTCTGCAGCAGGGGCTGCTCCAGGGAAGCTCCCACAGGGCAAAAGGAACAGCTGGGAGCGGGAACAGGAGACGTCTGTTTAAGCCTCTCAGTTTGTGAGTGACTTGGGCCCAGAGTCTGAGGCATTTGGTGACCTCCCTTGGTGGTCAGGGCACCTCACCATGTACTGTGAGAGTTCAGTTGCTCCTTGGGTGCAGTGGGAGCACCCACACTGGGATGCCACCAGGGTGGGCACCTGTGTCCTGGTATTTGGGCAGCATGGCCATGTCTCGGGCAGAGTCACCACACTGGTTTGCCCTCCCTCTGGCTGGGCTTCTGGTGTGTAGATAGTCAGCAGGTTTGTTCTGTCCATGCCCCCAGCCATTCTCATCAAGTCCCCTACCAGCATCACCCGCAGGCTCAGATCTTGTAGTCCTTTTCTTAACACATGGCGAGTGACCAGCACAGACAGTGACTGTGGTTTCCTTCCTTTTTATCATTACAGGCTTTAAGAAAGGATGCCAAAATTCAGGGAAGTGGCCTTGAAAGGTAGATAGTCATTGCTTTGAATTGTCATACTGTTTGCAAAGTTGTGACCTTCATACATGACTGTCTAAGAAATACAGCCCTTGTTGCTGAGATTGTAATAACTATATTTCTAACATCTTTTGCAGAGCATTTACTATGGTGCATTCAGTGTTTTTCTACATTTTCAACAACTTCATTATGCTTTACATTATGTCTGATTTTGTACCTATTGAGTGTCCTATTTTTACAGGATAATGGGTATCTTCAATGCACGCTGAAGTTAGAAGAGCTACAAGCATCTGGAATGTCCAGGTTTTTATTTTTCTTTAACCATTGAACTCAAGTACAGGTCCAAGGGTGTAACTGAGTGGCCAGCTCAGTCAGCCCCACTGATAACTCTGACACTGGCCTTGTTCTCAGTTCACCTGAATGCAGCTGCCCCAGTGTAATGAGAAAATACAGTGGCATCAGACTGCACAATAAGAGGTAGCAATGTGAAAAATCTCCAACAGACTGCCAGTACTTTATCTTCTGAACACTTACTTCCTATTCTGTAGAAGATTATGTAGTGTCGGTGCCTTTTTTTTAAACTTCAGGTTGCTACTTTAAAACCTCCTATGGTAGCATGACCTGCGGTTCTCGTGGTGGCAGCCAGAAATTGTCACAGCATTCTAGACAGGTTGCTGCTGTCTGATCTTGGTGTAGATATTAGCTGACAGCTCTTGGAGCCATTCTAATCCATCACTCCTGATCCACAAAAAAAGCAACCACGGCTTGCAGAGAAAAAAAACACCACACACACCATGCTCCTCTTGATGTAGTATAAGGCCGCACCCAGAATCTTCTGTATGTCTTTCCTGCCTTCCTGCCAGCAGTGATGTAGGAACTGTGGTAGGTGCAACTTGAAGCAATTTTAAATACAGAATTCTTTAAGTCCCCTCTCTTCTGGAAATTAATATATATTGCTGCTCCTGCACAGATTTGGGGCAGCGTTTATGACGTCAGCCTGATCTAGAGCCAGGGCAGGAACTGACGATTCTGCTCCCTATAACATGAGCCCTCGGAGGGTAGGCATGTGGATGCCATTTCTCAGCTAAAACAGTAAAGCTGTTGGGAGTGTCTTGTGCTGTCGCACCCTTTTTACTTATGTAGCGCAGCAATTTCCAACATCTATAAACAAACAAATGTTTTAGCTTGTTGTAAAGTCAGTTTTTATTACTTCTTCTTAAAAGCTGAATAACATACAGCCTGAAGAATTGACTTTGACGTATAGGCTGATTATCAAACTGTAGTCTGCATTCTCATAGTGCTGTCATAAAACTGGGAAAATTAGTGTCCCGATGAGAAATATGAAAAAATCTATAACTAGAGCAATATGAGGAGCATTTTTAGTGCTGTCACAGACTGCAGTGGAAATTAACTGCTATTGGTGTGACTTATGCCACAGGTGTACTTAACACAGTCAAGTTAAATCCTTGCTCTGTGAAGTCCGTCTGTTAATCTGGCTTCGATCCTCCTGTCACCTGCTGTTGCTGAATGTGGGATGAACTGATCCTTATGTGCACTTGGAAGATAAGGTCTGGTTTTAAATCTCATTATAGTGGTAAAACAGGGATAGATCCACTAAGAATGGAGCTACACAGGTACGAAACCTGTTTTGGTCTCTCTAATTACAAAAATACATGCCTGCATAGCTCCAGCTCTTCATAGATCATTCTGCCACGCTATCACAAAAGGGGTTGGTTTTGTATTAAATTCGAAAAATATATATTAGCCTTATAACTCAGTAGAGAACAGCCCTGGTGATTGCATCACCACTTAAAATGTTGCAAACAAGTGTACAGAACACAATACAGAAAAATAGATTAAAACATAGTTTGAGAAAGGGGGTTAGATGTCTTGGTCAGCATTTTGCTGTTTAGAAATCCTTAACAGCACCCTTTGCAATTACGTATTTGAATCACCAGACAAAGCTGCTTTTACCTTAGTCCATATATCTGAGACTGAGGATACCACTCCTGATCATTAGCACTACAAAGTTATTTGATTTATTGCTGCTAATTACTTCTGATTATTTAAAACATTCAAATTTACTTATTTTAGCTCTAATCATGACTTCCTATTCAGAGTGACTGCAGAGAAGTTTGATAATGCCTAGCAAATATTATGTTTTTAAGGACAAAATATTTTTATTTTTCATGGAAACTGCAGTGACTGAGTGAGGAAGATATTCTTTGTCAGCTAGTTGGTAAAAGCTTCAACAAAATCGGTCATGCTCTACAAAAGTGGTACAGAAAATGGTAAATGACGTGAAGTGAACAAAGTAATGCAATTCAAATTTGGGGGGTGAGGGTTTTTTTTGTTGTGGGTTTTTAAAAAAAAATATATTGTTTGCTAATGGAAAAAAGTATTTTATTGAGCTGAACCTACATGATTGTGTTCTCTTTGCTGCTGCAACAACGGCTGATATCTGGGGCTACTCCATCTCAAGAAAATACTGAAGACATTCACTGTACCTCATAGGAAAACAGAGGTTGGAAAAGCAATTGCTGCAATGTTATAATGATTTGTCTGACTGCTTGAAAGAAACACAGTACTTATCAGCATCAAATCTGGTAAGCTATCTAAGCCTGCATTGGCACGATGGAGGGATAAATTGAAGTGTCTGAGTCTCATGTCTTGATTTCCATGTACCTGTTTATTGTAGGTGTAGGAAATTAAGGCTTCTCTCTCATGTTAACCAGCATACCATGTTATCTAGTCTAAATTCAACACCTTAAATGTAAAAACTTGGGTTGAAACTGACATGTTAGTTTGGGAAAAAAATGACATTTTATCTCTAAGCTTTTGCAATTAATTGTTTCACGAAAAAAATCCCACCAGTCATTTTAACTAGTGTACAGAAGATCCAGTTTTTAGTTGCTAGTTAATGCAGATTTATTGTCTTCCATTTTGTTATTTAATGGGATGAATACTTTGAAATAACTACCAGGAATAAAAGAGAAATCACACAGTACGCAAGTTGCTAGCCAACGTTACTTCATAATATGAAAACCCAATAGCTCAGTAGTAGTGCATGGGGAAATAGTAATTTTTTTAATGTAATAATATTTAATGTAAGTAAAAAAACAGCAAAAAGTAAAATATTTGTAATGCAAAATATTTGTAATGTCCTGTACAATTCTTCTACTGTCTGCTTTTTCCCCCAGACTACATGGTCTTGATGGTGGTGAGATACAACAGAGATCTGCTGTTTAACTATGTCATTAGAGGATCAGGTAGGAAGGGCTAACTGTCACAAGGAGTCGGTCTTTGTGAAATCACTCACCAGTCTGGATCTCACCAGACCCTTGCAGTTAGAGATGTGGAACTCTGTCCACATCAGTAGCATTCAGATGTTAATAAAAATGAGCAATAAAATGACAAAGTATCAGCCCTCGGAGGCACTCTCAAATGTCAGATCATTTCTGTGATGCTGTAGATATATCCCAGCAAATTCCTTTGGCCAGTGCTGTATGTCACTGGTGCACATTCAGTGAAACACGGTACGAAAATCAGATTGAAATACCAGGATCCTAAAAGCTGCATATCGACATCTGGAATGCCTAATGGCTATTTTAATATTTCTTAACTGTCTCTGAGGCATTTAATCTTTCTGACCTTCCCCTTGCATCAGTAGCACTCTCAGCTTCATTTCTTGTGAAATATTCAGTAGCTTGCCTTCTAAAGCTTTCCACCTCTTAATCCTCTTATTGTCTCTCTTGATATCAACCTCAGCTGCTGACATGACAGCTTTTTCCAATATGTATGTGAACTAAATGGTTTGGATAAAAGCCAAGGAGCATCTTGCCTCTTGGAGAATTGTAGTAAACAGATATTGCATTAAGACCTTGCTACACAGAGTGGAAAAAAAAAAAAAAAGCCTAGCAAACTATTGCCTGAAAGACAACTTAATTCTCTACAGCTTGTGAAGGACATGCAGGGCTCGCTGTTCTTGGTCAGTCCCATTTGCTGTGGGGCGGTCAGCATCTCTGAGCTTGCCACAGATGGATGGCTTTGAAGTCTAAACTACATCTATTTCATAGAGGGGCTTTATTCCACTCCTTCAGATGACTTGCTGAAGTGAAAACTAAAGCTTTTTCATAGAATCATATCACAGAATGTTTAGAGTTGGAAGAGACCTTAAAGATCATCTAGTTCCAACCCCCTGGCCATGGGCAGGGACACCTCCCACTAGACCAGGTTGCTCAAAGCCCCATCCAGCCTGGCCTTGAACACCTCCAGGGATGGGGCATCCACAACTTCTCTGAGCAACCTGTTCCAGTGCCTCACCACGCTCACTGTAAAGAATTTATTCCTAACATCTAATCTAAATCTAACCCCTTTCAGTTTAAAACTATTACCCCTCATCCTATCACTACACTCCCTGATGAAGAGTCCCTCCCCATCTTCCCTGTGGGCCCCCATTAGGTACTGGAAGGCTGCTATAAGGTGTCCCTGGAGTCTTCTCTTCTCCAGGCTGAACACCACCAACTCTCTCAGCCTGTCCTCATAGGAGAGGTGTGCCAGCCTTCTGACCATTTCTGTGGCCCTCCTCTGGGCTCGCTCCAACAGGTCCATGTCCTTCTTATGTTGGGGGCACCAGAGCTGGATGCCATCTAGGTGGGGTCTCATGTCAGCAGAGTAGAGAGGCAGAATCACCTCCCTTGACCTGCTGGCCACGCTTCTTTTGATGTAGCCCAGGATGCAGTTGGCTTTCTGGGCTGTGAGCGCACATTGCCAGCTCACGTTGACCTTCTCATCAACCAATAACCCTCAGTCACTCTCCTCAGGGCTGCTCTCAATCCATTTTCCACCCAGCCTGTATTTGTGCTTGGGATTGCCCTGACCCACATGCAGGACCTTGCATTTGGCCTTGTTGCACTTCATGAGGTTCTCACAGGCTCATGTCTCAGGCCTGTCCAGATCCCTCTGCATGGCATCCCTTCCCTCCAGCATGTCAACCACACCACACAGCGTGGTGTCGTCGGCAAACTTGCTGAGGGTGCACTCGATCCCACTACCCATGTCACCAACAAAGATGTTAAACAGCATGGCTCCCAGTGCCGACCCCTGAGGAACAGCGCTCGTAACTGGTCTCCACTTGGGCATCGAGCTGTTGACCACAACTCTTTGTGTGCGACCATCCAGCCAGTTCTTAATCCACTGGGTGGTCCATCCATCAAACCCATATCTCTCCAATTTAGAGACAAGGATGTTGTGTGGGCCAGTATCAAATGCTTTGCACAAGTCCAGGTAGATGACGTCAGCTGGTCTTCCTTTATCCACCAATGCTGTAATGCCATTGAAGGCCATCAAATTTTTCAGGCAAAATCCGCCCTTAGTGAAGCCATGCGTGTTGTCACCAGTCATCTTTTCTATGTGCCTTTGCATAGTTTCCAGGAGGATCTGCTTCATGATCTTCCCATGCACACAGGTGAGACTGTGTCTCCCTTTTTTCCTTTTTTAAAAATGGGGGTTGTGTTTCCACTTTTCCAGTCAGCAGGAACTTCACTGGACTGCTATGACTTCTCAAGTATGATGGATAGTGGCTTGGTAAATTCATCTGCCAGTTCCCTTAGGACCCACAGAGGAATCTCATCAGGTCCCATGGATCTGTGCACCTTCAGGTTCCTTAGATGGTCTCAAACCTGATCTTCTCCTACAGTGGGCAGTTCTTCATTCTCCCAGTCCCTGCCTTTGCCTTCTGTGACTTGTGCAGCTACAAAACTTGCCAGCGAAGACTGAGGCAAAAAAATCATTGAGTACCTCAGTCTTCTCCATATCCCAGGTGACCAGGTCTCCCATTTCCTTTCAGAGGGGGCCCACATTTTCCCTACTCTTCTTCTTATCACCAACACACCTGTAGAAGCTTTTCTTGTTGCCCTTGATGTCCCTGGCCAGATTTATTTCTACCAGGGCTTTAGCTCTCCTAACCTGATCCCTGGCTGCTTGGACAATTTCTCTGTATTCCTCCTAGACTACCTTTCCTTGCTTCCACCCTCTGTAGGCTTCCTTTTTGTATTTAAGTTTGTCTAGGAACTCCTTGTTCATCCATTCAGGCCTCCTAGTATTTTTGCCTGACTTCTTTGTTGGGGTGCATCACTCCTGAGCTTGGGGGAGGTGATCCTTGAATATTAATCAGCTTTCTTGGGCCTCTCTTCCCTCCAAGGCTTTATCCCATAGTACTTTGCCAAGCAGATCCCTGAAGAGATCACAGTCTGCTCTCCTGAACTCCGGGGTGCTGAGCTTGCTGTGCGCCCTCCTTGCTGCCCTAAGGTTCTTGACCTCCACCATCTCATTGTCACTGCAGCCAAGGCTGCCCTTGAGCTTCACATTCCCCACCAGCCCCTTCTTGTTGGTGAGAACAAGGTCCAGCATGGCACCTCTCCTTGTTGGCTCCTCTATCACTTGGAGAAGGAAGATATCATTGACACATTCCAGGAACCTCCTGGATTGCTTATGCCTTGCTGTGTTGTCCTTCCAACAGCTATTGGGGTGGTTAAAGTCCCTCACGAGGACCAGGGCTTGTGAACATGAGGCTGCTCCTATCTGTCTGTAGAGGGCCTTGTCCACTCGGTCTTCCTGGTCAGGTGGCCTGTAGCAGACCCCCACTATAATGTCACTTGTCCCTGCCCTCCCTTTAATCCTGACCCATAAGCTCTCATTTGGCCCCTCATCCATCCCCAGCCAGAGTTCCATGCACTCCAGCTGGTCACTGACAGAGAGGGTGACACCTCCTCCTCACCTCCCCTGCCTGTCCTTCCTGAATACCCTGTATCCTTCCATTCCAACACTGCAGTGATAGAAGCCATTCGACCACATCTCTGTGATGCCAATGAGATCATAGCCCTGCAGGCATGTGTACGTCTCTAACTCCTGTTTATTCCCCATGCTATGCGTGTTTGCATAGAAGCATTTAAGTTGGGCCCCTGATGAAGCTGACTTACTGGCTGGAGTGACCGGAATTCCTTTGTGCTGCACTCCAGGGGCTCTCCTGCTGTCCTGTAACCCTTCTCCAGGCTCTGGGCATCTGTTGCTGGCATTGGCATCATACTGGTATGAGTGGGACAGATTGAGGTTCCCCTCCCCTGGAAACTTTAGTTTAAAGCCCTTTTCACCAGCTTGGCAAGCCTTAGACCAAAGATGCTCTTCCACTTCTCTGACAAGTGGACCCCATCTGGGCCCAGTAGACCGAGTTTCTCAAAGCAAGTCCCACGGTCTAAGTAGCCAAACCCTTGGCTGTGGCACCAGTCCTGTAGCCATTTGTTGACTGGTCCTATTAACCCCCTTCCCTTTGACTGGGAGGACTGATGAAAAAACAACCTGCACCCCAGAGTCCCTAACCATTCCTCCCAGGGCTCTATAATCCCTCTTGATATTCCTTAGGCCGCTCCTGGCCGTATCACTGGCATCCACATGAAACAACAGCAGCGGACAGTAGTCAGAGGGCTGTACAAAGCTTGGTAGTCTCTCAGTGACATCCCTGGTACGAGCCCCTGGTAAGCAGCACACCTCCCTCGAGAGTGTGTCAGGTCGGCAATCGGGTGCCTCCGTACTTCTCAGAAAAGAGTCACCTGCTGCTGTCACCCGTCGCCTTTCCTTAGTTGCGCTGGTTGTTATCTGGGGAGCAGATTGGGCTGCCTTCCTCGGCTCCAGCGCCTCTCCTGATGTAGCGGGTCTTTCCTCTTCAGTCTGCAAAGCGGTGAAGCAGTTCTGCAAGGGCACCTCAGGCTTTGGCGGAAGTCTCTTCCTCCTGCTGGTCCTTCCCGTTGCAAGCTTCCATTCTTCTGCATTATTGGCTCCCCTCCCTCCTGTGAGGAGGAGGTTTTGGTTGTTTGGCTGTGGATCTACTGCAGACTGTGTTTGGAACCAGCTATCTAACTCCTCCTCAGCCTCCCTGATGCTACACAGCCTCCTCACCACCTCCTGCGGCTCAGCCACCTGCTGCAGGAGGTCCTCCACTTGGGCACACCTTTTGCAGACAGGTGTGCTGCCTATGTCTTCTCCAGGAGAAAGGTCGAGGCACCTCCTGCAGTCTGAGGTCTGCACCACAGCCTCTCCCTTCAGCAGCTCCGACTGGGTGGAGGCATCACCCTCCATTGGCTGGGGTAGATGGTGCAGACCCCCAAGCTCGAGCTGCAGCCTTTGCTCTCAGGCAAGTGCCCACCATTCTGCCTTGAGGGTCAGGTAGGATGGGTGACCTTGACCCCTGCAGATGGTCACAGAACAGTGCCTGGTTGCTGGGTTATGTGTACTTCAAATCTCCCACTTTGCTATTTTGTTTTGTTCTGTCCTTTTACTTTTTTTCCTTTAACCAAGACTTTTATTCAGGAATCCTGTCCCCACCGCAAGAGTCTGGCCCTGGACAGGAGCCACCAGGTGCTCAGGTGTTGGCCGTGCCCTGTGGCAGGGCCAGCACCACCTTTGATCTGCCGGATAGTCCTATGCATGCTGAGGCTCAGTCCGCTTCCTCCTGCCATTGCCCCCGGCCAACGCTTGGCCAGTCCCCACTTGTATAAGCAGTGCCCTCAGCTTACTGAGGGCAAGTCCAGAATGGCACTGCTTGGAAGGAAGCCCCAACTGTCCCTGCTGCTGCTTCCCTCTTCCTCAAAGGGGAGCGACCCAATCATCACTATTGGGCTTTAGAGATAGAAAGCGCTTTCTTTTCCCCACTGTTTGCATCCCGGGGTGGGAGGGAGGGAAGGGGAGGAGGAGGTGGTTGTGATTGCTTGTGTGTGGGAGAGTCTTTCAGCTCTGACTCCCCTAGCTAATACATGGTTTTTTTCAGTGTTGCCATCTACACAACTCCTCAGAGGTGATGCTTTGCATAAGTCATAAAAGGATTTCTAAGTAAAAGTAATTTAAAATAGTTCTGTGAGTTGCTGGGGATTTTAAGACCTTTGAGGCCATGTACCAGTGTGTTTATGCAGTGCAGCACTAGCTAACAGCTCTTCCAAGCAACCTGACGTGGTCCTTGGATGCTCTAGGGGCTGCAGTGAGACATGTTCCTGGCATCCCGCTGGCTTGGGGCATCTCCGCGTTTGGTTGGTGTTTCCAGATTCCTCAGGGGGCCTCTGCGGCACGGTGCCCGTGTGTTTGCAGGAAGGGGAGAGCTTCTGCCCCTGCGGCATGAATCCAGCAGTGCAACAGGAAAGAAGGAGAGAGAAAAAGTAGACTAAGGCAGCCCAAAAAGCTGTCTTGAGACAGGTTTTTGGTTGCACATGTTCTGTTTCTCTTCTCTGGGAATGTCACACAGGAGCAGAGAGTCCTCTCTTTCAAAGGGCTATTCAATTAAACTTTCTTTTTTGAGATTGTATGCATTAGAAGGATTCATTTTTCAACCTAAAGGTCCTGTCAGTGGCTTTGTAGTGTTTATTTTCAGAGACTCATGAGCAACCGGACTTGACATATTCACCGTAAGCACAGTGAGCCCCTTGATAGGGGAAGTGACGCTAATTGCCCCAGGGAAACACATGGAGAGTGTATTGGTCTGTGCCCAGCTTTTCTATTTAACACTCCTGCCTGCACACTGTCTCGGGAGTTGAAAGCTCAGCTTTGGAAATGTCAGGTGATGACATTTTCATTTCCCTTTGAAAACTATCCCACAGTCAAATTGATCTTGCCTTTTAGGAAATTTTTTTCTTTTTTTTTTTCTTTTTTTCTTACCCCCCTAAACTGTCTTTATGCTTCAAATAGAAGGCATGCAAAACGGCATGTTTTGCATTTGGGTGCGAAAGACTATTTCTTGGCATTACTGACACCAGAAACCATGTTAATGTACTGTCAGTTCAGCTCCCTTGCAGAAAAAGGTTTTTGTTTTTTCAGGTGAGCTGTTTTCAACTGACCTTTCTATTCTCGGTCATTGATAGAAGAGGAATATCTGCTGCACAGAGCTGAGCCTTCTCAAATTTGTTCTGGCGGGTGATCTTGCAGGGAACTAGAGTTGAGCTGGTCAAATTCCCCTCACACCACCACTTTTTGACAATAAAGATCCAACCATATTTATTATAATTATTACGTAGGAGACTTCTAAATAAATGTTTATAATGCTGCGATGTTTCAGAATGTAGCCTTCACTTGTACTCCTCCCTTCTTCTTTCCTGTGTGTTATTTGCTTCACTTGCTGCCAGGAGCATCAGATGCAGCCTTGAAGGAAGGCCAGCATTTGCATAGCTCCCATCAGGTTTGAAAGGGATGCCATGACAAGTTTCCTTTCTGCACAGCTTGGAACAAAATGAAATATGTCCATATGTAGAACACAACTGCAGTAAATGGCAAAAAAAAAAAAAGGAGTTAGAATAGCACATCAGAATATTTTATAAACTCTCTTCACTGGGGATGAAGGAAAACTTATAACCAAAAGACTCTTAATTTCTAGATGTAGTCTGTTTTTTTCCAGTGGACGGAGGTGTGCTCAAAGGAAAATGTCCGCTGCACTTTTTGGACAATAGATGTGGCGTGACCGCAGGTAAGGTAGTTATATAAGTGCTGAACTGCATGGTTAAAGGGAATTTTCTTTAAACTAATGGAATACCATACATGTAGAGTCATTTATTATAAAAGGAAAAATATACCTAGGTCAATAAAAAACATTTGTACATGATTTTATGAGAAGAAAAAAATTAATATGAGGATGGGGAGATTGCTTTTTATTGTTTCTGAGATGACTGTGCATTTTTTTAACAGAATAATATATGAAATTGATCTTTAGAGAAGCCTATCTGACTTGCTTTAAGCAGTAGCACCACCACATGTCAGGAAGCAGCCAGAGGTCCAAAACACGATATTAACTCCTAATTCTGTGATTAGAAAAAACTCAGTAAAACCTGAGTTAAGGAAAATATGCAGTAGTTAATTCTATAAAAGTAGGATATTAGTCACAGTTTACAAGTCAGATTTATTTTCCAGCTAAATATCTTTCCTACAATCTTTCTTCCATCTCTGCTCAGTTTTGGGGCATGTCTTATACTGTGTCTAAACTGTGTAAGGTCACAAAGAGTCCTCCTTGACTGCTGCACTGCCACCTCTCCAGAATTCACATTTCATGACCGATTTGCTGCAGCCCTTGCTGTGTTGTCCTTTAGATTTATCAGTGCATGTTGGGATCTTCTGGCAGAAGAAGTAAGGTGAAAATCTAGCAGAAAAAAATCACCATCTTGTTGATGTCCTGAAAACTGCTTTTCCCTTTAAATACCACGTGTGTAAGAATTAAGTCTGGGACTCTTATGCTCTCTTAGATATATAGTCACACTGAGAAATCAAAAGGGCATTTGAGAGCACTTTTTGCTCTGAATTCTCCAACTCTCTTGTGCTGTATAGTTAGTGCCATGGAAACCTGACCTACAGCAATGCAGTTAGAGGATCAAAAATAATAGTGGCCCAGAAGAGTGTATATGACCTTTTGCTTTGAGGCTAATGAGGGAAGAAGCTTGCAAGGGTTACTCATTCAAGTTCTTCAAATATGTAGAATTTTAATTAAAACATGATTTAAGCATTAATTAATGTGCACTAATCATTACTGAGATGTGGCTGCCACCTGAATTTCCAGTCTCAGTATTGTGCTTAAGCCAGGTAAAGAATAACTATTGAAGGTCAGTTATCTGAATGAGGCCATTTATCCTCTAAATCCAATGTTTTAAAGAAAACTCATATCAATACCATCTGCTTGTGAGAAAAGAGTCAACATAAGCTCACATTGCTGCATATTGTATTTTTCTACATGGTCCCACACAGACAGTTTCCTAAAAATTATTTCTTACAAATGACTGTCATGGTGGTAACTTTCATTGGTTTGGAGACTCGGTAGTAAAAATTTGCATAACTTTGCCATTGTGTTTTGCAAGTGGACATACGGATAGCATTAAAGCGTTCTGGTACGACAATGCTCTCGTTCATAGCTTGTTTCTCTCCAGGGAAGAAGCTACACGCAGTTGTAATGGTCCTTAACTGTCTAAAAAAGTGTTTTCTGGCTTTCTCTTGCTGCTTCTTTATTTATATATTTCTTTTTAAGACAGCATTTGCCCTTTTTCCAGTAGCCAAATAGCCTTGTAATCAAAAAGGTGTCTTTGTCATTTGATACCTTGGTTGTTCCCTGCTACTGCCAAGTGGATAATGCAAAGTCTGTGTCCTGGTATCTTGAAGTTTGACACAGGCTGAAAACAAGCTGTTCCCAAAATGGGCTTGCCAGGTATTCTTGCAAGCCAGCTTTTCGTATTTAAGTCTGAGAGACATTCAGCATGTGGATTTTCCTGAGAAACAGAGCTCTTTGTTACCTTCAGCAGGTATCAGTACCTACTGGACCTGCTGATTCTGTGCGTCTTTGGATGCATTTTGTGATGGGACAGTCAATCACAGCCTGGTGTCTGGTGTGACCAGTCAGCTGACTGATCCCAGTTATGATAAGCCACTTGCTACTAATGGTGCTTCTCTTTACATTAGAAATAGGAAAACTGCCCTTACCTCTTCTGAATACTGAAGATCAATATATTCACGCTCCTGAAGTATCCAAGAGCACTGTATCAAATGTGATGCAAGTATCACCTAATTTGTAAATAAAGCTTAATATTTATAGTTTGATATGAGTGAAGAGTGGATCAGGACATGGGAGTCTGGTTTCTGTCTCTGGCTTCTGCCGGTGACTCGAGCCTGGTTTCGGGACAGGGAGAGGCATGCATGTGTTAGCTGTACCGAGTTTGCTGAGCAAGGGGAAAATGTGTTAGATGCCTGCCAAGCTGAATGGATAATAATATACACTTGAGTTCTGATAACTGCTTTGTTCTGAAGTATCGTGAATAATAACAGCACTAAGGAAAATACTGTATGTTTTTGAAACTGTGTATTGCACAATTTAGGGCATTATCTAATGAATGCCTCATAGGCACAATTCAGTAAATGAAAAGCCTGCTTGTGTTTCAGAAGCAGCAAATGATTTCATTTACCCTGAAAGGTTTTCTAAATGGACTGGAGGCTCCAAGATGACTAGATACTGACAACAGGCATAGTCCAAGGATTTGCTTTTATATCATAGGCTTATAACCAGTTGTCTCTGATTTTATATAGTCATTCATTTAATTATAAGTTCCAAAAACTAGGTGGAATAAAGTTATATGACCATGAGCAGAGAAAAGCTAATGAGTTATCTAACGCACTGCTTACTGCTTAGATTACAGTTGTTGCTAATAATGCAGATGAAGCTCTGGAATACTTATTTTCTGTTTATCTCTAAGGAATATTTCAGAAATGTATTTTTTTAATCATCCTGCCTCCTATTGTCTCAAAGGTTTTCAGAAGAACGCTGCCAGTTGTTTCTCATATTCTTGCTTTGTATGGATGTAGTTTCTAACTTATCTAGCTGGGAAAAACAGACAACTTCCTCGGTACACAAATTTCACAGGGCAACCCTGGGACTAAAATGATCATTCCCTTCTCCACAAACTTTGTTTATCCTCAAATGATCACGAACACAACAGCACTAGTACTGCAAGTTTAACCCAAGCATGTTAGAATAGGGGCACCAGATGTGTTTCCATCTTTTTAAAACAGAGCAACATCTTGACGACAAGCTTTTGAGAGTAATCAGCTCTTCCCTAATTTTATTGCATGCGAATAGGAAAAAAAATCATATTATTCACTGAGAAAGAAGAGACAATGACATAAGCGCTTCTCTTAAACGTTTTCTCAGAAAGGAGGTCTTAATGAGGTAGTTTGTTTTTCTTTAGCTGTCATACAAGTAGTTTGGGTAAAGCTTTGTGTTAACTACCTGTTCAATCTGATCAAGTTTAAAATTCAAAGGAGTGTGGCCAGCAGGTCGAGGGAGGTCATCCTCCCCCTCTACTCTGCTCTGGTGAGGCCGCATCTGGAATACTGCGTCCAGTTCTGGGCTCCCCAGTTCAAGAAGGACAGGGATCTGCTGGAGAGGGTCCAGCAAAGGGCTACAAAGATGATTAGGGGATTGGAACATCTTTCATATGAGGAGAGGCTGAGGGATTTGTGTCTCTTTAGTCTGGAGAAAAGAAGATTGAGGGGGGATCTTGTTAATGCTTTCAAATACTTGAAGGGCGGATGCCAGGGGGATGGGAGCAGTCTTTTTTCAGTGGTGCCCATTGATAGGACGAGGGGTAATGGGCACAAACTTGAACATAGAAAGTTCCATCTTAACATGAGGAGGAACTTCTTTACTTTGAGGGTGGTGGAGCACTGGAACAGGCTGCCCAGAGAGGTTGTGGAGTCTCCCACTCTGGAGACATTCAAAACCGGCCTGGACGCTGTCCTGTGCAACCTGTTGTAGGTGACCCTGCTCTGGCGGGGGGGGGGGGACTAGATGATCTCCAGAGGTCCCTTCCAACCCTGACTATTCTGTGATTCTGTGATTCTGTGACATTTAAGTGAGCAATGTTCTAGATCAACTATTTATATTGTTTTGAATAATATATGTATAAAAACATACTTGGGAAAAGCAAAAATTATTTTTTTCTTTTCTTTGGAAAGGATGCCTATGATCTTGATTCAGAAATCACCACCTGTCTTTCCTAAGTCCACTTCGTTATAGAAAGGTAAGTTTGTTATGTGGAGGCACTTGCTAATAGCTGAAAAGTATGATTGGACTCGATGATCTTAAAGGTTCCTTCCAACCTAGACATTTCTATGTTTCTATACCTCACTGTCAGCCATACCTCGTGCTGCCTGATGTCCCATGGTGAGCTGCAGATCCTACCTGAGCCTCCCATTTCACCCACTCCTCCTGCCCTTCTGACCAGACTGGACGGTGTCAGGGAGAAGCCACATGCAGCCCTCCTTTATGGGGTGAACGAAGAGCATCACGGAGCAGGGACCAAATAACCAACTTCTTGTGCAACCCAACCCAACTTTCCTAGAGAAATGGCCCATTGTTTTTACTCATTAAAGGCTGTAAAGCTGATTCACTACAGCGAGCCTCGTACAGTTGGCAGGAGAAGCAACAATATGAGAGTTGAAAAATGTGGAAATGAAAAGGTAAGTAAGAAAAGGAGGGGAAAGAGGGAGCGACACAGTAAGAACCATCATAATGAAGCATCTAACTCGTAAACCTTCATTTGAGTACCTAAATAATTAGAAGCATGGCAAGTAATAGCTGGAGTGACCAGAAAGAGAGTGGCATTGGGTCAATGGTCTCATTAAAAACCCTTCTTACTCAAAGATTGGCTGATCCTCTCTGTTTGAGGAAGGAGAAACAAATAGAGTAAATGGTCTGTGCCTGACCTTTGTGCACAAGAAGAGAGGGAAAGATAGATGTATACTACAGTAGAGTTGCATTCTTACACTTTCGCAAGAAGTTTTTGTGCCCCCGGCAAGCAGAGGAGAGAGCAGGTCTCTCCCTGGCTAAAGAAAAACCGTCCCAGTGAAAACACCCGAGAAGCAGAAGTCTGACAAAGATTTTGATCTCTCCATAGATGAGACTCAACGTTGATTTAAATCCTATCCATTCATACTCTGGTGTGTTTAAAGGCCTGTGAATAAATAGTGGCCACCAACAACTGACGGATATTTTCTCATACCCAGGCCTCAAGTTGGAAACCCAAGAAATTTTCAGTATGTGCTCTCTGTGCTGTAAATGTAGCTTTCCACCTGCTGAGGAGACATGTGAACCCAGCACGACAATGAAAAAAAGGGCAAGCATCTTCTTGTCATAAGTTAAAAAAAAAATAAAAACCTCAAAAACATTCCGTGTGTTAGGGAAAAAAAAACCACAAGCCAGAAACCTCAAAATAAACATCATAGTTCTGTAGAGCAGTTACCAGACATGGGAAACTTATGGCTGAGGAACAGTTTCTCTTTACAGGTTTTTTTCTGCCCTGCTGCATTTCATGCGTTGCAATACACCAAAGCATGGACTTAAATTTCAGATGTGCTTTTTATATGTTTCTGTGTTGCCTCTGGTAACTTTCCTTCTCCAAATATATAACTCAATAATAAGGTTCTTGATATAATAAACTCTCATGATAGTGGACTGTGGACAGCAGCAAGTCTGATCTGGGGTGTTCTGTGAAATTTTGTTTTATCAATAATTGTAATAACAGCTCATGGTGACAGTACTGAGTGCCAAGCAAAACTAAGAAACCTACGAGTTCTGTTTGTGATTGATCTTTTTCTGGAAGCATACTGTAGTTTTGTTCTGTTTCTCGTAAGAGAAAAAGGTTGCTTTTGTTGGAAAAGTAAATTATCTTTCTCAGCTGTTTGTTTAGTCATTTCTCCTTGAAACGAAGCAGTGAAGCCGTTCCAAGCATTCCAGATCTCCTTATTTTAGATAATGATTTACTTATTTTGAGAATTTGGCAGTGAAGGCCAAATAGTGTTTGAGTACATCATAAATTTTAGTGGAACCTTCCAAGACAGCATCCCGGTGAGAAGTACAGTGCTGTCAGCTGATCTTTAGTCATGCATTTGATTTCTTTCTGACAGTCATTCAATGAATGTGTGGTAGAGAACGGATCTAAGCCCAGTTGTTTAGGCTGCCAGATTACAATAGCAAAATAGTTAGCGCATTACACTACAGGTTTATAGCTGATTTCCATAGTTTGCTAGCTGGTTATCAGCCACTTTTGCTACCCTTTTCAGATGTAGTCCTTGAGAAGGTCTCTACAGAAATAGTAGTTGCAACATACATTTCCGAACTATTGATCCTAGGTCTTGGAAATAAAATGAAAACTAACTATTGGCAGACTACTTCTGTGGTTCTAATTTTCCTAACAAAATCTCATTACAACTGGCTGTGTTCTCATCCTTTCTTTTGTGAGACTAATTATCTTGAAGATAATTCTTTCATTTATGATTTCGTAAAGAAACAAAAAGTCCAAGAGTAAGAACATTTGTTTCTTATTCTTGAAAACATAATGCAGGGATTATACTTTTTATTATTTTAGATAGTTGTTCTAATGCTTTTGGGGTGATCAAGTACCAGAGAACGTACCACAGGTATTTCTGTGTGTTGTGAATGTGCCACTCACTTTGAAATACTCTCTTTTAAATACTGAGGCTGAATTGATGCAATTGTTTGGTATCTTCTATGGTGTAAACAGTAAGTGTGCAAAGCTATCATTTTAATGGTGATAGTTTTACAGTGATCTTAAAATATCATTTATGTGCAGCCACGCTAATGTGCAGTAACAATGAAGTATCAGTTGGGACCCCGTGTAGTCATTGCTTTTAACAAAGTTCAATTGCTTAAATTTGGTTTTGGCCAGGTTTAACACTGTTAAAATACTTTAAGCAAAAGCCGTGCCAAGTGACTCAGGCTATTACAACAGAAATCAGCCAGACCTACTATATTTTGAGAAGAATCCATGTAGATTCTACGCAGGCATTTTTTTGTCCTTCACCTGCCTTTGGTGGGGGCTTTTTTTAGTGTCTTTACAGAGTCTAACACATGACACAAGAAGTGTTTTTTTAGCTTGTGCCTTACACGTGGCAGAGGTGCTTGGTTTGGGTTCTTTTTTTCCCCTTTACAGTTCTGATTTTACAAACACTTTGAAGTTCTCCATCATTTCCTCAGTTCCTCTTCTCGTTGTCTTGGCCTGAGTCAGCATAGGGCATTATCCTAGTCATGATGGTCCAGGCATCTAAAGGAGGCAAGATTTGGAAAGAGAGCTCAGAGCATCACCTCCCCCAGCCAACTCTACTTCCTGCAGCAGGACCCGTGAACATGCACTTGCACCATTGTTGGTATTTCCTAGTAGGACTGGGACCTAAAACTACAAGCTTTACCTCCATATTTTTGTCTGAATTGAAGTAGACCTCAGAAAATAATAGCCCTCTTTATGTGTGTTTGAAATATGAATATTTTTCTCTAGGAACTTTGATTTTTATTTACTGTTTAAAACTTAAGGACAAGGGAGAGCCCAGCAATATACAGAAACACTTTGAATGCTGGGCTGCTAGACAGGTGACACAGCTTCATTGGACTACTGGGATAATTTTTTTAGCAGACAGCAGGAAAAGGGTCTGTTATTATGGCAAGCTCATAACACCATAAAGATAGCATGGAAATGATTGTGTTATCTTTTTTTAAAAAGGCACATAGAAAGGCCATTTCCACTTGGTTATGGAAATGAAATGGGACAGAATTATGGAAATACCCAGTCATTTTCCAATGAGATTGATGAACAGTACAGAAAATGTTTAAAAAAAAAAAAAAAAAAAAAAAAAGAAAACTACTGTCTGTGTTAGCTAGGAATTTTTGACAAGAACTGCCTAGTGGGGGGAAAAAAAGGCAAGTTCAGCTCTTGAAAAGGAGGAAGCCCCACTGGAAATAGGGGATAATTTATTTAGTGAATAATCTTTGTCTTTATTTTGGGTTTTGACTCAGCTGTATTTCTCTGTCTTCGGTATAGACCCATAAGAACTGTGGTTTCAGTTAGTCTTTGTAAAGCATCATTAACACACTACCACATGCATCATCCAGTGATGTTTTTAGAAGAAAGTTCAAAGTTGCTGTGATTTTTTTTTTCTTGACATTTAGCTAGGAAGAATGTCAGATATGACAATAAATCCTGATTCTGAATTTTTAGAAGGAATGTCTTAGAAATCTTGATCCTATAGGGAACAGAAACGGCCTAAAGAGAAAGGAGGTACCTAGTGGCCAAGGGAAGGTATGAAAAAATAAGAATAGAGGTTATGAACGCTAAATCCTACAGAAATGCTGTGGCAGCTGCTGGTGCTCTCTGAGCATGCTCTCTCCACTTCTAATCTCCCATGCTTTGGTGCAGATTTCAGCAGCAAGCATTGGTGAGCACAAAGCACAGGGACAAAGGGGGGCTGAATCTTTGGTCCTGGAGCAGAGCTCCTTGCAAATGGGAGAAGGAAGAACAGAAAGCAAAGCTACACTCAGTGGGAGGGAAACACAACAGAGGTTGTCCTTCGTGGTGAGAGTCTTCCAAAGGCTTTGGCTAAAAATTTTGACCAGGAAAGGAAAGAGCTAACAAAGCAACATGAGCAGGGTAGAGGAGCGAGGCTACCTCTGTCTCTCCCAGCAGCTCAGGCTGGATTCCACCTTGCTCCTCCTTACAACTCTTTTCATGCAGGACAGTGGTTCCTGGTCCATGATTTAGTAACTCTGCAGCACAGCAGTGCCTTGGGCCTACCCTTGTGTGTCATTAAATCCCACTGACTGGTAAATTTTCATCCTGCATGGCCCCAGTATGCCATTATAAATCTTGTTTCTAGCCAAGTATAACAAGTGTTTAGTTCTGTTAGATTCAATTCTAGTGAAGATGCTCAGACTGAAGCTTCCTTGCAAGCATCTGACAAACTTACGCCAAAGAAAATTCACAAAATCTTTTAATTTTTCACTAAGCGTATGGAGGGCATCCAGGACACTGCAGCCTAATAACTACAGGATGGTTGTGAATTCTTTGCTTATCATGCACCTAATATTCTCCATACAAAAGGGTTTCACTTTGTGGTCTGCAAATAAACTTATTTGCATGTCAAATATTTCAGCCTTCCAGGATGAGAGTCACTGGAAGACTAGGTAGCTATTATTGTGTTTTGACCCACGATGAGAATATTTTTTCAAGCTGAGAAGGCAGAGGCAAACCACATGCCTTTTTTTCCTTCTCTAGACTCAGGTGAGCAGATTTGCATTGTTGTTACACACTTAGATACTTTAATTTTCAAACTAACGCACTTGAAAGCTTAATAAACCTTTTTGTCATGGTGGGAAATTGACTTAGATGGCAGGGTGAGTTATAATTGAAGCAAAGTTCAAATCTCATTAATAGGCAAGTCTGCTTAAGTGTAACCATCTGTGACATAAAAACCTTGGCAGTCACTGCAACCTCAGGCAGCAAACATGGTAAAAAATACAATCACCTTAAGAGGTACTTTTGGGTTCTTTTCTTGAGTGTCTCCAAAGCATATAAAAGTTGCAGTATAAGATTATAGATAATTTACAGAGCTCTTTCATAAGGGACCCTTAATCTTTTAACTCATCACTTACACAGAATTGCTCCTGAGGTAAATCTTTCCATGCTTAATCAGTGGACAGATTCCCACTCCTGTTGGGACCTGATCCAGCTCTCAGATATCAGCAAAGAGAGACTCCTACTAAGTGTACAAGCTGAAGCAAACCATTCTTTAGCAGCTAAGTTGTTAACACAGGTTCTTTATAGAAAGATTGATCATTGGCCCTACCAGTCCATAGCTCAGGTGATAATATATAAGTCTGGGTCTTGTTGTAGGTGATATACAGGTACAAGGGCTCCACTAAAGCATACTTCCAGTGTGTGAAATGCAGCTCATCTGAATAAAGATACTGGAATTTCAAAACCCAGATGACTGGCACAGAGTGATCCTGGGGTTTCTGGGTGTTCAGCCTATGGCAGATAGATTCAGGTCTGGCACACCAAAAAAGTTATCTGGGTTCATCTTGCTTTACAGCCTGTTGCTGTGGCATATAAATGCTGGTGCCACAGCTTCTGTAAGAGCTTTAAGCAAGTCCTTAGAAAGACTTGCTTCCAGCCCTCTTAAGCTGTTGGCACTGATGAATTACAATTTTGGCATGCTGTTCCCTGATTGATGCTCCTTGTCTGACAAGACATGATTTTTATTTTGATCTGGTCTGTCATTTTTATCAGGTTTAAGCTTACTGCTGTTTAGGTGCACGTTATCTGGTATCTTTTGTAGTTGTGGAGTCCAAAAGCAGATTTTTCAGAAGTGCTTAACCTTGACATTATTTCTGTCTTCTCAAGTTAATAGTGTTTGGCCAGTAGAGTGCTCTTTCCCTGCCCGTTGCTTGTAATCTGCTTGTTTGCTGCAGGGTGAGGTGCAGAGTGTACCTGTCATACACACAGCTGGATGTCATAAATGATTCACACCTATTTTCAAACAAGTGCACTTTTTAGAAAAATCCTTGTAGTAGATGTTTTATAAACCCAGCAAGCTGATGAGTCTGACAGCGTACATGGGAAAGGACCAAAGGTCTGCTGTGCATTTCAGATGATGACCTTACTTATCCTTAAAGCCAAATTTTAATCACTGAACCAGGTGCTTCAGCTCAGGCTTCTGAAACTGAGGATCACAAACATGTGGCTTTCCTCTTTTTGTCTCAGGCTCACCCAGTGCCTGTCTTATCCTGTCACAAGTAACTCCTGCTCTGTGCCTTTATTTTTATACCCTGCTGAGCTTGACTTAGGGGTCTTTTCAGGAATTCTCTTGCTTTAGATTTCTATATTAAAATGTTTGGATTCGTAATAATGATTTTTTTCCAGCACTGTTAGTATTTCTCCTGCTTCTTTTTCTAATTGTGATAACTGCTTAACAATAATAAAGTAACTGTTCCTGCCAGGCAACATTTTCCACTCTGAGCTATAAACAATTTGTTCAGTTGTTTGGGCAAATTCATTATCTGTGCAAGCATTTGTGTGAATTTTGTAAACATTTAAGATGAAATAGATATCTAAAGTCAACTGCTGAGCCCAGCATACATAAAACTTGGTTACACTTGGTAGGGGGAGAGATATCAACGCATGGGTGACATCTTGTAAAATGCTGAGCACAAAGTTAAGAGGAATAAAGAGATATGCTAAAGAGTGCTGCCTTGAAGAAAGTGAATGTTGAAGCATTGTGGTATTAACACGGCAAAATCTTTAGCTTCTACCCTGCGGGGTTGTTTTTCATTGCTTGAAGTCTCAAGGTGTCTGCCTGTTAAGTAGCGTCAAGAAATGAGTTGCTGCAGGTTTCCTGTTTTGAATCGGAAAGCACTCTGGATCAGAAAGGATTGCTGCAACCTAAACCTTTCAGCTTCTCCAGCAAAAGGCGAGTTAACCGATATCTTCTAAATGACCTCTGAAAGTCACTTGTAATTCTTCAGTGTTCAGGCTGGAGAGCCTGTGGGACACGGCGCTGCTGCAATGCCACCGCAGCATGCACCTCTTTGTGATTAGAGTCTCCCGGAACAATAATCGTCCAGCGCCACCCTCGCTGCAGATGCTAGGTAAATACTATAATCATTTTTGAGGGACCAAAAATAGCATTCGTCCTGAAAAAAAAACTGACTATTCTTTTGTTCTAGACATGTGGTTTAGTGACAATATTCACTTTTTCCATAATTTTCAGTCTCATCTCTTTCTAGTGTTATATTAACTTCATTTGCATGTCCCTTCTTTGTTCAATCACTTTTAAATATTAAGCCCATTATCTTGGTTCTCAGTCATATTTAATGGACTTTTCTGTGATTTCTTCTATTTTAAGTACCAATTGCCAGTTCTTTTTGTTAATGTATCGTATTTGCTCTTCCTCATTTTTCTTGTGAAACCAGAATCTCTTCAGATCTTGTAATGTGCTGCCACGCTCTTACATTTGTTACAAATAGAGAAACTGATATTAGAGTGAAATGAAGTCTAATCAACTCCATATATTATCTCGAGAGAGAAATCAGAGCTTGGTTTAGTTGGTGTTTACCTGCTCCTTTTTGTTCCCTCCACCTGTGTGAGCTATTTCAAAATCTTTTTATTTAGTTGGGGGGAGGCGGCTGTAGGGCAAAGAAAGATCGATCCAATTGATTGTTGATACTGTTGCCTTTAATTCGTAAACTGTTTTCATAACTTTTTTCCAGTAGTGGAAATGTCGCAGAGACTCATGTTGGTTCATGTTAGCTAAACCCTGTGTGTTCTCCATGTCCTTCAGCTCCTCCACAAAACACGTCAGTTCAGAAGATTTCACGCTGAATGCTGTCATTATCACTGTTCAACAACCCTAACACAGATGTTTGGTTTCCTTGCTTGTATATCTCTTTTACTCCATTCACCGAGCCTGTGGGAATCAAAGATGAAAGGGTTGTTTACGCTATAAATCTTCAATTCATAATTCTTGTACCTCTGTGTTGATGGACTCTGTCATCTTCATCCATCTTGGCTATTTCGGGATTGGCTGCTTATCAGCTACCTTCCTCCCACGTCTGCCCTTCCTGCCTGCTGGGGATCCAAGTCTGCACTTCAGACTGTGTTTGTCTAGAAAATTCCTTTACACAGACAAGCGGCAAGCAAAATACACTCTATGCAGGACAAAGATGTGCGCACAATTTAGTCTACCTTTCAAGGAGTCTGACTCTGCATTCCCTACCCAGTGATCTAAATGTTTGGCTTTTAGCTTTCATCTCTCCAGCACGTAGGTTGGTTAATTACAGCAGGCAAACATTAGGCACATGTTCAAGTTCCAGTTATTATCAGTGTCATTTCTTGTTTGGTTTATGCTCCATACAGGTCCTTTTTTTTATTAATATAATTTTTTGGGGCATTCCAGGTTCTGCATGTTTCATGTTATCCTGTTGCCAGTGCTCTGTGGGTGTTTGGACTCTGGTAATCCTCTGCACTAAATGCCTCATCAGTTGCCTATTATATCTGTCATACTGTTGAACACTCCATTGTTTCAGGTGCAATATTTGGATCTGCGGGCTTTCAGACACAGAGATTCGTGATTCGGCTCATTGTAAGAACCTTTCAGGTGACATGAAAGATTTATGCTGTCCGTACTCTTCCTATTCTGCTGTGTTGCCATATTCCTTTCTGCTTTTTCTTAGTAAGTGTCAAACACTAGTTATTGATTAAGAAGTTTTACTTCGGCATCTGTCAGTTTTTTCTCCCCTGTCAACATGGTCCCAATGTGTAGGAAATTCTTGGCTGATCTGCTGTTGTTTCTGCAATAACCAGAATTTCTGGCTCTGAGCCACTCTTTGAACCCACAAGACATATATATGAGACCAGCATTCGTTGCAATAGTGTATTTGACTCACGCTTTCTGCCATCAGATTAAAGACTAGAGTCTATTTGTTAAAAATGTAGCTACGTGATTATATTTCTTTACAAGACTGTTTGGGTTTTTTTTTACCTCCCAGATATTCCTCCAGTTTAAAGTGAATTTCACATTGAGCAGCCTTCTCTTTAGTTTTTGTCATACACTAAAGCGGTGGAAAAAATGCTTGTTCACTTCAAGGTCCTTAAATAGACAGAGAATCTGTTGCTTCATCAAAACCAGCAGAGTGGCAGCATCCATCTGAAGCGAAGGCTGTGCATACAAAACTTGACTTTCGTGCTAGCCAGTGACTGTCAGTAAATGCAGAAATGAACCCATTACAGTTCATGCAAATTTCAAAACCAGGCTTCTAACAGGGCAGGTTGATGGCCTCCCACTTCTTTAGTATGGCTTACTGTATCTGACACTGTATCTTCAGCAGGAGTGCAAGTGCTGATCAGATGGCTGTGTCAAAAGCAAAAAAAATCCGTTTCGGGACCTGCAAAAATCCTCAGTTGATCCAGTTCAATACAATGACTAATTATACCCCTTCCGATCCTTTCTTCTTGGTTCAGTAGGTGGAGCTGTAGCATCTGTTTAAATTTTCCCTTGGCCAAGATGTACCATTGAGGGTGCACTGACAAGTATAACTTTGGGTTCCCAGCACTGTACATATTTAACCATTTTATACGAGTTGGCATTTTGCATCATTTCAAAATTGCGCATAAAAAGGAACCTCAAGTTCTGTGCTCAGTCTGCTAGTTGGGAAAAGCTATCAGTCTCTGTTTCTAATATGCAGTCTTCAGCTCTTGGATGGCTATTTTCTACCACTCAAAAGAACACAGCTCAACTGTTTCAGCTCAACTTTAAAATTTTAGGCTTTGGGAAAAAAATCATTTCTAATTTAGTAAATTTTTCTTATTTTGCTAGTTTCCAGTTTGAAAAAGACTCTTTGGAGCAATCAAGAATTCATTAAATTACCTCATTCATTGTTTTCAATTTTAGAATCATATCAAATCCACTGGCAATTGTTAGTCTTCATGTTCATGTAGTTTACACTTTATAGTGTCAATGAAAGCTTTTTAAATAACAGGCCACTAACACATAAGTGGACACTTCTGATAATTTTTGCAAAATTGCTCTTAAAAATTCACTGCTAGTGAAAAAAAAAGAGCCTGGTAATGAGACTAATTCACTGTTCAAATGTTACAGCATTATTTGAGCATTGTCCCATCCTCTCAAATCATTCTTAGTTCTAAGAACCTTTTCCCATTTCAATTTTCTCTGGAAAACTTTCTGTAAAAGAAATGAGAGTACCTAAATTAATTTTTAAGATCACAAAATTGCTATTTCTTTTTAGAGGAAGAGCTGTCTTCTGCTGGTCGCCTGTATGCAAAATTATCTTAATGATATCTTCTTTCATCTTAGTATTCTCCCTCGAGCAGTTTGAGTGTTTTCTGGTTCTCTTTGGTTGCAGCTAAATATTTCAAGCAGACGTCAGAAACATTGCAGATTTTGGCTTGTCCCTTTTTAGCTCCAAGAGCTGCTTTGATGGGGGCTGGTGACATCTTTCTACAATGCAGGCTATAAACCAGCAGTTCCCAACCTTTTTTTTTATGTTTTATTTTTCGCAGGATTTTTTAATGACCATGACTTTCCCCTTTTCTGCCGCTTCTCCGCTGCTGCCCATGGGCTCTCGCATCCCTAGATGCACAGCCACGCTGCTGCTGTGAGTGTCTCCAGCCTTGGTCCTTTGTCTCTGCCCAGTCCCTTTGGCACACCGTGCTTCCCAGGGGCAGGAGGGATTTAAGAGGGCAGGTCTGAGCGATGGAGAAAGGAGGGTTCATTTGCAGCATTAGTGCCTTTCTTGGCTAGCCTGCGTCCACAGTTAATATGCCCAGCAGAGCTCAGCAGCTTGTGTCCTGCTCAGCAGTTTACCTTATGTGTTGACATGTCTCTTGGCCAAGGTGCATATCAGCTAGAAACCACTAGTATAAACGAGGATGAGAAAAGAGCCAGTCTTTTATAAAATACCCGCTTTTTCTTGCTGGCTGTTGTACAAGCTTTTCCATGATCTCTAACAATCTGCAATTGTATATTCACTTTCAGCTTGAAATATAGCTGTCCTGTTTGGAAAATGTTATTATCAACACTGGTGTTATCCGAGACACTTTATTTGTTTAATCAGTCGAGTTGTCGGGCTGAGTTAGCAAATCCATTTGTATGAATCGAAGAGCAGCCTGTGGCGTTGGTGTATTTGTTTATGATATTTGTTAGGTATGCATCCTGGATAGCTTGGATGTAGACATTGTGATGCTTTTGCTATTGTCCCATGAAATTCAAAACCACATAAGTCATCCTTTTGAAAACAATACTGCAAAAATAAGAAGAAACTTGTGGATTCTACTTTGGCTTTGGGTGGCAGATCATTGTTTGAGAAACTTGTTTAACATTATAGCTAGCGGGTGCTGTGCATTGTAGAGCCAGGTGTTACTGCTTTGTCAGAAGGTAAATTAATCAAAACTGTAGTAATCCATTACACAGCCCTTAATGTATTAAGAAACATTGTATGTGTTTGTAAGTGGCATGAGGGGCGTGTAAAATCCACCCTTCGAAGAAAAGCTCATAACAATTTGCTGTACTCCTTCATAGCATGTATCCCTTCATCTCATTCATCATTAAAAAACACTACAGTGAATGAAGTTATAAGGCAAAAACATAGCTGAAGATTGGTGTGCACTATCAACCTGTTGGCACTACTTTGCTGCATTGTGTGCATGGTCGTATCACTGTTTAGTACACCCTTGTGATTCACAAAGGCTAAGCTTATTTGCTAATAAAAATCACTAGTATTTTTACTACATAACTTTACACTTTGTTCATAAACCTTCTCCATACTTGCAGACTCTTAAGACTGTTTAATACCAGCATCAATAGAGATGACCGATCACTATTTAGAGATATCTCATTGTAAAGAACAATCTTGCTTAGAAAGTGAGACTGTAGTAATTGTTCTTGGAACTGTTAAGTGCAAGACAAGTCAGGAGAGAGTGGTTCAGGGTAAAGTATAAACAGCAGCATGAAAATTTACTAAATATATTAGTTTGTTAATACATACAGTTCTTCTGTATACCTTCAGTTAAAAAAAAAAAAACAACCTATATGCAAACTTTCTAATTTGATCAATAGACCCAAATTTGAGTAGCAGCAGTGAATAACTGCTTTAAAAGGAGGAAATTCTCCTTTCTGTGAAAGAATGCTTATTTCCTTCTCTCTTTCCCCATCACTCTCCTCATCCTATTAAAAAAAAAAAAAAAAAAACAACAAAAAAAAACTTTTCCCCAAATGCAAATGTACTAATTGCAAACATGTTATTACTGCAAAACTATAGCAAAGGGTTGAATTCCAAGTTTCCTGGAAGAGAGAATTGTAAAGCAATTATTCTAAAGTGAACCAAATTACATTTTAGTTGTTCCCCAGCTGCCTGGAAGGGATGAAATCCTGTCCCTGGGAGGCAGCCATCTTTTCATCTATACATCTTCAAGCCTGCTATCCCATCCCCCTGCACTTCCCATTTTGATTTTGTCAAAAAGATTCAGAATTCAGCATGCTCCTTGGGAATATTTTGGGTTGGTTGAACAAGTATTTTGCGATTGTTGCAGGCTGCATTATTCGCTGCTCTTCCTGCATCTCTAGGTCTGCAATTGAACTGCATTTTCTCGCTCCAAACGGCTGTATTGTGAGCCGTCTTATAACATAAGCGGGCGAATATACCACTCTGTCCAATGAACCTCTGAATAATTTTTCTTAGGGTTGCACACATGACAGAGGCTCTGAGGCTGAGCTTTCCCAGGCGCTGATGTCCCTGCCTCCCCCAGCCCCTGTGCCACCCACAGTGGCTGTAGCCACGTTCATCCCCAGGCAGCTCACGCTGCAAAGGTACCTCCAGGCGGTTTAGCAAGCACTCCTTGTTGCTGCGAATCCCCGGAGGTGGAAAAGCACTCAGCATCTCACAGATACGAAACCAATGATTTTTAAATCTAACATGGCCGAGTTGTCATGGCAATTATCCAATGAATGTTCTTATTTCCTGTAAAGATGTGTTTTATAATACTCTAAGCAACACTTTAAGTGAGTACTTCGTGCAGGCTGCCCAGCCGAACAAGCTGTAAAAGAAGCTAAGTGCCAATTAAAGCATTGGAAAGAACCTCGCTTGCATGAACTCCGCGAGGCACTGTAGCATGCATAATATCTCTTATACAAATTCTGAAATGTTGCCTTTCATTTCCATCATGCCACGGCAACACCTGGTTTATAGGACCCAGGGTATTCCTGTGGAAAATCAACAACAGCGTGCTTTTGGAAAACTACCCAGTTTGTTTTTAATGTAATTGCTCCAAACCATGTTAAGAACAAACTGAAAGAAAGGCTTTTGAAAGCTATCCCACCGGTAGCATTAAATGATAGAGAAGATCAACAGAACAGTTTGCTGTTAATTACATATTTACTGTTACCAAAGAGGAAGTATTTAGTAGCTTTGGGATCAAATGCTATCACTCCTCCAAGATAAGGTTTTAAGCAATTGGGCTGATTATACTTTCCTAAGTTTACATGTACTGCATTTTTTATATTTGCTTATGTTTAAATCAGTTGTACTGTGTGAGACAACAAATAAATGTTTTTTTCCCATTTACTTCTTTCCACAGTCTTCTGTCTCTTTGCATGAACTCAAGTTCTCTCTGTAGTTTCTCCAGGCGATGATAAAAGCAAGGCTTCTTCCCTCCGGAAACATATATGACTTTGCTGAATTAATAAAAACATGGAAGAGGAGAACCAGCAGCAGATGCAGATAGGTAAACCATTGCTAACTATTGAACTTAAATTACTTTCTAAATTTGTATTTTGACAGTGTTTACACTTTCCGGTATTTTTAACTGTGTTCCACTGTTTATTTTATTTTTACTTGTGAAAGGCACTGGTTTTGTTTCTTAGTTTTTCTCATCTCACAGGCCTGGTTTTGCTTTTTTTTTTTTTTTTTTTTTTTTTTTCCTTTTTAGAAAGTAAATTCCTTCAAGAGGCCAGCATCAGGGCATCCTGCTGTTGCCTTCAGCTCCACCTCCTCTACTGAACAGTGGGAGTGAAGGCTTACCAGCCTTTTCAGCTTACTCAGGTTCAGTTTCCAGTGGGCAAACATTAAGTAGAAGCACCAAGTCAGCTTTCAGAATAAGGGATAGCTTTGCAAGCAGCATGAGATGCAGACCATTTTCTCTTTTACAGGAGGATGTAACTTGCTCTGTTTTACCTGATACAAAATTAAGTTGATTTTCCTCTTCCTTCCCCTGATGAAATCACCTGCTCAAGCTGTATTCATGTATGCTCAGGAAAATGCAGAAAGAAGAATGTGTCAGAAGCTTGAAGAGAAACAAAGGCAAGACGCAAAATATGAAAAGAATGGTTCCTCCATTGAAGGGACAGAAAAAAAATGCTGTGAGATAGTTGTAATGCATAAATGAAAGCAAGATCTAAAATGCTGGTTCCCTTTGTTAGAAATGTTGGAGAAAAATTTCCTCTGTTCCTGGGAAATTGGATCAAACCTATGTCAAAGTAAGTGTTCTGGAGCCCCTGCATGTGGCTGAGCCACTCGGGACAGCAAGTGTGCAACACACAAGGCTGCTGATAGTCTATAAAACTGTATGTTTTCAAGAGGAATATTCTGCTGCTAAGACTGCAGCTAGTGTTTTCCTGCCCTGGTTTCTGGGTGCAGCCTGTACTTGCTTCTTTGCAATTTTCTATTAAAACAGTTTGGCTCATAATCTGTACTCTTAGGAATACTTTTATCCGCTTAGTGTATTCTTTTTGAAAGGGGGAAGGAAATAGAGAACCCAGATTGCCTTCCTTGGCCAGATCATCTTCAAGGATCTAGGATATCCTTGGGAATACCTCCTGAGGACACCAGTATCCTGCAGTATTCTGTAGCTACACTGAATTCTTTCATCTTCTCCTCAGCACAGATGTGGCTTTGTGTTCTCTGGAAGAACACCTGAAATCTAAAGCTACCTCAGTTATCTGTTAAAAACTCTACTTCTATTTAAGAAAAGTGTTTTGATTTTTCATCTTCATGACTGCAGTAGAAAATTCTTTTGTGGCTCATATTCACTATATTAGCTCCCAGTATTTGGAAATCCCTGACTTTCTTTGTTATCAGAGAGGATAGGTTGGTAATTTCTTTTTCTTGGTTTTGGTATTATTTTGTCTTTCACATTTACAGCCATTCAATGTCAATGATCAAATTCTTTCCAAACACAGTTTGGCAATGCCTATTAAACTGGAAGCATGTTAAGTATTTTAAAAATAGAAAAGTATGAGCCTGGTCATTTTTCACTATCTATAAAATTAAGAAAGTCAAAGAAGTGCTATTAAATATTAGGAATAAACGTGGAGAACAGAAGTCAGGGTGGATATTTAATTTATAACAACAGCCATGTGATCAGAATGCATGAAAAATTACAACCAAAAAAGGAGCCACAATCTTAGTATTATTCTTGTGTTTTTTTTTCAAATAAGTCCTGGCTCGAAACCTTATATATGATTTTTCAAGAAACAGCAATTTTTGGTTGGAAACAAGACATTTACCAGCATTTGGAATATCTAAAATTTTATGCGAGGATGAACTCTCCTGTGGGAGAGCTGAAAAGGAACTAACTTGGTCTTGCTTTATTCCAAGTCATCCTGCCTACAAAGTTGTTACTCTTGATTATGTTATTTCGAGTTTTTGCCCAGGCAAGCTAAGAGAAGAGGTAACATCTCTGTTACTCTCCCAGACTCTGAAAGCTCTTCCTTTCTCTCATCTGCAACACGTTTTCAGGTTCTTGTCTTATTCACTGCTCCAAGTGTTTTGGGTTCCAGCTGGATTTCCTTGGGTATGGAGCTGGTGGGTGAGCCTTCAGAAGTAATGAGGGCAACTCAGAGTAAGCAGACTTTTACTGGGAATGAAAGCCCTTGTGTGGTGGCATCCACACAATATAGTCTGGTCAAGCGGTGGAAGGACACAGCAATAACCAAATCTTTACCGCTTGGCCCAGCCAAGCAGATTTTCTTTAGCTCTTGCTTTTCATAGTTTTTTTTCTTTCTGAATGTCTTTGTTAGTCCATTAAATTTATTTGGTAAAGTAGAAGGCAAGGGCAGGGAGAGCGCACAGGTCAAAAATGGTACCAGTGGCAATTTCTGGAGATTTTTTGCATGCTGAGCATAAATGGTAACCAGATAACTGATGTACTTGCTGGGCAGCTGTCACTTTGTCTGGGAATATAGGTGGGAACAAAGATCAGTAAATGACCTAACCTCTTAAGAGGCATATTTGGTGTAGATGGGTATTAGCAATTCAAAAGCTAAACTGGGATCTAAGCAAGGTTACCGGCTGGTCAGCCAGTTTATTTTTGACCTAAGCAGTGTTTAATTTAAGAAGCAGAAGGACTGGGATAAGCAACTACAACCTAAATGGGCAGCTGGCTGCTGAGGGATGTTGGAGCTGAGTCATCCTCAAGGGCAGCCCAGTTGTACCCTTACTCAAGAGAAGAGAAAGGTGAAGACTGGAATGAAAGGAATCCCCCCAACCCCCACGATGCTTTAGTTGCAGTGAACTGAAGCTATTTCTCTTCCATGAGCAAGGAAAGAAAAAAGGAAAGGCAAATACAAAAAGATGTAGATTTTAAATAAAATATGCCTATATATGCATGCAAATTAGGTGAGACCCTTGGTGTGTCCAAGTTAAAGCAATGCTTTAAAAACCGTAATGGGGTTTTTGTAGAATTTCTTAATTCCATTGTGTGGTACAAATATATGCAGTGTGAATAAAACCTGAGCTTTCTCATAACAGCTCAGGAGTGAAAGTAATAAACAATCTTAGTATGGCTTTCTTATAAATAAAACATGCTACTCTGTTTTGTTTAGGGTCTTTAAGTCCTCAGTTCTATGCTGGTGGCTGGAATAATTAGGTTCTGTTTTGAAGGTAGTGATTTTTTTCAATATAAGCATGAATTTATCACTTTGAAAAAGGAACTTTCTTCTGTTTGAGAGACATTTTTTTTTATTTTATTTTTTCGTTTGAGCCTCTTGCATCACCCAGCTCTGCCTCTTGCCAGATCTAGTTTCCTCACCCTACACTACTATAAAAAGTGTGCTTTGGGGGAGTGGCTTTTGGCTGCCTCAGAAGAGTTGCTGTCTTTTGTACTTCAGGTTAGGTTTGGCTGATAGCACTCCCTCTTCTACCTTGGTCACGGGGGTGCTGTTGCAATACTTAAAAGCAGTGTCAAATAGATCAGGTGTGACAGAACTCCCCTAACTCTCTGTAAAAAGCTTTTTGCCCAATTCCCTCCTGAAATATCACTGAAGGGGTGTTTGACAGATTTGTGTAGCTATAAAAGCTCTCAATTGCTATTATTACACAGGTCTCTGGAAATATATTGATAGGCTTAAGTCTCCATATTTCTGATTCCACCTACTAAACGCAGCCCCAGTCTACATCTCTGGCTAATTACCTTTCTCCTCTTGGCCAGATTCATCTCTTAGTTTGACTCTGGAAAGAAAAAAAAAAAAAAAAGACAATTTTTATTGCCTTGGCCTCAACACTAGCTGGGGAAGAAGGATGGAAGGAATAAAGTACTTCCAGTGCTCCAGTGTACGAATCATAAAAGCTAAAGTGGGGTACCTGCTTACTTCATTGCTCATTTTTGAAAACGGGGAGTCATCCGAGCATGAACTGAAGCAGGTAGTTAATCTCCTGTATAAAGGGAGCCATAGCTTTGACTTCTGATAGTATTTTATGCAATGTTCCTTCTCTTTCTCATTCCATTGGCCTTTCTTTTTGCTGTGGCATTTAATTTACCAGCGGTGAGACATAAATGAACCACTTGTTCTCAGTCAGTGAGCCCAGGTCTTTGTGACCCCTGTGATGCCCATGTTTACATGCAGGGTATGAAAACCATCCTCTGGAGACTTGTTCCACAGCTCTGAACTGCATCTGAGAGACCGGACACCTGGACCGAGGATGCATTGTGATATCAGGGACAGTAACATGGAGCAGAGGAAAACAAGGTGCTGCTCACCCTTTTAGGCCATCAGTACCTATGGGTGCAATACTATGGCTTGTTTACTTGTTGCTTATGGGATTTAGAAATCTAGTGACAGCTGCTGACTCACATGGATCACCTCAAAGGAAATTTGGCTCTGGCAAAGCATAAAACTAAGCAAAAGTCCCTGCTTCTAAAGATGCACTGAGGCCCATAGCTAACCTGGTCAGATGTGAGAGGCAACACCAGAGGATGTCTTAGGAAGAGAGGGACTAGATCAGCGCAATGAACTGCCAGTTCTGTGGTCACAAGGAGCAAGGGTATCAATGCCAGGGGAAACAGTCACACAGGGCACACTGCCCTTAACCTTTCCTGCCTGTCTTCACCCCATTATGCCACTCCGCAATTGTGCACTTTCTGTGCTGAACACAAACTGTACAGGACTGCCTGGATCGTGGCATCCAGATAACTGGGTGTTTAGTCCTCAAGTCCATTCACCAGGGACCAGAACAGCACTTTCAGCGTCTCTCTGTAAGCTTCAGACCTAGAGCAAGGAAACAAGTTACACCTGTGTGTGCCATATACTTTTATTAATTTTTTCCCATCCTGTGTCCTCCACGTTTCATCAAAACAAAATAGTCTCTCCATTTTTATGAAACAAATTGTGTTGGGCACAATGAGAGGATGAGAAATATTTTCTGGAGGTTTACTCACCTCTATTTTTTGGCAGTACAGCCATTATACACAACAGTTTTAGCTCTGTTTTAACCGGTTCCACATCGTATCTCCTTTCACACATTGTGGTTTACTTCTTCGTGACCTGTCATCTCTTTAAAAGAATACTGCAGTCTGTTGATATTTTTCATTACCTCAGGACAAAGTAATGTGCACCTTTAGACCATGATTTGTGACTTCGGCATGCAGTTCATTTAAAGTTTGCTCATTTACTGTTCCTGTAGTATACTGCAATGTGGACCAGTTTTCTGTACTTCCTGTTCATGGGGGTCTAATTTCACATGTATTCCGCACAAGCAGGGCAACGCATTTATAAATGTTTCTAATGTGAGTTGGCTTGCATGTTTATGCTAGGATCAGTTGACTCCTGTGGAGATGCTGGCTGGCCATACCAGTGGCCAAAAAGGGATGGTGTGGTGGTTTAGGACGAATCGGCTACTGGGGACGTGGGGGAGCCCAGATGGGACCAACAGAGTCTCCCCTCTACCCCTCTTCAAAGACAGAGGTGCAGGAGGGAAAGAGAGACTTAGGAGTTTAGAAGGAACTAAACCACTTTAATGAAATATTAATAATAAAATAAAAGGAAATAATGAAACATATACAAAACCATATCAAGCTCCCAGGATGACAGTCACTGAACAAAAGTGGTCCTGTTTTACCTCAAACCAGGACAGATGGTTAGGTAAGAGTGCAAGGACAGAGTAAGTCTACAGGACAGGTTCCCCAGAACATTCTCCTAGCATCTTGTGACTTGTGGGTCACGTTGCTCCTGACCAAAGGCAGCATGTTTGCATTCAGTGGCCTTCAAGGCAGCTTTCTTTGATGAATTTGTCCAATTGCATTTGAACTCCTGCACACCTTCAGCATCCAAGACAGTCTGTGGGAGTAACCCAGCTTAACTCCTTGCAGAAATACCTCCTTCAGTATTTTTTTCTACCTGCTGCCTCTTTCATTTGAGGTCCCATAGTTCTTGCAGTTCTTCCATGTGACTTTCACATTTTCACAATTTTTTTTCACCCAACCTCCCTCCTTCCACAGCCCTTGACTTTGTTTGTGGTACAAGAAATGTGAGAGCCAGTATATGTTCCCCATATGATGTAAGCAGTGGTTACCTAGCACTGACTGGGATGAGGTGGGCTATAAAATTCGCTAGTACACAATGCTGAGAACTTTGATAGTTGATTTGGAACAGAAAGGAGACGAAAGACCATTTGGGGCTTTTTCATAATTAACCTTACTCATCATATAAACCACACTTATACATTCCCAATAGCAATACACCAAGAAAAAAGACCGTTTGTAAGTCACACCCGTGCCACAGTAACCTCTGTAATATCCTCTACATTAGAGCTTTGTGTAAGAATCTGTTACTGACTGCAGCAATTCTGGGAGGTGGAACTGGATGACCCAGCTCGGGCATTCAAAAAATGCCCCTCCAAAGGGCTTGGAGAAAAGCTCTGTTAGTTCAGGGTTCACACTACCAAAAGTAAGCAAACTTTCAATGAGCTTTCTGTTACAAATGCTGAGTCTGTTGAACCAAAGCTATGACAAAGATACTCTGATGGGAAAATCCAGAATACACAGAA
Source organism: Ibidorhyncha struthersii (assembly GCA_013398815.1). NCBI lineage: Eukaryota > Metazoa > Chordata > Aves > Charadriiformes > Charadriidae > Ibidorhyncha > Ibidorhyncha struthersii. The sequence goes on along the minus strand of VZSZ01001955.1, from coordinate 207,015 downwards.
ATGCAAACCGTGCCAACAGTTGCCAGAATGCTATAGGCTTATTTTTACATACTTACAACAAAAAAAAAAAAACAACAAAACAAAAAACAACAGAACAACCCAAAGAGTTCTTTCTCATACTTGTTTAAAATGTGCTTTTTATTTTTGGTTAGCTATGTGGATTTCTTTGGATTCTGGTTTCTTTTGTTCTGATTTTATATATTCATATAATTCTACTTCTGTGGGAGTACTGCTCAGAGCTTGGACAAAGGAGTGACAAGCCAGCTTCTCTGGTTTCCTGTGGCCTTGAGATTCTCAACTATTTCTTTTTCAAACCTAGATGCCAGTGGGTAGGTTTAGAAATCTTTGGAGTTAGAATCTGTACAATTTAAGCCCTAAAATTAACTATACAAAGCATCTACATATCTTAAGGATTGCATTATTATTTCCTTTGATATAGACATGCCTATTAAATTGATAAAAACTCCTTAAAATTGTATTTTGAATGCTTCAGTAAAGTTTTTTGGAACTTAAACGCATCTGCATTCAGACCTTGCCTGGTCTGTCACTATTTTTCATAGTAGGAGACTGGAATATATTCAGCTTCGGGGAAAATGATTTCATTAAAGTGTAGTTTGAAAGCTCCCATGACACTGGAGTCTTTTTAGGGAGCATATTTTACAAATAGATGCTAAAGTCTCTTCTTTTGCTACAGCTGTATTTTGGTATTTTTGGCAGGTGGGAATGGCTTTCATTTTGAAAAGTATTTGAGGACAGCTGCTTCTGTTGAACAGGTGAGATGACAAAAAGCCGTTGATAGCTAAACAACTACGCATTTCTGCAGAGTGCTCTTCTAACCACACATCTCCATTTCCATTTACACACTAAGCACTTAAAGCAGGTCTCCAAATTACAGGTACGCAGGAGTCTGCAACTTACCTAGTGGAGTTCAGTGATGAAGAGGTGCTTCCTGTGCATTTAAGGCTTTTCAGAGGACTTAGCGGAAATGAGGTAATCAATCTCACTGCAACCCTTACATCAGATAGGTAGTTAATTGAAAAGAGACAGCATTGATGCTTTTGCGGCCACTGGAAGGAAGCCCTTTTTCAGGGCAGCATAACGTCACTCAGGCTTGTTTCCTGGCAGCTACCTGCTCCAGTTACCTTCCTGTCCACATGTGCTTCTTGGTATAGATAAAATTTCCTTCCTTGATGTACATTCTTCCACTGTAAACTCTGCAAACTAGTCAAACGTGTTGCTCTGGCACAGGATAACTGGCTCTATTTTTTTTTTAAGCCCAAAGTGGGTAGCTTCACTGTGGAACATGTTTAGTTTGTAGGTGACAAATGGTCTGTGAAACCCTCAGAGGCAACTCATTATAAATGAGGCCAGGCAGCAGAAGCCCCCATTGTTGCTCAATGTGGTGAGCCAATATAACTGGAACTATATAAAGTGAAACCGAGTTAGGATTTAGCAAGGTAATACCCCCAAAAAATAATGAAAATAAAACACCTTGCTTCAGCTTTTTCCAGCACCTTGAGAATATACTGCCACACTCACATTTGCTTCTTTCTACATATGCTACATTTTATTTCTTGATGCTCTCTTGCCTAATTTTTCATCTTTGCCTCAAGAATGTGTCAGTGTTTTGTAAGGGCTGATTTCATTTCATCAGTTTTTGTTTGGTCATTTCCAAAGACACACAAGAGCGACAGCAGCAGTTTGGAGTAGTATACCTGGCCTCATTACTTCAAGAAAACAAGAACAGAGGCAAAGTTTTAAATCTGAGTCTGTAGGTTAACCTTTATTTTGAATTAACTTCCAAAACTCTTTTTTTTACAATATTATTATACAGTACTGTGCTTCCATTAAAGTTGGCTCACTCTTCCTTCCTTGCATACAAGGGGTATGCAAGGTTGGACCCTTTATGCTTTACAGCTGGGAAAGACCAAGTCTGGAGTTAATAGGCTTATATAGTTGGTTTTGGTTTTGTTGCGCTCTTCGTATCAGCAGTACACTGTGAAGAGAGGTCTTAACAGTTTAATTCAGGTTTACTTTTCAGTATTTTTACTCACAGCTTCCAGCCATCCTATGGCAAATTTTATTTTACAGATGGTCAGTTGGATCTTCTCACTTCCTAATAGGAAGGTAATCCCATGTCTCACTTTATCATAATGCAGTTAAGCAAGTACAGCACAAGTCATTCTGAAGAACTGAGGCGGCAGATGTTCCAAGTCAAAAGTTTAATAAGAGGTATCTTCATGGAAAAGCTCCTGTTATAGGCATTTTCTTCCCTTCAGTGTCTCTGAAATACGGTATTTTCTTGATTAAGTTGTCTGTTTTCACAAAGGAGACTACTGTAATAACAGTAAGACTGAAGAACATGGCATTTAAATTGCCTTCAGAGTTAAAAGGGAAAAAGACACAGATGGTGTATAAAATTTTAAATTTCTCTGTCTCAGATATTTCCCTCTGCTTCAGTGTAGAATCAAAAATACCAAATTATTTTCTTTATCCATTAGGTACATATATTTTCATACACTGAAGACTGCAAAATCATTACAGCAGAAGTGAATATTTCACTGTCATGAGTAACAGCACTTACTACTCAACCTGGATTAGTGCCAGAAAGGTCTTCACCGTGACGACACAGACAAGCTATTGATAGGCATTGAATGAACAGGGTTCACCAATATTTGCCTTAGATCATCAGAACCTCATGCTGCTCTACTTCAAAGCAGCATGCAAGGTACTCATTTTCAGCTTCAGAAAAAAATGATGACTTGAATAAATAAATAAAAAGTCCTAAAATTTAATGTCTGTCTGACTTCCCCAGGGCACTTCAATTCAAATGTAAGTGATCACCTTCTGGAGCAAAACTAGTAGAACAGAAGGCAGCTAGATCTGAAGCATCTAGAGCTGCTTCTTCCACAAAAATAGCACAATTCTTTGTGTATTTCTATGACTGCTTACTGAAAGTGCTGTCTTTCCTTTCCACTCCACTGAATTCCAATAATGTGAATTGAATACATAGTATTCAATTATTTGAGTTGCCCACAATATGACATTTTGACAGCAGTTTTAGTGGTTAGTCATTTCCTAAGAATCTTTAAGATGTTGGACTGATAATTAGAAACATATTGACTTCTGTCACATAGGAAGCCTAACGATTGCAAACATTTAGAAAATATTCTGCCCACTTTATTTCTGTTTAGGTCACACAACAGGCTCCACAAAAGAATAAATTAACTCAGTTTTGATCAAGTAGGAACCAAAAGAGTGTAAACACTCAAACTACTGCCAGATGATTGGTGAACTTACAGAAACTGTACCAGGAAAGAAAAATCACATAGTTGAGCCTTTTTGTTTTGTTTTAAAATTTAGATGGGTGAAGGAAGGGGACGATGATTGTTTCAAGTAATACACGTCAATTATGTAAAAGCCTGGCATGAAATGGCCTCTGTAAGCAGAACTGTATTTACATATCATTACCCTCAAATTCTTATTATAGGCAAAAAAGAAACACACATTATACGTAAAGCCAAGAAATTTTTTAAGTCAAACTGAAATCCTAAGTCTGATTAAATAATATTTATAACCTCAGATTAAGTCATTACAGTACAAAAAAGTAAACAGTACTGTACAGAAAAAGTATAGTAGTCTCTGCTACTTTTTCTGATATTATGCTCAGCCTTCCAATGTCCCTTGGGGTCCTCGCGTCAAAGGTTTCAGAAAAAAGAGGGGATCATGCAGCTTAAATCCTTAGCCATGAGCAACATGATAGAGTTGATTTCTCCTTCCTCATCTTAGGAGCCTCTTGAAGTAATATTTATATGTTTGCTAACATGCTGTACACTTTGCTTGTTCTTTATAGATTAGTTCGTGGTACAAAAAAAAATTACCTATATATAGTGCATTTCATACAAGTTGGATGCTTGTTCTTCATTTTCTTTGCACCTCTAAATATGGTCTTGCTCAGCCCTGAGTCTGCGTTTCTTCAACTGACCATTGTCGAGTTGTTTGTAGCGCTGTGGCCTCCAATGACACTCTACGCCGCATCTGTTACCATCCTGTGCCTGCACTTCTCTAGACTGCATCCTGTGTCCCCATTTTTCAAGGCCTCTCCTATCATACCATTTCTTCTACAGAGAATATCTATATAAAACTATGGTTATACCATACAGAGATAAGCAACAATAAACCAAATAGGGCATAGCAACCCAGTCAATAGAAAAATTGCAATTATCGCTAAATTGGGAAATTGCACACAGGTCAAGAGAAGTTGAGACACAGTAAGCTTGACAAGCTGCTCCCCTGAGGCCTTGCAAACTCTGCGCTGCTGCTAGTGTTGGTAATGCAGTATTTACTGGGCTACAGGGCTACACTGTAATAGCTATGAAGTGATATATGTTGTCTTCCTTAGTAATGTGATTCCAGTTAGGGACATCACTCTTGGAAACATTTTGGAACTACTTCAGCTAGGTTTTCATATGTCATGTCATTGCTAGAGCACCATATTTTCTCTCCTCATAGGATTTATGGTCCCAGATCCTGACTTTTTAATGAGAAGGCTGACAGTAGGTTTCAGTCATTGTGGATGAGCCGTCATCTCTCACACTTCAAGTCATGGCACTTCATCTACCCTGAACGATACCCATTCTGGGATCTGGAGGTAGTTCAGGGGGTATGAAAAGCAGTCTCATCTGTGACAGACTACTTTGAAGGTTTGTTTTTGTTTTTAATGACAGCAATTGGCTTAAATTTATCTTTATATGTTAAATTAATACAAGCTTCAAGAAATTTGGCATGAAGAATGCAGTTAAGCATAGTATCCAGAAGAAATGAAAAAATGTGGCACAGGGTTAGACATCAGGTCCAACATTTACCATAATTTGGTAATTACTTTGGTTTGGTCTCTCTGGGCTCCCCCCAGATACATGCCTTACCTGGAGAGCTCAAATGTATTTCTCTAGCGTAGAAAGTAGACGGTCTAAAGACTTGAGCAAAAATCCCCAGGGCTTAGGAGGAAAGTAACCTTCCAGTTAATCCATCAAATCCTTTTGATGTAGTTGTTCCTCCATTAGCTACCTTCAGTGTTGCTACAGTAATAAATTACACCCTATAAAAATATATCTAGAAAGCTAACATTGAATGACTTTTTGTCTTTGTGATTTGCTCTGTTATTGTGTACATATATTGCTGTATAGGTATAGAAGTAGCCCTAGAGAATAAAATATTTAGCATCTTTTTGCAAGCCACGGCTGACAGATAATTCCCTAGGGTAAGTTCACTCTCATGATCTAATAATAGTGCATGGTTTTGTTCCATCTGTGCAAACATACATCAGACATTGAGGGTATGCTCCTATCGGACTCAGCCTAACAGTGAACTTAGCTTTTGAGTCACCCCACTCTTTCTATCACGTTCATGGTTTCAGTTCCCAGGGCCTCATCCTGGCGAGAGGAAACAGAGATGTGACTGAGAGCCAGGTAGCAATGGGATCTTAACAAAAAACTGTTCTGTGTGGGAAGCAGTGGAGACATACATTCTGATGTCATGTCCATGGAGAGAGTTGGGGACCCTTTTCTTTGGGCAGAGGATACAAAACCATGCTGGGGACCTGCAAGCCAGGTGCAGTTTTTCCTCTGAAAAATAACTTTGTAAAAGAAATTTCAGATGAAACCTTGTGTCTGGTTGCTCTACTAAAAGAAATTGAGTGACAAGGAAAAGCTGCTGCCCCTGTGATGCTCAGCCAGACTCTTCACACCAGTGCTCTGTTCTGGCTGTATGATTTTAGCATAGCTTTTACAAGAAAGTGGCTTTTACCTGCCTTCAGTGCAATTAACAACTAACCTCTTTTGCAGATCTAGTAAGCAACGCTGGTGTACATCCAGTGCCTTTCTCTGAGCAGTCTATGCTTCCTAGAGCTAACAGCTAAAATTAGAAATCCCTATTTTGTCATTTGATGTTAATAGGAATGATAGAGAGTGCATTCAGGGAAGGATCTATTGTATAAAACAAAGCCTTTCTTATAGTCACTCAGGAGAACAACCCCATATGAGAACAGTGCTGTACTTTAAATCATTAAAGATAACTTCTTGCCAGGCAATGCAAGATAATGATAGCACATAATATTCCTCTCTTGCTGCCTCTTTCTCATGTATTGATTGGTCCTATACTGTAGGTGTGATAGACCAGGGTGCTTACCCTCTGTTCCTCTGAGCACTTTGAAGAAACTACTACATTTGTCAAATGACAAAAAGAATCACCTCAGAGAGTCAACTGAGAGGCATCAAAAGCAACTGGAAAATCTGCAGTCCCAGGTGAGCTGTTACTTGAAGATTATCCAGCTTTCGAGTCATCTGTGGTTTGTCTTTGAAAAGTTCTGCTGAACTCAGTCTGGATTTGAGAACTAAACACTGGGGTTTTTTGTTTGTTTTCTGGACTCCCTTTCCTCCCTATTTCCTAGGAAGAATACATTAAAAAGCAGCGTGGTTAAAGGGATTGTGGGCTACACGGTATTTGTTCCGTGGCAGTTATGGGGCTGACATTGCCTAGTTAAAACTTGTTTGTATGAACCCACTTTATAAAAAAATCATTAAAAAAACCCAAAATAACAAAAATCTCTAAATTGGTCTATTTTTGAAATAAAATATTCTGACTATAAAAGCATTAAAACAATCATGCTACATTTAAAGTACGAGTGTTTTTTCAAGTTTGTCTCAACGCAGGGTTTCTCAGATAAGCTTTAGGATTCTGGAATCAGCTGCTGTAACCTCTTATCCAAATCCAATGTAGAGGCTAATAATACCTGAAATAATTATACATTTTTGCTAAACATCAACTTTGCTGGGAATGAAACTGAGGGTGATCAGTTTGAAACATGTACCCCTTTCTCCTCCTGTACCTGGAATACAGAAACCAGTGTTTGCTTTGAAGTAGTAATAAGTTTAGGAATTGTAGGTTGTTAGGAATAGGATATGTCAGTAGTTTACAGGCAAGCTGTTTGCTAAATGCCCTCAAGGAATTACCTTCCTTAGTCCATGGAAGAAGTGGTCTGGAGTGCAAATGCAAGTCTTTCAGGATCTTGAGCCTGAGCCCAGCATTTGGTTTCCAAGGAGAAATCCTGCATCGAGAATTGTTGCATTAGATCAAGGGGCAGTGGGTAAATAAACATCTGCTCTTCACAGGAATTTGCATCACAACACTGTATGGTATTGCGCTTCTTCAGATGACGAAGTGTTTGTTCTCAGAAACAAACTTCTAATAGTGTGAACAAGGACATCTGCTTGTTTCTGCCATATTTAAGGAACAGATAATTACTGTTTGGTCAAGTTATCACTTCATGATACGTAATATCATTCTTTTCATACTGATTTCCAATTCAATTGTCTTGAGGGAAAAAGAAATCATAAGACTTTCCCTAAATATACTTCATGTCTAATTGCTGTCTTAACAACTGAAATTTTTCTTATCAACTAGATTTGCAGTAGTAGCATAGTTCTAAAAATTACTTAGCGTGTTCATTTTTAGACTACCTCATTCCATCTTTCTGTCACATCATGCTCTTTATCAAATTATTCTACTATTTTCCAAGAAGGCGCTTGATAGAGTTATTATTAATAATCAAAGCTGAAGACATAGTGCCTCACATACTGTAATTTCTACCCTTTGCTGTGTAGTGATAAAAGGACAGGAGATTGTTTCATGTTTTATTTGTCTTTATATAATGATGAGCATACATTAAGCTGATTTCTGTAATTCTCATAAAATCAGTTCTCATATGTCCATTGTGCTGTCTGCTCACAGGCTGCACAGCATTGCAGCCCGTGCACCCTTCTGCCCCATCCCCAGCAGCTGGAGCATGCCACAGTGTTTGGATTCGCGTGGTGGGACAGCTTGCTCTTCAGCCGTACAGGGCTACACCTTCACAAGTGTGGGTCTCTGGTGTCCCAGCATGCTCTGTGACACAAAGCCATCTACTGGAGTTTCTTCCGAAAGTGGGACCTCTTCCACCCTAGAGTTTCCAGAGTGGTAAGCGCTCTCTTTTCAAAAGTCCTATGCCATTGCTGGGGCTTCTTTGTGCTTTATCTCTTTGGACATGTGTGATAGTTGAAGAAGACGGATTTTGCCTAGCATTTCTAAAATGTTTGCTTTCTTTCCAGGTCTTTGATGAAGCGGGAATTAAACAGTGTGCCATCCCGCCATGGCTCCCTCACCACTTGCAGGTGTTCTGCAGGGTATGCTTTGATGTCTTCTCACGCCCACCTTCTTTCCCTACTTCATCCCCTCCATTATGTATCAGTTGAATACATCAGCCTTTTCTTCTACATCACAGTCTCCTCTCTGTCCTGCTGTTAATGGCATCTTTGGCTGATCCTGATTTTTCAAATTCTCCCTTTTGTCTGTCCTCAGTTTCACAGCCGACGTGCTTTGTATCCCTGTAGTGACATCTGTTTATTTGTTGCTTCATTGGATTTTCCATTCAAGTCACTACATTTTGGGGAAGGTAGTTTTGTTTGGGGTTTCACCACTGTGCTCTGGGCAATATCTGCTTGATTTCTGACTACAGTTTATATTACAATCAGATGCTTGGACATATCTCAAGTCTTGCAAAAGCTACCAGCCAAACATATGATCACACAAGGATGGTCAGCAGTTGTGTGGATTTTTTGAAATCTGTTTCTAATAGCAAAACTGAAATCACTTCAACTACAGGAAAGCACACTACCCCCACCTCTTGTGATGTCCTTTGCAAGGTTGGTAATACTCTTCTCTTTTTTTTTTTTTTTTTTCCAGCTCATCTAGTATTTTTGATCTGTTTTCCTTTCTTCTCTAGAGATTTACAAACAAGTTCCTTCCTTCTCAGCAAGTTAACCAACTGGATTACTCTTGTCTTCATTTAGTCCTCTTTGTTTTCTGAAGCTTGTCTATTCCAGCATTGGTTATGCGTGTTTATCTTCTGTATATCTTCTTTATCTTGGTATTTAATTGCCTGAAAGCATAATTTCTGAGTTCTATTTGGCCTAGTCCTTGAAGTTCTTATTTAATCCTGCTTCATTTATGTTAGTTCTCCCAAAAGGAACATGAGACAAGGATTTAGTAGAGTTTAGAATATAGAGAATATATGAATTCACTTATGGTTCATAAATGGGGCAAATAAAGATTTCATGAGTCACCATGCACCAACTATCATAGAAATGCTGAAATTTTACTTTGAAATTTAATTTCATATGCTTGTGTTACTGGCTTACTGTTTATTTGTTTCCTATAACATCTCTCATTTATCCAAACTACTGACTTTTCATCTGTGGGCAATCTCTAACTAGCTCCTAGAACTGCCCCTACATAGGGTAGAAAGAGCGCAGGTATTAGGGTCACCTCTGCCAAACTGAAAAGCTTCCAGTTATGCAGCTTTTCCTTTTGTTCTTCAGACAGCTTTCTTATCCCATATTCTATTGTACCTTCTGTTTCTTTGATTGAAATCCCTTGCCAAATGCTTTTGGAAAATCTAAATATAACTACATCCTCTGAATTTGCCTTTATCTTGGTGGTAATACCTTCAAAAGACTCTTGCAGGTAAGATAAATGTTCTTTCCACTGTCGAAATAAATATGGAATAACATTTCAGTTGTGCATGGATCTTATGGAATTTTGAAAAATGTACACATTTTATTGTGGCAGCTTTATACTACCTCTATATACTGCAGTCTTTTCAAGTAAAGCATCGTTGCTATAACTACAGTCCATTTTTTCAAAATTTTCACTCAAACTACAGACTTTTTGAGCATTTTCGGGTGAAGGAGGGTTAAGCTCTTTTTGGATGCTTCTTGAACTTAAGTCACCTATCAAAGAATAACAAATTAATTCCTAAAGTGTAGTGATAGCACAACGCAAAAAAGGGATGCATAACATATACTTTTCAAAATGCAGTACAAACTTTTTTTTTTTTAAAGAAAGAAAGAATAGTCATTGTTACACATAGTTTAAGTGATACTAACACTTTTTCCAGGAAGGAAGTAAAAATGCTTTCATATTTTTGAAAATTTGTATTTGTGTTCATGCATAAATATACTTTAGCTATTTATAGAAAATGTACGAAAATGTCATGTAAAAAAATTCAGCTGAAAGTAGCTGAAAGCTGTTGCAGAAGTATTACATATGGCTTGCCCTATTCCTGAGCTCCCTCAGCATTTTCTTACAGCACTTCTGGGAACAGAATATGTGGTGAGATGGGCCCTTGGGCTGAACCATGCCACCAACTCATCTGTAGTATTTCGGCCTCACATTTATGAAATTGATACATCCATGGAATCCATCAGGAAGTTCCAAACATAATTTTGTGCTGAGTGACCACTCTTACACAGCCCAAACTCCTTGTGCAAAGAATATTATCTAAATAATTTCTGCACGTAACACGTTTTATATGTGTTGGAAATGTACACAGTATAGCTCTTAAAGAATCACAGGGTGAGCTATAATTTAGATGTTGAACTAGTGTTGTCTATGATAATTTATTATGCAAACTGCTCATATTAAAATATATTACTATTCCCATTTTTTTATAATGATTTTTCTTTTAAAAAAGAAATTTGCATTCTGCTCATCTTGCAGTCTTCTGGATAGTTTAGTTTTAGGTGTTTTTTTAGTTTTTTTTTAGCAAGAAATGAAGGGTTGTTTCATATTCTCATTTCTTGAGTTTCCTAAAAACAGGAAATACAGAGTTCAGGTGTTCGGTAATGCCCATTGATGCTATCCTGAATTATCAACAAATAGCAGACAATATATGCACGCAGTCCATATGATCGCCCTGCATGTGGGTGAGGGGAGCTGATATGGTGCAGGTGTCCATAGTTGAAGTGACCTTTTTTCTCCACAGGCTTGTAAGGGTAGTTAGAAGTAATTTTCAAAGGGGATTTGCAGCTTATTCCTGTAGTTGTTTCTTTGTGCTGCTACATCAGGGGGCATAGTGAATCTGAGCATTAACTTAAAATGTCAGTTGCTAACCTTTTGAGCAGTCATTCAGCGAGCCTTTACCATTTAATGACAGGCATATATAATTAAGTGCCTAAATTTCATGCACCTTTTTTCCTAGAAGGCTTTTTCATTAGTACCACAAACAGCTCTTCATTCTGGGGGCAGCAGAACCCCAGGAACAAATGTATTTCATTGTTTGGTTTCATGCTTTCTGTCAAACACCTGCGAAACAGTGGTAGAATAAGAATGAAAATACTCCACGCACACAGTCAGCTTTTGGCTTTACGTCACGCAAAACAGAAGCTCGCCCTCAGAAGAAGTTACATTTTTCTTAGGGAGACAGTCTACCTGATTGGAAACCCATTTAGCATTAGCAGGGAACTAGAAAAGGTCAAACTTTACACTTATTCATGAGTTACACTGTAAAATCACAGACAATTCTTAAATGGACTAACCACAGAAGGAGCAGTGCAGGTTTCAGCATAGCTGGCCTCTTCCTTTCTCTGAGGAAGAAGCACACGGTCACAAAAAAGTGCACCAAAACTAATTTTCCTTGAGGGACCAGTTATGTCATTTCTGTGCCTAGACAACTGTAGGAAAAAAAGGCCACATGCAAAAAGCAGGCTCTAAAGGTGCTGTACTTCAGGACAGAGACTTCCATCCCCAAGGAAAACTAGATCACCTAGATGACAAACCTATTCTCTTCCCTTTTTGAACCATGGGGAGTATGCCCATGCTCCAGAGGTGCAGTATTGCAGTCCCTCATTTCCCCTCCTAACATTAGTTTTGTGCTTGCAGAGTGTTTATTTTGTAGCCAAGCAATTTCAAATGTGCTTTCAGAAACATTAAAGATTGTGCAACTACTATCAAAAGTGATTCACCGGACTTAATTCGAAGTAAACCCTTTATCCTTTCTTTGCGAGCCCTGTTACCTCTGTACGGTGGTTAACACGTGCATCCAGTGGGAGTCTGTGTGTAGATGAGAATCACACGAGTGTCCACCAGCAGCCTCGGCGGCCTCCTGTGCTGCCATTTGAGTTGTGTTATTACGCAGCTGCCTGTGGGCTCTCTAGTGACTGGTTGCTGTGATCCCATGGTAGCAACCAGTTTCTTCACTAAAGCTCTGCGGACTAAATACTAAGAGATTAAGGCAAGACAAACCTCAAAAAGAGGTTTGTTATATAGCAGAGGCTGTTGTGAGGGGACACCGTGTGCTGAATCTTGCTTGCTGTAGACACATTACAGAGTAAGGTTATTGAAAGAAGCGTTGTTCTCTGTATTTTTAAAAAGGTCCTCCCCCCCCCCAAAAAAATGGCCTTAAAATGTTGTTGGAGTGTGTATAGTAAATGATATTGTGTTTTCCTTTCTGACAACATAAGAAACCTTATTTCAGGTTCTGAGGTAGTTTTTCAGTAAGGAAGGAATCAAAGATTTTCCCCAGGGGATCTGCATTTGTGTGCACAGGCCACAGTGTCACTGAAACATAAGTTTTGCCTTTGTCATTTGACAGCCAGCAGCACATGGAAGAAGGGACACGGTAAAAAAAAATCTGTTGTGTTAAATACCATACAGGCAAGACTCAAAAAATTAGATGAAGCAAAGAGCAGCCTAAAGTGCAAGGCAGTTACAGAAACATGTGTACACCCTAAGTGGCATTTGATTGTACAGAAAGAATTAACACATTTAATGTTAAGTTGGTTTGGTTAGGTTTTAATGCATAAATGATAGCATTGCTTAGCATTACAACGTGTACCAGCTTCCCCGGAACAATCTCCAAGTCTGCCAGCAGTTAAGTATGTACTCCTTTTGCTGATGTTACCCACCTATTTTCACGTAACTCTCCACTTGTTTGCCTCGCATTCACTGCACACCTAAACACAAACGTATGGTTAGCTTTTGCTGGTGATTTTATCACAGCGGTGATTCAGGGGACCATTAATGTTTTTCCCTCAAGGGCATAGAAGTTGGTGTGTCTATAAAAAAGTTGCTCTCCTAAGACCCTTATTCTGTGTGGTGTTTTTGGAATTGTAAATATGCCGATTAAATATTACCGTATCTCATTTCTCAATGAAAAGTTTCCTTGTAATTATAGATACTAACTACAAGTTTTAACATCTTCATTTTGAAATCAGCATAGCAGTTAAGAGCAAGAAGATGACTTTTTTAGTGCCCTTGACACTGGCTGTGTGAAATACCAGGTTCAGGAGCACATGTTTGGTATATACAATACAGTTACCAAGCTCTTTGGAAAGGGACATTCATATGCTGAATCACAAATATTTCCACTCATCTTTTAGCTCATGAATGATGATGAAGCTCATCTTCTGTGCTGGTAATTTTATTACAGTGATCAGATCAACTCAGGATTAATGCTTCTTGTATTTGGCAATAGCCTCTTACACTGTGATATTGCAGGTCATGCCTTTGACAAGAGGACTAATTACATTGCTCCTGTGAAGCTTTGTCTGTATTTATGTTTTTTCATTAGAATAGCTCCCAAGCCATTTTTCAGAGAGTTAGCTCACAGTACTTTGCTACAATTTTTTATTTTGAACAAAAAAGTAACTTTTCTTGAATTAGATTGTTCTCACATTCCCTCAAGCATCAAAAAGACAGAACCACCTTTATTTCAGACAGCTGAAAATTCCACCCCCACATACATCTTCAGAGTTTAAGGGGGGGGGGGACGGACGACTAAATAAATGGCTTCGCCTTGAATAGAGACCCGGCCTCTAGCGCTACAGATTTCATCCCCAAAAGAAAGGGATCAGAATGTTAATGTATATACAATTGGGAAAATAACATTGTGGTGTTATAGCTCCTATAATTCAACTTGCCCAACATTTCTGCGTTGTGCTAGAAGAAATAGAATGTCAGAGAGCAGTAAATAAAGCTGTATGTTAATACGAGTCTAAATTATAAGGCACGGCATGAATAATGCTTGTAGTTAAACTGGCTGGGATAAAAACTTATTGGTGCTGTCAGTCTTCATGCTTCAGGATGTCCATCGATTGCTCAAAAAGGTCAGGAAAAAATTCATCCCTTCACAGCCCATTCATCCTCCTTTCACTGCAAGTTTGTTGAGTATGAGTGTATTGATTGTTTGCATCCTGGTTTATTTGCTTTTGCCTGTTGTTGACTCCTGCTGAAGATTACATGAAATATTGGTTTAACTTGAGAAAATAATTCCTGGTCATATCTGCAGCAAGCAGTGGTGTGAAATTATGTGGCCACATATGAACTGATTAGCATTTTATTTGTTTTCTGGTTTCCTGAAAAAGAGGTGTGCCAGGTCTCAGTCTTCAGAATATTAACCTGTCATTAAGCTAAGTGCTATCAGCAAGATAAAGGGTTGTCAGCCAATAAGCTGTTAATTGAAAACCTGTTTTTTTCTACGACAATCAATCAGAGAAAGGTAAAAACTGCAAGCAGGATGTTGCACAAGAAAATGGTGCTGTGAAGATAGAGGCCCCTTTCTTGAAAATCTGGCCCTAAAATCAGAACTGTGAACCGGGATGCTTTAACATGGAGGTATGTTCTCCAGAAATGTGATTTAACAATGTATCTTAGGTTCTTGTAACTTATTCTATGGTGGCAGTGGTTTGTAGGGCAATTTAATGGTATCTTTCTGGACAGATGATTCTTTGTGCTGCTAAATGGGCAGGAGGCAGCTCTCTGTCTCTGTGGTGCTGCTCAGCTGCAGGCAGTGGTGCAGTACACAGTCCAGAAGGGTCCGTGCAACATCTCTTCTGTGCACCCCAGGCAGAGAGATGTAAGTCACATCAGGAACATCCCATAACAAACTCAAGACCTTTTAAAAAAGAAACATACTCTGCAGCATGACACAGAAGTAGACGTCCCAGGGAATGATTTCAGACTGTGAAGGCGTTCAACATACATGTTGTTAAGCTAAAAATATCTCCAGCCTAGCCGTTTCTTACAAAATTTTGTAGGTGCCCCTTCACAATCTGAAGGAAAACACCTGTTTTGTGAACCATGGATGTTATTATAGTTGATGTGAAAGACAGTGATCCAGAAATTATACGTGTGAGGCATTCCTTTAAAGCACCAAAGCTGTTGTATGAGAACAAACCATATAAAAATTGAACTGAGGGGTGATCCTAAACTTCCTGCTGCTTAAAAAACATTTTTAAAACCGTTGTCTTATAATATTGTTCTATTATTGAGGATTGAAAGCAGTTGTGTATAAATATGAATTTACCAAGTTTCTTGTAAACTGTGGTGAGTTGACCTTGGCTGGACCCCAGGTGCCCACAAAATCTGCTCTGTCACTCCCCCTCCTCAGCTGGTCGGGGGAAAGAAAAATACAAGGAAAGTCTCATGGGTTGTGATAAGAACAGGGAGAGGTCATTCACTAATTACCATCACAGGCAAAACAGACTTGACTTGGGGAAATTAGTTTAATTTATTAGCAATCAAATTGGTAGGATAATGAGAAATAAAACCAAATCTTAAACACCTTCCCCCCACCCCTCCCTTCTTCCCTGGCTTAACTTCACTCCTGATTTCTCTACCTCTTCCCCTCAAGTGGCGCAGGGGGACAGGGAATGGGGGTTGCAGCCAGTTCATTACACAATGTTTCTGCTGCTCTCATCCTCAGGGGGAGGACTCCTCATGCTCTTCCTTTGCTTCAGAATGGGTTCCCACAAACAGTTCAGAACAAGACAGTTCTCCACAAACTTCTCCAATGTGAGTCCTTCTCATGGGCTACAGCGCTTCACAAACTGCTCCAGCATGGGTCCCTTCCTCGGGGTGCAGTCCTTCAGGAACAGACTGCTCCAGCATAGGTCTTCCACAGCGTCACAAGTCCTGCCAGCAAACCTGCTCCAGCTTGAGCTCCTCTCTCCATGGGGCCACAGGTCCTGCCAGGAGCCTGCTCCATTGTGGGCTTCCCACAGGGTCACAGCTTCCTTCAGGCATCCACCTGCTTCAGTGTGGGATCCTCTATGGGCTGCAGGTGGATATCTGCTCCACCGTTAATCTCCGTGGGACATCCTGCCTCACCATGGTCTTCACCACAGGCTGCAGGGGAATCTCTGCTGCAGTGCCTGGAGCACGTCCTCGTCCTCCTCCTCCTTCTCCACTGACCTTGGTGTCTGCAGAGCTGTTGCTCTTGCACATTCTCACTGCTCCCTCTGGCTGCAATTGCACAGGTTTGGGGTTCCCCCCCCCCCTTCTTAAATATGTTATCCCAGAGGTGCTACTGTGATTGCTGATGGGCTCAGCAGCAGGTCTGTCTTGGAGCCAGCTGGCACTGGCTCTATCAGACATGGGAGAAGCTTCTAGCAGCTTCTCAAAGAAGCCTCCCCTGTAGCCCCCCACCCCACCAAAACCTTGCCAAGCAAACCCAATACATAAACCATGATAAAAGACTGTGCTGTGGCAGGAAGAGTAGCATGGATGGGCTTTCAATGTCTTAAAGCCAGTAATACTCTCAATACGGTGACTGAGCACTCTAAATCTCTGGCTTGGGATATCATTTGCCTTAATTACTTGTAGATCATCTGTCTTAAAGTGCTGACTTGTTCTTGAAAACTTAATGTTGGTGATGCAGTGAAAGTCAACCTACAAACCTGACAGATAAGTTCAATTAATACTTCCTTACAATTAGTTACAAAAATATAATCAACCTAGAATAATATCAAGCCCTCTAAATAGTAGGTTTATCTTTCCTTCTCTCCCCCTCTCCCTCTCTGAAAGAAAAAAAAAAAAAAAAAGAAAGAAAACCTACTGATAAAGTATATAGAAGGTGAAGACATCTATTATGTATTAACTTTCAGAAATGGAAATCTGATAGCCAAAGGCTAATTTGCACAATTATAAAGAAATACAAGAAAAGTAATTTCCTGAAAATAGTGTGAATTGAGCACCCCACAATAAAGAGGGTAAAGCATAAGCAGACGGTAAATCAGGCAAAGTTTAGAAGGTATTAGCTGGTTATTTTCATGAATTTGTTGTAGCGCTTCACTGCAGCACAGAATGGGCCTTTCAGAGTACAAAGAGTATAAAAAAAATTCCTAATGTCATTTTTAATTGAACAAAAGAAATCTGCACCAATTTATGACACCTTTCACAGAGAAAGAGAGGGACTTTCAAATTAAGGAGCAGTTTCTATAATAGCAGTACGGATAGATAGCTGGCTTGCATTAGGAATTAGCAGTCAATTTAAGAGCAGAATATTCCTGAGCTGACTGAAAGCAAAATAATTTCCTTCCATTAAACTAAATGTCAGTAAAGTTTTGAGTGCCTATAGCACACAACTGTTTCTGCATAAAGGATATGAAGTCTGGCACTGAGCAAGGCGCTAAAGGTGTGTCATTTATCATCAGACCTTGGAACTTACCCATTTTGGGGTGATACTTTAGGAAGCTGTTCAGGTTGCACTCCTTTTGGTCAAAATGAACCATCATTGTGCTGCTTTCACTTACATTGTGTTCCATGTTTTTCCTACAAATAAATACCTGTCTATATGCAAATAAAGTCACTTTTAAGAGGCAGTATGTGTGACAGAAATGGAATATAAGTTAGTATCATCTGGCCTGAGTTTACAGGTCTTACCTAGTCATGTTACAAATGAAATTGCCTGCTAGATGTTTCCTCTCTGAAATAGTGGCTCTGTGCTGCTGATGTGCAAACAGAAGTTGAGTTCGTACACAGTACTTAATGCTGCTAAGCCAATTACATCTTGTGAGGATGCTTTTTTTGTGTTACACTGACATTTTTATTTTATTGACCAAGAATTCACCATGGTACAAGTTCTACCTGCTCTGTATCATTTGATCCTAAGCCGTCTTTAATGACTGCTTAGACACTATTCTGGTTTTCCTATAAATGATGAATAGCTACAAATTCCCTACAAATGGTTTGGAACAATAACTTCTCAAAATTACTGCATAATCCTCTCCAGGTATGCCACCCCCTACGATGCTTATCTTTTCTGATTCTTTGTGAGTTTCTTTTAGCCCTTATGTCACCGTCTAAATTTGTTTAAAACACATATAGATGTCTTACACTATGGCTTGCCTAAGCCACGACTACATGATCACAGCTGACAATCTAGTCTCAGATTGTTGGTGAACAATTAGGTCAGCTGACCACTACCTTGCATATCTTTAATTGCTTTTCGATTATGCTGTTCTGTGCTAGAAAATTAACATAAGATTAAATTGCCTTGTGTTCCCTTAGCAGCTTCTGTTACCCTAAAGCTGGCAGTTTTTAACCCCCCTTTCTTTGCTTAGCTATCTGCACACGGTGTTCCTCTTAGTTTTATGTTTCAAGCCATGCAAACTCTGTCATTTTGGCAGAATAAAAGAAGGTAGTAATTTTCATTACCACTAGGCTCAGGCTCTGGAAAACTGGCCTGGGTCTTCTTAAGTTGCTGGATATCTGGCAATTTTACACGCACTGAAGATCGGTCATTTAATCTGTCAGACAGAATAATGTGGGATAGGTTTGATAGATAGTTTGCAGAACACAGATTATCCCTGTGTCAGGGCTAGCTGAAATGTCTGATAATCATACGTTACACCATGCTTTACCTCATTTTCATGTGTTCAGATAGGTAGTTCATTATTTTTAACACTTCTCATCATGCCTGAATGGTTGCAATAATAGCTTCAGTATTGCTTTGTATTTGTAGGAATGTGATGCTAAGAACTGGAGTAAGTTATATCTGACTTGAGCCTTTCTTTCCTCGGAAAGTATGAAGTCGCTTCCTTTCCTCATCTCTTTAATCATCTGTTGGGCCTTGTTGTCATTAGCTATGTGAACACACTTCAGGGAAATGGCATAGCTAAGGCTTATCTAACCTGACTTAAGAACTTACTGTGGCCACCAGAGACGAACAAAAGCACATACCGCTGTTCCTCCTGCTGTCCCCTTCTGATCCGTTAATAGTACCTTGCACTTCAGGAGCTCTTTGTTTTGTTTTCTTACATCTTCTTTAACTCTGGGGAGTTTTGGGTGGGTTTTTTTTTTTTTCCTTTAAGCTAGAAGGTTGCCTGTCTCTCTTTGTGAGCTAATTATTCTTGACTTTCCATGACTTCTATACCAGTCATCTAGACCCGTGATTAACTTTTGTGGCTGGTCTGATTTGATCGTAGGTAATAATCAGCTTGCTTTTACCGCAAAGGAAGTTACAGTGCTATACATGGACACTTCATAAAATGATCTTTTCAGGGCATCTGTACCGATAAGTGACAGCGCACATGGATGGAAGATAATCAATGCTAAGTGCTCTATGAAAAAGCCTCTACTATTCTCAGACGGTAACTCATATCACCTCTATAATAAAGGCCTGCTACTAGCTCTGTTGCAAATCTCTGTTCTTGTGAAACATATAACAGTTCTCAAAGTATACTTTAAGATAAAGCTTGGTATAATAAATCTAATATCCAAGAGCAAGTGTGAAATTACCCACTCACTTTTCAGTAGGCAATAAAACAGGGCAGTTGAAGCAGTTACCTGCTATATATAAATGACAGGAAACTGTAGGCTAGTACGAATCTATACTTCTGGTTAAACAGGGGATTCAGTTTCTGCCTCCGATAGATAGCCTGCATCCAGTTGAGTGCTTTCCCTGCAAAACCAGTCTTGCTTCTGCTTCTTTCTTTTGGACTTTGCACGTAGGAGGGCAGAATCAGTGAAGAGGCTGACCTGCTGCTGCCTTGGGCTGTCGGGTGGGAGGTTCGAGCTCTTTCACTCAGCTTTTCACAGCAGCTGTTAACGACGTTCTTCCACTAGCATCAGCTCAACCACTTCTCTTAAAGATCTGCATATCTGATGTTATTTAGTAACTGTCAGGATATAGACATATTTAAGATAATTAAGTCATTCAAAGAGCCTGAAAAAAAGCTTAATTTTTTCACCAGTTCTAGTAAAACGTTTTGTGTGTGCACACATATTTCTTTGCTCTGTACTGTGGCCAGCAACTGAGTACCCATCAGCCACTTGCTCACACCCCCACCCACCTCCATCCCCCAGGAGATGGGGGAGAGAATGGGAAGACTAACAGTAAGAAAAAAAAATGTAGTTCAAGATAAAGATGGTTTCATAATCTCTTTCATAATAATGATGAGCTGGTGTCTGAAAATGTATTGGATTGAAATGGGAAACAACCAGCGAGGAAATATTTATAGCTCAGCTCTGCCATTCTGAACCCACTAACATCAGTGGACTTATTTCTGATGAAAAATAAAAGCAAAGGTAAAGTAGGATGCAATTGCACCTGATGAACCAATAGCATCTGATTCTTGTTAGATATACCCATGTTTTTATCAAAAGTTAGGTAGATTAACACATAGGAAATTTGACTTTGTTGTAAGTGACATTTTATAAACTTTGCTTCGAGATGAGACTGAAGACTTACTCCAGCATGAGGAAAGTTGAGAATAGGGTTTATTGATGAATGGGAAGAAAATTGCTGCTCTGAGTTTTTATTTGCATTCGTGAGATTTTATTGCTTTTGAGTGTTTTTTAACAAAACTATTTACGTAACAGGACTAAAACCTTATTTTGCTAGTATGTCATGTAGAATTGCAACTAACCAATGTGAATGACATTTGCCTTTTACAGATTATTTACCTAAAAGAAAAATCATCCTGAAGAGCCTTTTGTTCTGCTTGCACTCAATACAGAGCAATATGATTCTTCTGTGTAAACTCTTTAAAAGAAATAATTGCTAATATTTTTAAAATAATAGCCGTGTACATCCTTACTAAAGGTAGACATGTTTAAAAGTTCTTTAAAGATACCATTTTCAAATAATTCAGCTGATGTTCTTGACCAAGTCTGTAGACTTATTTGAGAGCAGTGAAAATGTTACGATGTACAAACATGTATTTGATGGGGAAGAAAAGGGAAGTAGCTTGCTGCTTCTAAACCAGACAGGTGAGAAGAGTAACCATGCTATTTGGAATAGCTGCAGCTCATGGTACAAAGCATAATGCAATGCATAACATAGGTCGTTCTGTATAAAAGAATGAGTTAAAAACTGGGGCTAATGATGCCCTCGGGTTTCAGTGACGAGATCTTCCCTGGAGAATTATGTCTGCTGTCTTGTATTTACGTTTTATTTTTGGTGACTGCATAACCATTAAACCTATTTCACTGATCTTATACACCAAACTGAATGCTAAAAATGTCCTGATTTCCAAAAACTTGTCAGACTGGAGGCTTTTTTCGGTCAACAGGTACACTGATAAATTGGGACCATCCTCAGTATATTTAATTTACAATATATAAGTATTAGAGTATCAGTATTATCTGAGGATTACATGACCAGGGGTATCCTCCTGAGACAGTTTCCCACCTTCTTATCCCAGAGTTAACTATGTCATATAACTCTGTTCATAAACCAATTAAGATCCATCTTTTAGTGTGGCAGATGATCAGCAGCCTCTCCTTTCACCAAAAGTAACAGAAACTGTTATCTTTACTAGCAACCTTTCCCTAGATTTGAGTGTGATTTTAATTGAGTCTTATGTAGGAAATTTTGCCTCCCGTCCCCATTGAAATGATTCTTTTACTCTTTTAAAGTTTTAAATCATAGGTCCAGGCAATTTTGAGAAACTAGTAATAATTTTACATGCAACACTTTTTCTGTAAATAAATGCCTCTTGGTGTAAATTATATCTATAGCATTCTTGTTTATTCATGTTGTTCTTCATTTCCTGGTACTTTATTTGATAAATATAGGGTTAATACAATAAATCTGACATTGTTCATACAAATACAGCCCCAATTATTTTCAGAAAGAAGACTTTAAAAGCAGTGATGAAACACTATTCCCTAAACTGCCAAAACCCAGAAAGGGTTCGTCTAAGACCCTGCTGTTCACCCAGTTTATTAAAGTCAAGGACTTACCCAAGGTTTCAGATCCCTTAATCGTGCTAGCTTAGCTTCAGTTGTACATTTTTAGCATGTAGTTAGACCAATATAATTACTACTTTATGCAGCTGGGAGAAAATATATGTACCACTGTAGCTGCTTAACTGCAGTGTGTCAAACACAACACGTAGACTTGCAAGGCTTGGAGCAACATCTGCTCTCATAAATTTGCTATAATAAGACTCCCGAGGCTGGGGTACTTGGATGCCTGACCCTAGTCTTGTCAGGATGGTTAAATGCAATCTAGCATTCAGCCGACTGTCTTGGCTTTGTTGGATGAATGAGTTTAAAGGCATGTAGACTGCTGCTGCGCAGGGGTAAGATACACAGAAAAGGCACTTCAGTTACATTAACACAGGTATTAATATAATGCTATAACAGAATAAGGTAGTACTTGGACAAATACCTCTTCTGCAGTGCCTCAATCATTTATCTTTAAGTGGCATCTTGGACTACTGCTGTGTGCAGTATCAATTTCTGCACTTTACGTTGTGTATTAAAACTGGGAGTTGTTGCTTTGGATTTTCTCATGTGCTTCTCAAAACTCAGTGCAGGGAAGCCCACTGAATAAAGTTTTATTTTTAGCAGATTTATCAAAATAATTTAATTTTTTTGGAGAGAGCAACAGTCAGAATATTGGCTTGTCAGTACTAAAATACTAGATATTTTAGTGTAAAATATCCAACATTAAAAAAAAAAAAAATCAAAATACCTAACACTAGCTGTTTCTTAAAAGATTTAGTCTGTTTCCCATCTTCCTTCTTTCCAAAGTACCTAGTCACCTGTTACTTGTTTGATTTTACACATTTAAGCTAACGAAGTTCCACCAACCACTTCTTATTTGCTCTTTAGTAAAATTTACAACTCTAATTCACTTGTCAAAAGTACCTGTCTCCTGTTGGATGAAATAATAGGTTGAGAGATGCCTTCGGATCATCCCTGTCTGATATTATTGAACTCCAGCTGGCGAAACAGTTGCTTTAATCAATGTTTTCCTGGCTTAGACTGTGCATAGCACACTCTACCCTACACAGCCAGGTTGTTAAGGAGACCATGCTTTTCCAAGCAACATATATTCTTGTTCCCAAAGCAAAAGCAGATGTTTAATACCTGAGCTGCTTTCTCCACTTCTTCCAAACTCTTCCAGCCCTTTCTCTTGCTGAGAGGCATTAGTACTGCCATAATTTGGAGGGGCTCAGACTTATTTGACCCCATTTGCAAGCCTGCCTGGCAGCCCTTTGCTTTCACTTTCCTCTTACAACTCTAAATGCTCTTTTTCTGCTCCCTGGCTGAAGAGGCTGGGGCAGCCATCCCTTACTCCCTGCTTTCAGGACCAAGTAGGCTTTAGGTTTGCACTGCAGGGTTGGAGAAAACTGGAGTTCCCCAGTCCAGAGCCCCGGGGCCAGTGCCCTCGGCCCAGTGGAGGCTTCATCTGCTTCCACAACCTTGACTCAAAATTAAGGACGGTGCGGTCTCCCTGGTTTCAAGTTCTGGTTTGACACTTACTGTGGCAGCTTTAACATGTTAACTGTTGAGAAGGCAATAGGAAGGGTACCCCTGACTTTCTTTCAGTCTTACTGTTCTCTGCTTAATTAGTGTACTGAAGAAATCTGCACCATTAGACGGGAAGATGATGCAGTGACAGCCTTCACGGGATCTTTCCTGTGCATGTGGAGGAGGACATGGGAAATGCCAACCTCTCATTTAAGGTAAGCTTTTCTATGGCATATACCTGAGCACTGTGCTCATTTTGCACGCAGGCAGGTTTGAATCCAATTTCAGTCTGTGCTTCAGAGCCTTATGCAGAAATACAAAGTTTAAGCACTGAACAAAATACCCAGAACATAACATCTGATCAAGTTTTCACCAGTCTAGGATGTGTGCCCTGCAGTTTTACTTCAGCTGAAATTTCCAGGTGCACATAGATCACCTGGAGTGCGCTCTTGTAAGACTATGCTCGGGTAAGAGTTACAGTATTCAGGACTTGGCTCCTCCGTGTTGGGGCAATGCTATTCAGCTGCATGAGCTGTGATCTGAAGTAAGGAAGGGAACGGAGAGATACGCCCCTTTGCAAGCTGAATTCCCATTTTACGACATTATATAACTCTAATCCTGGTTTCAGCACTTCAGCAGGATGAAAGTGGCAGGTATTTGGCTCTTTTCCTGTCACATCACCATAGCGCAATGGTGGGTTTAGCAGGGTGAAATGAGGATTTTCATCTCTTACTACCTCTTATGTCTCTCTCTGAAGCCAGTAATAGCCATGCTCCCTGCGGGTGTTCAGGACTGTTTTTCAGGGAGTGAAAGACTGTTCCTTCTTCTGGACAGTGACTTGAATTAAAAGTGAAGCTACAAGTAGTTTGTCCTTGGATGAGGGAGGAAATCTTTGGTTTAGTGCTCAACTCGGTGGTCAGGAAATTGCATAAATTGAATACGTAAGTTTTTGGCAGATGCTGTGTTTCTGCCAGATTTAGAAGAGGAATGGGGGCTTGAAAGCATAACTTTGAAACATTGCGCTTAGAATTTAAACTATATGCATTGTGGCAGCAGTGATATCTAAACCCCCTTTGCAACTCTTTTTCACTTTTTACTGCATTTTTAATTTGGCTTGTCATGCACTATGTGTTTCACACAGGGAGTAAAATACCAAACCGATTCACTTGCAGATTTGGCTTCTGAGACTTAAAATACCAAACCGATTCACTTGCAGATTTGGCTTCTGAGACTGTCTGCTCTGTAATAAAAAGCAAAGTGTTATGTCAGGTTCTGAAGACATAAGCAAAAAGAGTTTTTGATATTTTCAAACCATTTATCTCCCAAAACAAAAAGGAGTGATGTACTAAGCAAATGACAGAATTAGGGACATATTCCATATTCCTGTTACATCGATCATTAAAACTAAGAAGCTCTAGGTCAGGTATAAAGACCACCTGTCTCATAGAAGGCTCCTGCTCTCCAGGAGTCTTTTACATTGAACAACCACCAGATAAAGCATAGTTTAGCAGCTTCTTCTTAAAATAAAGAAAAAAATTTAGGCAGGAACTAAGATTAAATAGATAAAACTTAAGCAGGCTTCTTATTTAAGGATTATCAACTTGTGAAGTCAAAAAGTAGAGAGATGAAGAGCTTTAAAGGTATTTGCTAGCAAAATGATGATGCCTCTGTTTCAGGAAATATAGTTGCTGTGGCCAGCTACATCATTAAGATTGTTAATATAATTGCTCTAAATAATTTTCTGAGAGGAGAAAACCAATTCCTAAATTAGAAGAAACGTTGAAATCACTCAAAAGCCTTTTAATAACTTTGACAGAGGAAAAACTGCTGCGTTTTGTTTTGTTGTTCTTTGATTCAGTAGATGCAGTTTGCAAAAGAACATGAGCACGCTGCGGTTGAACTGTCAGGTTTTAGTTCATGCATTAAACAGTTTCTTCAAATGTGTGTTATGAGTGATACAGGAGCGTTATCATTATTATGTGCCTGAAACTGAGCAGATGTCCAATAAAATTGCCAGAAGTAGCAGTGGTTCCCTAAGGTGACTTTTCGGTCAATAGGGAGAAATGCATGAAACCCAGCCTTTCAAGATTGTTCTGTGGGAAAGCACGACTGCCTTAAGGCCAGAAGTAAAGGCATCTGAAATGCCACCAGTGTCAGCCTTTACAGTCAGACTTTTTGCAGGTAAAATTAAGCTTGTAAGAAGCCAGCTTCCCTTACTCTCTAAGTGCAGCAGCACCATAATTGAAGGTGTAAGGCAGGGTCACACACAGGGTTGCAGTACAGATTCCAGGTGTGTTAAGCCTCTGACTGTGATTTGGTTCGCACTTCATTTATTGAAATGGTATCCACGATTGGTTTGCATCCATCTTAAGGCATTCAGTAATTCAAGAAGGGTTATTAAGCAATGCAGACTAGGCAGCATGAATATTCATGAAAGAAGCTCCTTCGTCATCCCCTTTGTAAGTTGCTACTCTCACCCTCTTTTCCGAACTCCCAAACCACATGCATGCAGCTAGTGACATGAATAAACACACTGTACGTTGTTCAGTGAAAGCTGTTTCATCCCACAGCAGAAGGCAGCTTTTCTGCATGCCTTCCAAGCATGAGTGGAGCAAGTAGAGCTGGAGGGCACCTCATCCCTGAGATGCCAAGTGACTAGGTGAGGTCTCAGACCTGCACGCACTTTTTCCGACCCCAGTCAGAAGCTTCACTGCAGCTCTGAGACAAATCTCTTTCTGTGCTGCAGCTTCTTATCTGAAATACAAGGAAGTGCTTTGTAAAGCATGGACTTTTTCCATCACTGATGTAAAATTAAAACAAAAAAAAACTGTCTGTTCTTCTGCTGGCACTATGTGGAAGACACGTTGATGGCATCAGATAGCACAGACACATAGTGAAGACATACTGGATAGCACAAATAGTTGGCCTGCAATTCTTTAATTTTAAACACAGCAAATTACACGCGATGGCTGCTGGATGGTTTAGTATCATCTTTAGTATCCATGGTTGAAAAAAATGAATTAATATTTATACAATTAAGAAGATTTCTGCTACTTAAAACTGTACTAAATTGGAAACTACCCACTATGTAAATTTTCTGCTAGCTTTTCTAATGGGATGGTATGCACTGAAGTCTTCTTAGCACACTTTGCCTGTATGAGGCATTTTCCTGATGTTTCCTTACTCTAAATACGGGTAATATCCTGCTCTCTAAAGTACTTCTAACGTACAGATGCAGGCAGAGTTCCTTTGTCATTGGAAACCGCAGTGGCACCATGTATGAGCCAACACAGGCAGGATGCAGGAACAACCGCGAAACCACAGATGAAATACAAAGAGTAAATTTAATCTCGATACCTCTCAAACCGGGGGATCTCCGAAGCAGCACCCAGGCAGAGGCACGCAAGCAGGAACACTGGCACCGCAAAGCTTGAGAGTCCTTGCTAGAGAGTTTTTCCTTGTTAGCAAGGAAGTCCTTGCTAGAGAGAGAGACAGAGAGTTCAAACCCGCTCTTCTCACCTGTATATCAGGGATTCAAGCAGGCATCGTTTTCCACTGTGCTGTGATCTTCTCCAACAGCACAGCAGGAATCTCAGGCATGTTCAGTAAGGTGCCTCTGAGTCCATCACAGGCCTGTGTTATCTAAGTGAGGATGTTCTACTTGTTGAGCCCATAAGAATAAACGATGGGTGTGATATCTATGTTTTCTGACACCCCAGGTGCAAGTCACTCGAGTGTGTTTACAACTCTCCTCGCCAATCTTCCGTTACTTCCCCACACAGTGACTGACACATAGACACGTGATGACGTTACAGAATTGGTACAAAGTTGTGCATTTACATTTCCACCAAGTTTTGCAAGCAAAGTGATTGATCTCTCCTGGTTTTGAGAGCAGCCAGTGTCTGCTTTTGTCCCCATCCTCAGCTGTGCTGAAATTTTGGTTGAAGCAATGCAGGGTGCAGGTGTCAAGGTGCTGGCATCAGGGGCTGTAGGGATGGCTCCAGCCAACCCAACACAGGGCACGGCTGAACCCCTCTGCCATGGCGGTGATGCCTGGGTCAGAAAGGGCAAAACGCTGCACAGTCAGTCAGGAGTGAGGGGAAGAGAGTGAGGAATAGCCCTGCAGATACCAAAGACAGAGAAGAAGGAAAAGAGGAGGTTCTCCAGGAACCCACGCAGAGATTGCCCTGCAGCCTCTGGAGGAGACCACACTGCAGCCTGTGGAGGCCCATGCTGGAGGAGGTGGACATGCCTTGAAGGAGCTGCGGCGTGCCCATGCTGGAGCAGGTTTATCCTGAAGGACCGCAGCCCGTGGGAAGGAGCCACCCTGGAGAGGACAACAGAGAGCAGAGGACAGAGAGGC
Organism: Ibidorhyncha struthersii; assembly: GCA_013398815.1. Taxonomy (NCBI): domain Eukaryota; kingdom Metazoa; phylum Chordata; class Aves; order Charadriiformes; family Charadriidae; genus Ibidorhyncha; species Ibidorhyncha struthersii. The sequence continues at coordinate 179,294 of VZSZ01001955.1, read as the reverse complement.
AGAGAGGACCTGTTGTGGACTGACTACAGGCCCCTTTCCCCAGCCCCTGTGCTGCTCTGGAAGGGGAGGTAGAGGAGTCGGGAATGAGCGAGTGAAGTCGAGCGTGGAAAAAAGAGAGGTCTGTGTGGAAGGTGTTGGTTTTATTCATCTTTTATTTTCTCAGCATAGTACTCTATTTTAATTTGAAATAAATAAATTAATTTTCTCCAAGTCAAGTCTGTTTTCCTCATGACAGTAATTGGTAAGCAATCTCCCTGTCTTCATCTCATCCCATGAGCTTTTTCATCTTATTTTCTCCCCCATCCTGCTGAGAAGGCAGAATGAGAGAGCAGCCGTGTGGGCATCTGGCAGCCAGCCATGGTCAACCCAGCACAATCATTTACAACAGAAACTGGTACGCTTTAGGAGTCCCTTTTGGTAAGTACAGCTAGTCAGCCTGATTATTTTTACCAGTCCACAGTATATGTTCTTAGTTCCTATGTTTTGTCTCTGTGGACAAATTGTTACCCACTTGTTTCTAAAACTCTGCAGAAGTACAACAAACTCAGAAGACAGGACTACAGTACCATTCAGAGAAGCTGCAGCTCACTTGACCCCTGTTAATAAGCTGCTTTCCTCCAGCTTCTGCATATTGCTAATCCAATTTAGAAAGGGAACAGCTTCCAGACACCTTTAAGGCAAAGATCAGGTATTTTCATGCAAAGTTTGAATTGCTTCCCCATCAAGGACCCAAGAAACATATAGATTTGTTTCCAGCAATCTTTCTATATTTTGTCCTATGCTGTCTTGCAGCATCAGAAAAGTTTACGACCTATGCATGTTTAACGGGGACTTGTGTTACTGGAAGATGCCAGCGGCTGGTTGTCCAAAGTGCCCATTCACATCTGCTGAGGTTTGTCTCAGCAACAAACTTCAGGTTTTCAAACTTTTCCAGGAATTGATCTACAGAATAAAACAGCCTGTTATGGTTCTTCTGGTAAGCTTCATTTTAGATCAAAGGATTTGAAACTTACATTAGTATCAGACAGCAGGTTTATCAGTTGTCCTGGCCTTCTTTTTCTCCAGTACTGCAGACTTTTTATTTTTTAAATACTCCAATGTCACCTTTAAAGTATAGGAGGACAACTCAGCTGTGAAAATGTTGTTATTCACCAGCTGGTGGTAAAGAGTTAATTTGCTCATCTAGGGTTTCCATACCCTCCTGAATTTAATTGGTGTCCTCTCCTTTCTCTATTTGTTTTTGTTCAGCTGTTGTTCCTTTACAAACTTCTCTTGACTCCTTTTATACACGCACATAATACTCATCTCCTGAATGTAAATTCTAATTATTTTTCCTTCTAAATAAGAACAACCAGAGATTCCTCCTGAACAATTAAAGAAGTCAGAATCATGCTACATCCAGGTAAAAAATATTATCTAAAATTCATTTCCATTCCACGATGATGTGCCACTAAATACGTGTAATTATTCTTTGTGAAGGCTACTTTCCAAGGAAAAGAGTGTTCTTTGGTTTATATTCTTAAGTTTATTAACAGAAGTATGTTTAATACTCCAGAGAGACGACTTAAATTATGTGGAGTAGACAAAAAGGTTAAGCTTAATTCAGAAAATCTGAGCTCAACTTTAGCTTTCAGTTATTGTTGCAAAATCTTGTGGCAGTCAAGACTATCAAAAGATTAATACAGAAAGAATTTCGTTCACTTAAATATTTCTTGTGAAAATTTTTTGGGGGGTTCTGAATTAATTTCTCTGGTAACAGGCTGGAAAATTTGGTCTCAAACTCATTAGTGCAAAAAGAGGGTCCTTTTGTTTGAGTATATCTTCAGATTTAGCGGAATTGCTCTAGAAGTGTATCTTGTGTCTTAGACAAATCACATCAACATGATGATTTTTAAGACCTGTGAGAAGAAATATCAGTTTATTAAAGGTCGGTTTTCCAAGCTCATGCAAACAGCACTTGCTGTCAAGAATAGTTCACATATTTCACTGTGATGTGCTTTTCAAGGATGAGGCCTGGTTTAGCAAATAAATGAACTTGGAATACTTAGAATATTTTTCCCCTTTTGTATCTGCTATGGAAAAGAATTTGGTAAAATCTTCATGCTTGCTGTTGCATGCTGAACATGTGATTTTTAAGGAATGAGGTATTTTTTCCTGTCATCTCACATCTTCCTGAGACTTTCTACCAGTTCACTGGATATTGTTATTCTCTAAGAAAATGGAAGTTTGGCACAGATTAGAGACTTCCTTAAAATGTCAGCTAATGAAATTGGAAGATCAGCTGAGGTCTCCATTTCCACCTAAATATAATGGCTGTGAGGAACCTACCTGCTTTCACAAATGGAACATGTAACCTCTGCTTCTTAAGCTAGAGAGCACTGTTCATGAAATTAACCCTTCAAACAGCCTTGGAACCCAAATCACTCTTTTCCCCTTTGTTTCTTTTCAAATTTTGATTACAAGTCTGAATCTAATTTTTCAGAGCTTAGGGTCAAGTGGTTGACTCTTAACAGCGAATGCTGATATGCTGACCTATTACATGATGATGAAAACACTTTAAAAATGCAAAAAATAAATCTGTAATACATCAGCAAACTTGCCTGGAAACAGTGATCGTTACTTTCTAAACTCTACCAGATTTCCTGAGCCTTTATTTTAATTGCATGTGCTGATTAAGCACGTACATTCCTCTTCTAAAAGCATTAAAGTGTTGTGCCTTTCTACTCATAGAGTGCAACTTCTTAGTGAAAAGTAAATTCTCTTAACATGTATTTTCGTCACTTTTTCAGACTGAAACACAGAGAAATACTCTGAATAAACATGCTTACTGACTGGGGGGGGGGGGGGGAGTTGTTTTTCCCCCCCATATCTTAAAACGTGCCAAGAATTACAGCAGTCAGGAACTGTCTTTGGGATTGCTGTGATGGTCTGAGACAACTTTGCAGCACAGTCAGTGCTGCATAGCACAGTGGTGATGAAAATCCTCCTGAGGAATATAAAGTATAAAAGATTAGAAGATTTTGCTACATCTTTCTTTTAAATTAAATTCCATAGTGTGGTTTGTTTTCTTTTTTTTTTGTGTATTGCTTCTCAGGATGTAATACCAAATGCTGACAGTAAGATAAAAATATAACAGTTTCCTTTTGGTTTTCTTTGTCCTATAGTATTAATAGATCTTGCTTTCAACTATTTGGGGTCCTTCTGACAGAAAAACAGGATGGAGAAAACAAAACTTCAAGTTTTTTCAGTCTGACCTCAAGAATGTAAAAAAATGGCATTGTGGCTATCAACAGGCTGGCAAAGGTTTGGATAAAACTTCTTGGATATGTTATAAAGTAAGTTACTGTAATCACCTGAGTCCATTCTGCATCAATTGCTGTTGACCAGACAGGAACCATGGATGTACTTTGCAGGCCATTGTTCCCATGTCTTTTTATGTGTTATCAACCACGATGGTTTATTAGCTCGTAATTCTCTACATGCAGATGAGTATTTATAGGCGATCTCTGCAGAAATATATTTTAAAGGGAGTCAAGGGTTGCCTTTATCCAGGATATAAAAGAAAACAGTCTCTTTAGGTTTGAAAGACTGTTTCATTCCATTTAAAAATAAACTAAAAAAAAAAAAGAGAGAAAAAATCTGTCCCTCATTTGCCGCATCTACAAATCAGAGTATGCCAGCAAACCACAGCAAAGATTTTCAAGGTTTCCTTTTCAAGGAAAACTTAGTAGCCTGAGGGGAATGATGGCAGAATTGCTGAAGCACCCTCACAGGGTAAATGACATTTAAGTTCAAGTATTTCTTGGTTTTGAACAAAAGAAGAAAAATGTGGCCTGTCCTGGGCTTTCAGAGTTAGTTGCCTGTCCATCTATAAGCATAGATGCATATAGATAGCATAGATGTCCCTCTATGGATTATTTGTAGTCTGGAGGACATGCACTGGAGCTGAATCTGCCCCTGTTTCCCACTGAGTCCCTCTGTGCCCAGGTGCTCAGAGGGAACGTGATGCTTTGTGTGCTGTGAATTCCTGTGCCTGTTCACGTAGCGCTAGTCTCGCTGCTTAGGTAATCCCAGACTCTACCCCAGCAAGGGTGACAGCTTAGGTGTAATTACTGCTGTCAAATCAAATTATGACTTACTTATTAAATGTAGGATTTCTTTTCAAGGCAAGTGGTGTTAAGCATGTTATGTATGTTCTTCAACTTAAGTTTGTATAATCACTTTACAAATATTAATTGTTAAATTGTTTCATTAATACCTTCTGGTGAATTTTATGATATTTAGTATCCTTCTGAAGGAGAAATACCTTTCATTTATCCTATTTCTTTTGTCCACTTAGGGTTGGGGGAAGGAGACGACTGCCGTTTGTTTTAAGATAAAATAGAGTCTGTGTTGTATAAGAGTCCCAGAAAGACAATGATGTCACCTTAATACTTTATAAAGGGCTTTAGTAGCATTAGAATATTACTTAAGTAACCTTACCAACAACTTACAAAACTAATTTTACGAGACAACTAATACAGTTTATGAGAATCACTGCAAATATAATTAATTATAACAATAATCAAAAGAATAGAAGAGGAAGAATTACAGGTTAATTGCCATCTAGTCATCTTCTTAGTGTAGGCTATCAAAACTCATTCTGATTTTCATTCTCATATCCGCTGATATCAGTAGAACCCTGTTTTGTCCCTGTATGCCTCATGACTTTGGTAGCAGATTTCTGCATATGCATTGTTTTGTCACTTAAGAAAACAGATATAGGACATAACACAATAATAAGCCACTAATTTACAGGTTTATTACTGTTTATTCAGAGTTGCACATTTTCACATACAAGCACACTGCGAAGCTTATGGGCAAATTAAAACAGAAAAGGTCCTAATGAGGAAGCGCTAAGCCTGTGTGAAAAAATGATGGGAAGATGCAAATAAAAAGTGTACAGAAAAAATAAATTACATCAATGCTTTTATGATAAATGTGCAAATTAAAAATAAGCTGGGTTTGCCTGCATTGTACCCGGACATCCACCTAAGACAGGACCTTTGAAATAGCATCATTTTTACAAAATGATTGCTTTTCATTCAATCAGTCTAAGCACCTGCTGGATAAAGATAAGACAATTAAACACTCTTTGGATCATGTCTGGTGTATAAAAATAGCCATAGTTCACTAGTCAGGTCAACAGTACTTCTGGTCCACTCTCCTGTCTCCGGCAATAACCAGGAACATGTGCCTAGGGAACAGGTACCCTCAGTCACCCTCCCTGCTTCCAGCAGCCTCTGGCCATTCAATCAAATAACAAGTTGAATAAATGGGCTTAATGTGCTTTTTCTCCCATGAAATTGCCTAATTGCTTTTTGAACTCATATTTACTTTTAGCCTCCATACCACCTGTGGTAATCAGTTCCACAGTAGAATTACACAAATGTTCTTTTTTCCTTTTTAAAGAAACCTGTGTGATCCTTTCTCAAATTATTTTGCAGGGATATTTCAAAGAATTCCAGAATGGCTGTCTTGAGGTTAAAGGAAAATAAGACTTTTCAGTTTGGTGACCCGCGATTTTTATGGCCACAGTTAAGATCGTTGCCCGTCACCATAGCAAAGAGATCAAATAAAAATTCTAAACGGCGCTGTCTTCCTACATCCTTAAAGTCCAACCATCTTGTTCCTGTGGATTGCAGAGGATGATGGTGCTAATATATAACACTGAGAGAGACTTAGTGAGAATTTTGCTATGGGGGTCAGAGTTTAGCCCCTTGAACTGTCTCCATAGAACAGCTGTTGACTTCTCTGTCCTGATATCTTTGTCCCCACCATCTGAGATTTTTATGTTTCAAATGCTTCATTACATTTTCCCCTATATTTCATAGCATCGTGCATAGAAAACCTGAAACTTCCTGGATGCAGTTTATCAGAGCCTCAAGGGCTTTTATTTCATAACCGGTGTTAGTAGCCCTGAGTCACTTCCATTACATATGCAGGTCTAAGTGCAGGTGCCATCTGGTACAGTGCTGAGACGCTCCAGGTGACCTGGCTTTTTTTTTTTCCAGTCATGTTCAGAGGAAACTAAGCATATGGTATATATTTGATACAGGCACTACTTGGTCAATAGGTTTCTGTGTATGACTGTTGATGCTGGATTTAAGTGTTTGGAACTAAATTCTGGTTTTTGCTCTGATGCATAAGTTCAACTTCTTTCCAGGCCTTACACTTCTTTTATGGCAGAATATATTTTTTTTCATCCTTTCTTGAAGTGCCTTACATTCTCAAAGTCCTGTCAGTCTCTCTGCTATGTGTTTCTTTTCCTCTCTGAGCTGCTTTCCCTCCCCTTTATATTACACTGCCTGCAGACCCACAGTGCCAATTCTTCACTACTTCTGCATTCTCCCTCATTCTTCTTCTGAACTTGGCTTGTAGGGTCATAAACATGCAGAAATATAATGTCCAGCTAACCTGGATATGGAGATATAAGCCTGAGAAAACTGTGCTTTAACTAAAGAAGTATCTTTTCCTCAGACTGAAAGGGAGGATAGTATTAAACTGCTAAAAAGAACAGCGTTGCCAGCATAGCCCTTCTAATCTGTGTGTACTTCATCACTATAATCCCCCAGTAAACCTGTCCTAACAGGAATGTGGCTCACAAGAACTCCTTTAAAAGTAGTTTCTTCTCCTACTTGCACTTAATTCTAGCTTCCATATTTCCATTTTATTCTGGGCTATTGCACTGGTTCTTCAAGTCTTCTGGGTGTTCTCTCATTTCTTTTCTAATTATGACTTTTGCTGATAAGCAAGTCGTGTTTGTTCATATTCTTATTTTGTCAAATGCTACAGTGTAAAATTTAAGTTTTTTTCAGATTCCTCAAATAGATCATTTAGAACAGCTTCATGATTATCTTGAAGAGTTACGTAAATAAAATGTGGATTTCTCTCATGTTTTAACCTTGTCTTCTGTAAGGACAAACACAACAGAGTTAGATTTTTTTCATGCCACATAAAAGAAACACGCATGTTTTCAAGGACTGAGATGGCTTAGTCTTTGATACTCACATTTATGCTGTTGTATTTTTCAGAAGCACGTTTGAAAATGAAAATGTGTGAAAAATTATTGTAGATTTGCAAAAAAATAGTCTATGCCTTATGAAGCTTGTGGTTGAAATCTTTGATTTTTTTTTTTCTGTTATTTCTGAAAAAAAATGGAAGTCTGAGTAATATTTGAGTTTTAAAACACTTCCTCTTTTTGTTGAACAAGTAATTTGGTAGGTACGCACTTGGAAGATTCTGTGTTGGCATTTCCAATTACTAGCTATTGAAAATTTAGATTTGATGAACAAAAATAAAAGACTGAAGATTGCTACTTCACGCTACCTTTCTTCTGCTTGCTGTTCTTGGTTATGAAAAATATAGTATTCTTTGCCTGCTATTGATATTTAAGTGGAGTATTTCCAAATACCACTTCATATGTTTCCGCTTTATTCTGGTTTTATTCAGTATTTTACATAGGTAATCCCTGTTGCTTCTCAGTGCCAAAGTCCTTGATCCTATAACTGACAGCATGTTAGCAGACAGCTATTGTTGCTCTGGGAAGATTGTTGATAGAGGTGCAAGGAAAGACTAGAGATTAGAAAAATCACCTTTTAATGACAGCTACAGTATATGTTGCTATTGAAGTCCTCAAGGCATTCACATGTGCTTTCTTACCCCTTCTCTCCCTCCTTAGCAGCATTGCCTTGACTGGCTGCAGACTCTGGTTTATGCAACGTAATTATAAATACATGCTGAAAGCCTGCGGTCACAGCCCAGCTTCTTCCAGCCATCACCTTTCGCAGTGAAGGCTTGTACCTATTTCTGAGAAATATTTTGCAATTCTGATTTTACATGATTAGTGTCTCCCAGCTCTTTATTTGCCTGAAGAATTACAGAGTTCAAAATACTGTATGACTACGTGAACCTGTATGCTGGGATGCAGCGCCTGCCTTAAATCTGCTGCTGCAGGGGCAGCTGGCCCAGGTTCGTTACGCCACCCTCATGGCACGCACCCAAGAGATGCACCACCGCTCATCCCTCGTGTCACCTGAAAAGCAGGCTTCGTGACCTGCCCAACAGCAGCATTCCGTTTCTTTGAGGTTTTGAGATCAAATTAGTCTTTCGTGGCTGTTGATAGCGCTTTTGCAACTGAACCAGCCTGAACCTTGGGTCAGAGGAAAATTCAGCCCGTGCAGCTGTACAGCGCTCCAGGGGGCAGCCGCACTGTGCTCTGCTCTGCAGAGTGAAGTAGAAACGCTGCTCAGGTAGTGCTCACCTCCCCTCTTGTGACACCACCAGAGTGCCATTGGTGAGACAATACCTTTACAATGGGCTTAGGTGTAACGATTATATTCTACATTCCGACAGTTTAGCCTTTAACTACTATGTGCCATATTATATAGTGTAATAACACTGTAAAACTGCGATGTACAGCTATACAGCACAGACATTATGATATTACACTACAAGTTTCCACAAACAATTTAAATCAGCAAAAGAAGCAGTCCTGCACCCTCTCTACTGCTGGCCGCCCTTTTCTGACCCTGCTTAATCTGTTCTCTTGTACAACCCAATGTTTCGTGAGACCAGGCAATGCAAAATTTAAATAACTTTTTCTAAAGCTAACTGTATTATTATTCAATTTTATTGCAAGCTTTTGCCTGGATCTGTTCTTACAGTTGTTCCCAAGTGCAACCACAAACACTCGTGCTGGCCTAAGGGAAGGGAAAGCATGGGATTGAATGAGCAGTGGCAGTGGGGGAGCAGTTTTTAGGACAACGTTGACTTATGCAAGCCTCAGATGGTTGTAAAACTGCTGTCTGAAAACAATGGCAAGGTTTTTGTGCTTAGTGTATAGCTGCTTTCAGTCTCTTTCAGATTATCCAAGTCAAATCATGTTGCAGTTTCGGCCTATAAGGTAAGATTTGGACCACGGTACATACAGAAGTAATAAAAATGAAGTCAGTTACTACAAGTCAGCTGCCCCAAAGGTACCCAAATATTAAAATGGGGCTGAAGGTTTCGTTAGAACCTTGTGAATTATTAAAACAAAGGTTTAGAAACTGCTCTCGAAGTCCCTGTATGTTGCTTGTTCAACGTTCACCCAGTTTACTTAGCTTCAGCACCACAGATGCCAAAGCAATTTAAGAATCAGCATAATCAGTCGTCATGCCCTGCTGAGGCTCTGCAAACTGACTATGCACAAAGACTGTAATCAGCTGATAAAACCATGGTGCACTAAAACTCGGCACCAATAATCTTGCTAGGGTGCTATATTTACTTAGTCTATATTGGTAGTGATCTGTAAGAGGTTTAAAGTAGCTCTCAAAGGCAGAGTTGGTGCCTGAATGATCATGGTTGGGAAGCAAGAATGACTAAATACTGAAAAAGGTTACGTGGTATGTTTGATGCTATGGGTGCTGCTGGATCGGCGGATGACATTAATGCTATGGAAATTCACCACTGGTACACAAAATTTATGAAGGAGTGCCCATCTGGACAACTTTGTCTGCATGAATTTAAACACGTCCTGGATCTACACGGACTTACTCCAGAAGCTAACAGCTACGTTGAACAAGTATTTCACACATTTGACATGAATAAGGTAAGAATTCAGTCTTAACTTGCTGTTTTTTTTCTGGCTGTATCATTTGATGCATTCAGCGACGTGTCTCAGAGGACTGGCAATGCTGACTATTCAAAGGTAATGAAAGTGATTCAGATGTGATTCGATAGAAAACTACGGGCAAATAAACACTAGTGGCAGGCAAACAATTTTGAATGCTCTGTTCCTGGTACATTTTGCCATTTTGAAAATTGCGTACAGTCATTCTAATATGTGATTAATAGTTTCTCATCTTTAAATCCAGATTTTTTATTATTATTTTTAGTGGGTTTTGATAATTGGAAGTTTTATTTATATTTAATGGTTGGACTTGATGATCTTAAAGGTCCCTTAACAATTCTATGATTCTATGACTCTACTTGAAAAATCTTTTTTAAAGCAGTAAGTGTTTGGCTGGGTCCATAGGTACTAACGCTTTAAGAATATGCAACGTAGACACAATATGATTCCTTCTGTTGCCAAATAAAACATTGCTGGATTCACTCCAAGCACCTTCTGTCGCTTGGTTTGGTATCAGTCAATCCCTCTTTTCCAAAGACACATCTATCTGGTTTTGATCCCTCATCCCAGTTTTACTGTTTAACATCCCAGGTCATCCCAAAGGCATCCATCCAGTGGCTTTAAGTTGCATTGCTGTCTTATGCCTCTTCCAACTCAGTGTTCATACAGGTTCCTTCCAGTCATAAGACCCATCCAGAAGACTGTGCCTTGTTATTTTCCCCTCGGAAAGACAGGACAGTGGAGAGTCATCTGTAATTCTTACAAAAGTGTCTGTCCTTGACTGAAATAAGGTTTAGGTTGAATTGCCAGTACTACACAAAGTCTGCTTCCAGCTAATAGAACAGATGGGCCCATCATGGTATAAAAGCTTATTTAAAAAAAAAATAAAATAAAAAAGCACTGGTATTCTCTACCCATGCTATTAATCTCAGTGAATTCAGAGAGATAATGAAAAATGTGTTATTACATTATACGAATGATTTTAGTGGCAGGTTAAAACTGGTCCAAATTGTAGACGGAACTACTCCAGACAGTTTCAGTTTCCAGAAATGGCCTTTCTGTTCTTTATTATTAAATGAATTATATTTGTTTCAGAAAATGCTGAGAGTGTGAGGTACCTTGTATGTTTTTACATCCAACCTTTAATTTCTTGTATGGTGCCCAGTAGACTAAGAATTCCCAGAGTCAGTACCATTGTTACACCAAGTTTTCTTGTTACGCTTTTTTCCACACATACCCCCATCCCCAATTCAGCTTGCTTTTTGGGTACTAGGTAATTCTTTCTTATATAATCTTCAAGTACTGTTCCTATAAAATCAGGCTTATCGCATGCTCTTTTCTTCCCCCCCGCCAACTACCAGATGGTTAGATATAATGGAATTTGATTAAGTAGAATCACCTAACTCAATAGACGTGCTAATTACAGTTGGTGAGCAAATTTCAAGTCTATCAATATGAAATCTGACTGGCAGAAATTGTCAGCTTACTGTGTTCTTTTCAATTAATAAATCAATGCATTATGTTCCCCAGTAAAGCTTTAACAATGCTAACTTTCTTGAGTAGTGCACGTGGACGATGTCTGAGCTCATCTAAGAGCTTTTTCAGTTTAGCTTTAATGTGTACTGCAAAAAGCCCCTGACATCTCGGTGCTATTGAGAAATATTTGGAAAAAATTCCAAAATTTATTTTAGGCAAATACTTTTAAAGCAACTAGTGACTTGAGGATGTTTCAGAACATTGAGCCCGCAGCTTGATTTAGTTACTTTTTCAGAAAACTGGAACATGAAATGAAGACTTCTTGAAAATCAGGCTTCTGTCAAGATGATAGTATACCAATGCAGGACCAACCATGGGCACCAGGAAACTGAGTGTTTGCCATGGGATAACCGAGGGTATGGAGAGGGGGGAAGAGTGCGCCCTTCAAATAGTTTTACACCAACAGAAATGCCAAGGAGAACTTGCCGCTACTGTTGGTATTGATCTCTCTCTATATATATGAAAATATCTATTGTACTCAGCAAATGGTGCATGCAGCACTGGCAGAGAGAGCAGAATAAATTAGACACAAACTTACAGGGTACGGTTGCTCTTTACCACCTACTCCTACACCTAGTCCTTGTGCTACTGAGTGTAATTAAAACTAACAGTTTTCTTCACTTGTTTATATTACTTACAGTATTAAGAATGTGCATATAGATGCTGGCATCGGCTTTTTATATACTCGTGAAGAATACTTTTCCATATCTAGCTTATTTAGAGCACCTCTCTCTAAGGAAAAAGTATTTTGAAAGAGTAGCTAGTCATTCAATATTAAGACAAGCTTTATGTGAAACTGCGACCTGTCTAAATAGGGAAAGAGCTCCAAACTAAAAAGGTGGGGAGCTTTTTGGAGTTCTGGGTTGGTTTGTGGGTTTTTTGGGGGCTAGGCGACAAGGGGTGGTGTTGTCTTTTTGTTGGTTGCTTTTTTACAAGTTACTAATCATGGTGCCTCCCCGTTAATACAAATAGCTTAGCACCCAGTGAGTAGCTTGCTCAAGTTATCTGATGAATATTAAGACACATGCCTTAAACTTGTCAAGTTATACACACATCAGAGTTTAACTGTTACATAGTCCTATCCATCAATCTCTGATCCCCTTTTCTTCATCCAGAATGAATGCGCCACTCATGCAGAATTCAGCTTTTATTCATTGTTTTAGGGAACAGCTGGCTGGCAAAATAATCAGGCACTTGTTTCCTTTTGCCTGGTGAGGATACAGGGTGAAGCTGGGGTACCAGGGTGCAGAGATTTAGGGGAAAAAACACAGTCTGTACAAATCTAGGCTTTTGTTTTGCTGTTCCCAGAAGAGCTTGTTAAATTAATGTTTCATGTTAAACAGAAAAAGATGTTTCAATATTTTACCTGTTTGGAAATCTTCCCCCCATTTTAATGAAATTAAACAACAACTTGGCCTTTAAGGCTTCATAAAACCCACTATAAAAACTGCTGATGCTAGGTTTATAACCTCATTATTTAATAATGAGCTCCCACTAAAGATCTGATATTCATTTCCAGTTCTGCAAGATGTTGTAACAATCCTCCATTAGCTACTGTAATCTGAGGCATAGATTTTAATGTATATTTTCTTAACTGAGCTGATGCAGCAATAGGCCCAGGAAAAGTTACATAAAAGGCAGGAGTGAAATGGCACATTTAGAATAGTCATATACCTGGGACTGTATAGTCTGTATCCTTTGCTGCTAGAAATAATATGAAGAATGTGACATCTACTCCCAGATAAAAGGCTAGAAAGTTTTTTTTCCTTGTCCAAACTATTTGTATAATGTAGCGGCCGGAAACACTTAAACACTTAGAGAAATGAATCAAACGAACCAGAACGTTTCCCCTGGATGTTTTACTTTTTCATTTTTAATAATAGAAAAAAAAAATCTATTTTTGATGAAATAGCTACAGTATAATTTTTAATGAAATGGCAACAGTGTAGCTACAAGATTCAGACACAACACAGAGCATCTAGATAAGCTGTAGCTCAGTTTTATTTTTCTCTTGCCATGAATAAAGTCCTGTGAGAGCCTCACTGAAAAGCCTGTGGCAAACGAGGCCCAGGACCTCTCAAGCCACATGCCGGGATTTCATAAGCTTCCCCTTTGGGATTCACACCACATCTGTTTAGTTTGATATGATGTGTATATTTATCTGTGGTAATATATGTTTCCTGTGAAGTCATTCTATGGGGCTTCAGGCTGGCTTAGGCAACCAATTTACGTAAGAAGAAGAATGAGCTGTTGGCATACCAGCTTGCCAAGAGTAACGCATATGGGATTTTTATGGCTTGGCACCAGCTTTCTCAGCAACAGCACCCTCATACTATTCTTGATCATTCTGACTATATCGACACTTCTCTAACAAGAGCATGACTTAGGTGTAGTACAATGAAAATGCATTTGTCTTCTGGATTCTGGTCTTAATACAGAAATCCAGCTCAAGACTCCTTTCCACGTTTATTAGAGCTGAAGGAGCTTATTTCAAGATGACTCAACTCTTCGCAGGTTAGATGAACCAAGTCTCTTCATCCTCCCTTATACTTCAGTAGAATAACAACTTATCTGATTTGGTCAGCAGAACTATTTAACTCTTTCTTNCCCAGTACAATAGGGAGAAGAGGGAGAAAAAGGAAAAAAAACAAAACCTCACGGGTTGAGATAAAGACAGTTTAATAGAACAGCAGTGGAAGTGAAAATAATAATAAACAAAATGAGTAATGCAATACAATTGCTCACCATCTGGCAATCAGTTGCCCAGCCTGTCCTGAGCAGTGATTGCGGATGCCTGCCCACCCACCCCAGCCAACCCCCATTTGTATACTGAGTATGTTGTCTATGGTACAGAATATTCTTTTGGCCAGCTTGTCCTGTCTAAGCTCCCTCTCAGCTTCTACGGGAAGTTGAAAAAGTCTTTGACTTAATAGAAGCATTACTGAGCAAAAACTAAAACAATATGTGTTATCAACATAATTCTTGTACTAATGCCAAAACACAGCAGCTACTAGGAAGAAAATTAACTCTATCCCAGCTAAAACCAGGACAAGAAACTACACACAAGTCAAGGTTCTGAAGTGTTGTAACATCTTGCCTAGTGCAATGCAATTAAATTTTGAAGTTGAAAATTGCAGGGTTATTTTTTGGGGTTGTTTTGGGGGTTTTGTTTGGTTTTTTTTCTGAAGTCTATATGTTATTTTTCTTCGGTTAGAGGATCAGATTTTGCCTACTGCCATGATGGGTAAAAATCACTGCCAGATCTTTGACATTACTGGATGAGGAAAAGAATTTGCAATCTAATCTCTTGCAGCAGGTATTTGGCATTTAGGAAGTGAGATTTCAAGCAAATAGCAGAATTTGGTGTGCTGCAAGCTTCTCCCTGAACCTGAAATTGCTGAAGATGCCTCTATCAGCTTCCAGTTTCTATGATACTGAAAGTGCTATGCTTTAAATATTCAAATTTCTATCACTGTATTATCTGAAAACCCATCACTGAGACTGTGTGAACAGGGTATGTGTGTTAAGTGGATTATGCAAAAGAAGCAATATGATTACTTTTTAGTGACTCCACATTCTCTTACTGTTTCAGAATTATACAAATAAGGACAAGTTCCTAGTTCTTTTTACCTCAAGATTATATGAAAAGTGTTTATCACATGCTTGGTTTAGATGGAATGTTAAGACAAATTCAGAGTATGTACTTTTAATTGGAGAGTCATGAAGAGTCTGCCTTCAGTTAAAAAGTCCCCTTCCTGAATTTCACTAGCTGTGATTTACACCTTTTCCTTAAGTTCTAGTGTGTGAATTTCACCAGTTTTTGTGTTTAAATAACCTGATGTTTCTTGTGAGACATTATCAGAATATCTGGTTTCAGTGCTAATGTTATCATACTGTATGGTCTGTTTATACATTATCTTCCTTCGGCTGGATGAACACTCTGGCACACACCAGAGTCACCATACACATCATTAGTATTTTGCAGGATTTATGATTCTCCCTGTTGTCCAAGGGGTTGAATGAAAAGCCCTCCAAACAAAGCACAGCAACACCATTTCACAGTTTGGGAAGCATTCAAAGTCATCTTAGCCAGAGCGTTTTTAGTGCAAAGCATTGTAAGTTTAGCAAGTGTACCAAGGCTGCAAACCTGACATGGGATCTTGCACAACACGAGCACAGATTTCATGTTTTGTCTTCACAAGAGCCCCTGCAGAAGCAGGCTGAGCCCTGGGAACACATCAAGGTGTTGAAGTAGCTCTGGCCAGAGAGAAGCACCCAGCTATTGACAGGCCTGCTTGCATTCAAACAGATCACAACGGATGATCCCGTGCAGTTTCTATTTTTGCCTAATCCAGATCCACAGGGATCTTTAAGAGGTTTATGGTAGTTTTACAGCTCCTGGTTTGTTGGTGAATTCAAGCTGGAGGTGAGCCAGGGAATATAGGAGCACTGCACAAAGGCAAACAGTGCGGCGTGGATGGAGAGGAAGGGTGGACAGTGCTATGGGTGCCGGGGAATCAGTTGATGATTTTGCTGCAATAGACAACAGTCAATGGTACCAGAAATTTATGAACTATTGCCCCTCTGGGCAACTTACTCTCTATGAATTTAAGACAATACTGGGTTTACGTGATATGAACCCTCAGGCAAACAAGTATGTTGAGCAGGTGTTTCACATCGTTGACAAGAATCAGGTAAGGAATTTTCTTGGACTATTTTCATCATGAAATGTGTGTCTTAGCATGAACAGTAGAGGACTTTGGCCTAGGGTTATCAAATAGGAAGCTATAGGTAACCAGGAATTGGGGGTTTTCTCATTAATTTCCAGCAGCTGTGCAGCATTACTTCAGCTGAGAAAACTGGGTTTGTTGGACTCTTTTCAATGTCATTTAGGTTAAGAGAAGAGGTCTTCAAAAATCTACCAAACGAGATCGTTTCCTTGTAGGTAGGACTGGGCAAGAGTCCAAAAACCCTCATGTTCCTCTCTTTCACTATTGGAATGCTGTGTGACTATTTCTGTCTTCAGATTCCTTTTTAAAAATTATTTTCCCCACCATTTCCCAAGCAAAGTCTCTTCAGATCTATTGAGCTGCATTTTTGGACAGTTACAATGAATCTTTTATTATTATTTATTTTATTATCACCATTTTTATTCTTATTTGGAAAGTTTGTAAAAGTAACACAGCTGTTTTTACTTCCCTACCCACCCCTTTAAAAAAATAACTTTTAAAGCTGAGCACTGGAAGGAAGGTAGACTTGAATTACTGCATAGATCAGAAATCAGAAGACCATGTTACTTCTTCTAAAAGATAAATGGAAAGAATCAAGAAATGTAGTGAAAAAAGTACAGTCAAAACCAGCAACAGGCAAAAATAAGTTATGTAGAAACCAGCCCTCTAGGAGGGGGAACAAATAAGTGAAATGTAAAACAACAAAAAAAATCTAATTAACAAAGTTAAGGTACAAGTATAAAAAGGTGGAAATAAATCTTCAAATAGTGGAAGGAAGGAGGAAATAGTGTCTCATCACTTCTTTGTACATTAATTGAAACCCTTGTGAAACTGAAATGCAAGCTGTGGAGAAAAAAAGTGTTGAAGAGAGAGTTAAAATCTTAGTGAGAGAATAATTTTCCATCAGAAACAGAGCCGCTACTTGGACAAAAACAGCACGTGGGAATAAATGTGGTCGTTTCCTCAGCTGGAGTAAGAGGTAGAAGAGGCTGGAAATGGCAGCCACAAGATCCAGCCCCTTGGGATGTCTCTCCAAAGGGCCTGCCTCTTCCACTAACACAGAAAAGCACTTGGATTACTAGACAGAAATATCCCGTGCTCTTTAGCAACCGCAACAAACCCTTGCCTTGCTAACTGGAGCCACTAGGAGATGCAAGTTGTTCAGTGTCTGCTTGGGTTTGGAAAAGACTTCAGACACCAAGAATGAGAACATCTCGAACCAAAACAATGGTACCT